>QEPC01006805.1:1799618-1813621 GCA_003113815.1 Sphenodon punctatus | reverse complement strand
CCTGGGTGAGTGCGTGAGTCAGTGGGGTGTCAGAGGACTGGGAGTGTGTGGGCGTTTCCCCTCCCCTTTCTCCCCAGCATCGGCCCATCCAGCGATTGCTCAGCTGCCAAGGGGTGGAAAGCCAGGGGGTGGGGAGAAGCATGGGGAGGCCATGCTTCTCCATGGCTGCTTGGAGGGGTGGAGAATGGGACTCCTTCCTGTCCAGAGGGAGTACATTTTATGTAAATTTACACATTTGCATAATTAGGCCCTGCACCGAGACTTTGCACATGGCCTCACAAACCCTGGGGCCGGCCCTGGATTTAGAAAATACAGTTAGCCAGGTGAGGTGGACTGACTGAGTGCTACACACTCAGAAAAAGAGGATAGCTAAGTTTGTATATGGCTCTGCAAAGATAGGTGGAAAGATTATTGTTGTAAGTTGCTCCGAGCTGCCTGTGGCAGGAGGGGCAGGGCAATACGTTTTAAAAATAAATAAATAAATAAATAAATAAAATAAAGAACCCCTCCGAGGCAGAGGAACATCTAGTTAATAGTAATGCTAATGTATATGGGAGACTGTGGCAGAGGGATGAGACAGACCTCAAGGGCTCTCATCAGAGGAGGTGCTGGCTCTATCACCAGATCCCTGTAAACACTGCAAAATGGATTGGAAACCACATGTAAAAGGGTTGGGCCAAGACCAAATGGGTGTAGTGAGTGCCAGTGGCAGGGAATAGGAATTGGTAAATCTCCAAAACAAGGTGTGAAATAGAAAAAAAGGCTTGTGGACTTACAAGGCTGGAAAGATCTGAAGGGCCTACTCCCACTCTAAGCTGCAAGAAGCTAGAGTAATCTTAACAGTGCTGCAAAGCAGCTAATTATCAGAAACTGCTGTTACTCTGGCTACTTTTAGATGAGGAGGTCGCAGTTGCGCAACCTGCTCATGTGATTTTTCAAAATCCCACGAGGCAGGATTTAGATGTGACACGTCACGCTTTCACACACATTCAAGGTGGTCGTGCATTGTTTAACAATCGCCAACTAAATACTTCCATGCGTGAGGACAAGTATTTAGTTCACGGTCTTTAAACAACGCGTGACCACCTTGAACATGCAATGTGTCACATTTAGTCCTGTCTTGCGGGGTTTTGAAAAATCACGAGAGCAACTGCGACCTGCTTGTGTAAAAGCGGCCTCTGTTAGCAGAGTGGCAATTAAGGTCAGCCTGAATCAAGCCTGCTATTTAATCAGAAAAGCCAGAGGGGCTTGGGAAGGAGATATCCTCTTTTGAAAGGGGAGGAGAACTGTGGCCCAGGCTGGCATGGTAATGTTAGGAGGCTGCAGAAAGCCTAAGCAGAGTGCAAATGACAGCCCTGGGAAAAGATGTTATATTGATAATTGAATGTATCGTGTTGAATATTGGGATTGTAATGCAGGAACAGTCCTGTTCTAAGGGACCCAGGGCTGGAAGGTAAGAACAGAAGGGTGGACCTGCCTCCCACCCCAGTAAGGGGGTTATTGATGTAAACTGGTAAAAGTACAAGCTGCAGAAAGCTTTGCTAATGGATGCCTGGCAGAAGAGACTCACCGGCTAAAAAGACTAAGGGGTTTGGATCTTGTGCAAAGTCCCACCGCCAGACATCCTTAAAGTTTAGAGGTCACAGGAAAACAAGGATAAGGATCCGGTGCGTAGTGCCCATTGAGCAACTCCGGCTTTATGCCGAGGGCCGCCAGGAATCAGGGGCCACCACCGAGCCTGATTACATGTTTTCCCCTTCCTTGGTGGGCTGCTTACTCCCACCGCTCTTGACTCGGGCGGCCACCTTAGGAAGCCTAGTCTTTCGCGCTGCTGCAGTCTGGCGCTCGCCCTCCTTCCCCTGGCGCTGCAGACTGTGGCTTGAAATTCCTGGGGCCGCCAGCAGCTGCCTAGATCAGCTGCTTCCAACTCCAGCTGGTGGCACAAATGAACTGATTATATGGGTGGGGGGCAGCATGAATTTATGGGGGCACAAATGAATTGGTTATATGGGTGGGGGCAGTGTGAATTTATTATGAGGGCACAAATGAACTGGTTATATGGGTGGGGGCAGCATAAATTTATTATGAGGGCACAAATGAACTGATTATATGGGGGGGCAGCATGAATTTATGNATTCGCTGTGCCCCAATCGGTGTCCGGGGTGGTCTCGGGGCGGCTTGCCGGGCGGATCGTCTCCTACTCCCGTGGCCCCCCCACCTCCTCAGGCCCCAAGGCCTGACAGCAGCCCTTAGGTATGTTGCCCGCGGCACGCACAAGCGGCACTGCTGGAGGCTTCAAGCTGGTCTAGTAGCCACTCGGGCGGAAGTGATGTGGCCGGGAATCCTGAACACTAGTACACCAGCTGGAACAAATCAGTTACTCGGAGCTTAAGGGGAGGGGACAGCAGTGCCTTCACAAACAGCCACTCCCTTAGTCAGTCCCAACAGCCAGCACTCCACGCCGGAGACCCCCAGGAACTCCTAACTTGCTTCTGTGCAGACCCTTGGCAGCCGTCTCATTAGGGAAGTTCCACTCCACCTCGCACTGCTCTCCAACCGTCCACACAAAAACCAGTGCTCCCGGAGGCTTCAAGCTGGTCTAGTAGCTGCTTGGGCAGAAATGACGTGGCCGGGAATCCCCAACACTAGTACACCAGCTGCACAGGCTCTGGGATCCAAGGCGGGTGGGATGCTGTGGTAACTTCTGAGCTGGGGGGCTGCGTGTGCTGTTCCGGCTGCTCAGTGCCTCTCTCTCAGTGCCTTACTGAAGGTCTAGCTATTGGAGGCTTGGAACAGGCTGGGGCAGATTTAGACAGGGCCTAGAGATGCAACCACTATCCTGATGCATATCTCATCTCAGAAGGAGCATATCCACCATGTACAACAAGTGCTACAGAGACTTCGAACCCATAAGTTCTACTGTAAGGGTGAAAAATGTGCCTTCCACTTAACAACCGTGGAGTTCCTGGGCTTTGTAATCACCCCTACGGGTATTGAAATGGACGGATGGAAGGTCGAAGCTCTCCAACAATGACCTGTTCCTAAGGCGGTAAAACCCCTCCAGTGCTTTTTAGGCAGTACTAATTACTACAGTCATTACATTCCTAATTACGCAGCCATCACGACCCCTTTAACGCAGCTGTTAAAGAAAAACCAACCATACGTCTGGGGGCCTCTACAACAACATAGCTTTGAGACTCTTAAACAAGCCTTTATGTTGGCACCTCTTCTACAGCATCCTGACTTTGCAAAGCTGTTTTATGTGGAATCCGACACGTCGAGTACCGCTAATGGGGCAGTACTCTTGCAAGATACCAAAGAACCCCTGAATCTGTTACCATGTGCCTACTATCCTTGCCAACTTACTTCCGCAGAACGGAACTATACTATTTTTGACCGTGAACTAGTCCTCGCCATCAAG
This sequence comes from Sphenodon punctatus, assembly GCA_003113815.1. Classification (NCBI taxonomy): domain Eukaryota; kingdom Metazoa; phylum Chordata; class Lepidosauria; order Sphenodontia; family Sphenodontidae; genus Sphenodon; species Sphenodon punctatus. Next base: position 1,810,200 of record QEPC01006805.1, on the reverse strand, counting down.
GCGGCCTTTGAGACATGGCATCACTACCTTGAAGGGGCCAAACACCCCGTGACAGTGATTACCGACCACAAAAATCTCACCTTTTTGCAAACGGTGCAAATAGCCAACGCCCGTCATGCCTGCTGGGCATTATTCTTTGCTCAGTTCTCCTTTACCATCCAATATCACCAGGGATGCTTATATGTACTCGCCGATGCCCTATCTCAGTACCTTGAGGGGCAAGACGTCACGGATACACAGAAGGGTCATATCCTCGAGTCCAAGGTGTTCACTGCGTCATGTATACACCTTGAGCAGCTCAAGAAAGCAAGCAGGGACGAAGAAACTGCAATTCACGATCCAACACTCGTCTGGGACAATGGCGTCTGGAAGAAACAAGGGTGCATAGTCATTCCACCCTTGTGTCGCTCGCAAATACTATGGGCCCATCATGATGCTCCCTTGGCGGGGCACCCGGGTTCGCAACGCACCCATCACATGATTCATTGCACCTTCTGGTGGCCCTCGCTAGCGCACGATGTGCACCAACATGTGGAGCAATGTTTACTAAGATGGCTCATTTCGTGGCCTGCAAGGGCTTACCATCAGCCCACCACGCAGTCCTTCTGTTCATCCAGCACGTTATGAAACTGCATGGGTGGCCGCTGGAAATTATTAGCGACTGAGGTACCCAATTTGTCTCTNATATGGGGGGGCAGCATGAATTTATGGGGGCACAAATGAACTGGTTATATATCTAGAAGAATGTCTTTTTGCATGGCATAATGTGCTTAATAAGCTGCATTTTGGGGTGTCTTGTGTGTTTGATTGTGGCTTGGCCATTTGGAATTTAGTGTTCTGCATGCGCGCTTTATTACTTGCTTTCTGCTTGTGGAATGCTTGGAGTTGGAACTGTGGTAAACACCCAGCTGTAAAACATCATTAAGGATGCAGTGAGCACAGACAGCCTCCATTTTGAGGAAGGGCAAAAGTTCCTTTAAAGTTAATTCACATGCATGTGGTCTGGGCAGAACCCCCAGGCCCTGCTGGCCCGGGCAGTGCCCCGAGGCCTGCCGGTGACTTCACCGCCCACAGGAGAAAAAGGACATTTGGGGTTGGGGGAGGAAGGCATGTTGACTTCTTGGCCGGGGGCCCATTCCACCCTAGCTACGGATAACCATAACGCAAAGAGAGCCAGAAGCTGTAAATGTGTATATATGTGTGCACTGACCATGCTGATAAAGATTGTGAGCCAGTTGGAGGTTACCTCACTTGCAAGGAAGAAAGCTATGTAGTTAGAGACCTGGATGTTGTGGAAATTCCCACCACCAGAGAAAAATACTGAATGGCAATGTACCCCTGGGAAAGGGATGGTGATACTGATATATGTATATCACACTGACCTGTCTGGGTCCTAAGCATGCGGGGGCGGGGGGGGGGAGAGGTTAGGAAGGAATGGGTGGGCCTGCCTCCCACCCCAGAGGGAGTCTTATGGTATTGGTCTTATGGTATTGCATGGGTACAGGCTGCTGGAAGCCTTAATACAGTCAAGGAAGCTCTGGTGATAAATAATAATGGTTGAAGGAAACCAAAATAAAAGGATGTAAAGGCTAAAGGAAGCCTATGTGTAAGGCCGTGAGCTGGGTAGAGGACCGCTTCCCTGGCAGAAACAATGATACAGAGGCTGAAGGTAGCCCTATGTCTGAAAGAAACGGAGTTGAAGGAAACTCTCTAATAACAACCTAGAAGGGCGGTAAAGTCCTAGTTCGGGGTGTTAGACCCTGTGTAGTATTGTATTGTTGTTGTGTTTAAACAAAACTAATGTTATTGTCAGACAGACTCACCTTTTAGTAATCCCATCTTGGGGGGAAGGTGTGTGGCAGGGTTGTGCCACAAGATGGTGCCTGTCCTGTGAGTAACCTAAAATGGCCACTGGACAGGAAGAGGATGTTGGTATGTTTGAGGTGTGGCCTAGAGCATAAACGGAAGCCAGCCGCAGGAAGAGGGTAGTCCCCTCTTGACTGTGGAAGTGAGCACATCATGGCAGTCTGTTCCAGACACTGAGGGAGAAACTACCTAGAAGGTCCTCGATGAAAGACCCTGATGGATGGATGGATGGATGGAAGCCTGAACCGCTGGAGTAATCTGGTGTTAACTAGCCTGGGACTGAGTACTGGTTAAGCTAAGGGTTGACTGGCCAGAAGACTGATGCCTGGGCTAGCATTGACTGTGAGCATAAATAAATTAAATTGTAGCTGATACCCTCTGGCTTCTCTGGGTACTGATCTTGCAAACACTCACCCACATTAGTGGGACTCTGCTACGCACCCACAGTTCTATTCTGTCTGTCTCCATCTGCTAACTTCTTCCTCTCTGAGTGAGCACTATTGGAGTCCAAATTCAAAACCCCTTTAATTTGACCAATCACAGCCAGTGAAGGAGGAAATCCCTCCTTCTCTGACTGCTAGAAAAATTAGCCTTTCCCTTTGTTATTTCCAGGCCTTTCTATCTCTGACTGGAGGACTTCCTCCAGACTCTCTGTCCAGACTTGGTATGCTACTTTATATCACTGTAATTTATCTAGGGGTTCTCCATATCAGTTCAGAGCAAACACAACTCGGGGGGAGCTGCACCCTTGCTTTGAATCCAGAACACATTCAAAACAGAGTAATTTACCCTGGGATAACCAGCATAAGCAAAACGTCATGTGCATCCTCCAGCAAGTTACTCTGGTATTAAAGAGGAGTTAAGATGTGGTAACTGGCTTTGTGTGGACAAACCCAAAGTTCTGGTTCATCCACAACAAATGGTGGGGAATTAAAGGGAAGAGGGAAAGAGCAGAGGTACAATGAGTGTTTATACCAATAACATAGGAAAGTAACAGGTTCCAACCAGTGATGAATGCCCACAGCTCCCCAACGGTCACGTAGCTGTAGAGATAAGCTGACCCAGTTAATGGCACCCGGGCTCCAAACTCTGCATAGCACAGCCCAGCCAAAACGGACACCAGAGCTGCAATCAGAAAAGAAATGATGATGCTGGGGCCAGAGTTAGCTTTGGCAACTTCCCCTGCCAAAACATACACCCCTGCACCCAGTGTACTGCCCACACCTAGGGCCACTAGGTCCAAGGTGGAAAGACAGCGGCACAGGTTCGATTCTCCACAGCTGCTGGCCGTTATTATCTTTCTGCGGGAAAGCATCTGGAAGAAGGACAGCAGAGAATCCCAGGCTGACATCTAGGAAAAAGAAATAGAGATAACAGTCTTGCAAAAATAAAACCCCTGTAGGTGCAAAATTGATTAACGCTTTCTATAAGGTTCAGCCAGGACACCTAAAAAATTAATTTTCTACCCAAACTAACTAACTAAACAATTCATTTCCTACCAAACATATCTGGCTCAGGTGGTAGAGCACATGCTTTGCATGGAAAAGGTCCAATGTTAAATTCCTGGCATCTCTATTCCAGATCTCTGATAGCATGCCTGGATGAGGTCTCTGTCAGAGATCCTGGAGGGGTTCAGGTAGCATACCTGGTTGAGGCTTCTGCTGGAGAGCTGGCTTTGAAACCTTGCTAGTGCATCAGGTTATGACAATACTGAGCTAAGATGGATCATTGGTCTAACTCAGTTAGGCAGCTCTTTATATCCTTATACATGGTTATTCAGTGAACTACTGCTCCCCTGTTAGTTCATTCAGGGGTAGAACTCCTTGTGTGACTGCTCTGACCTGAGGGTTAAATTATCTCTTTGTGAATGGAGTCTAGTGAGAGTTGTCACACTTTAAAGAACCACTGTACTGCTCTTGGGGTACTTTATCCCTGAAGGTAAATTTACCACAGACTAAGGCCGTTTTTAGACGAGCGCGGCGGCGCCCGCGCTTGTTTTCCAAAAGACCCGGCAGTCCGATTTACACGTGACGCTGCCACCGAATATGCACATGTGTGGGCGATGCGCATCCATTTCCGGCTATGAACTGACCGGGTTGGCGATCGAGGCCGGTCGTACACGGCCAGAAATGGATGTGCATCGCCCACACATGCACGTATTCAGTGGCGGCATCACGTGTAAATCGGACTGCCGGGTCTTTTGGAAAACAAGCGCGGGCGCCGCCGCGCACATCTAAAAACGGCCTAAGCGTGTGATCCATCACTGTTTATTTACCATCGACACTGCGCTTTCTGATGGCACAAGCCCCACTGAACTGAATGAGTATTGCACAGACTGCCCATATTTGTGCGATCACAGTCTCACAAACGGCTCTACCCCGGCAAACTACTGGTAAGGTAACCCAGGAGGAGTAAGGCTCACCTTGTGTGAACATCCTAAGCTTCAGTCACACCATAAACTGCTGGTTGGGCTCTCCTGCTCTATGGCTATCCTTCCCTAGAGCCCTTTCCAGGTAATTACAAACATCACTGCTTCTTGATATCTCTGGCCCTGGCCCTTAGCTTGGCACATTCTCCTTGGTGCCCGTCCCCTTTCTTTTCCTCGTGTAAGGTATAACTGTGGTGAAAATACATGCTGCATTCCTTTCCCTGTACTTGTTACTTCTAAGAAGTCTGTGCTACTTCAGATTTAAGCAAGGCAAATGTCCCATTTGTTTTTAAATCTCATAATCTACTACTTATAGTCTCTGTGCTGTGTGTGACTGGGAGCCTCAGGACAAAGTGATTCAGTGAAACTGGACTGGTTGCACAGAGCACGTGAAAAGGTTAGACACACTCATGACTTCCATGTTCTGTAGGATTGGGGAGGGAGACACTGAACAATAGGGAGTGGGGGATCACAGAGGGGCTTCAGGTAGGGCTTCTGAGATCTGCAAATGTTTAGACCTAGATCTGGATCCAGACTTTGGGCCTGATCTTGTGAGGTGGTAGGAACCCTAAACTTCCAGAGTTTGTTTATTTATTTATTTATTTATTTATTTTATTTTATTAGATTTTTATGCTGTCCCCCCTTGCCTTTGCAGCTCAGGGTGGCTTACAGCATTTTAAAAAACAACAGCATAAAAACATTTGAAATAACCAATAGTAAAGCTAAAAACAAAAATATCCTTCCCCATAACCACCCAACCCCCCACTCGTCTCCCTCACCAAAGGTTTGGTGGAACAGCCAGGTCTAACAATATCGTCGGAAAGAAGGGGGGTCCAGGGCCATGATGGTGTTGCTAAGCAGCCATGGCTGTTGCTGAAGTCAACACAGTTTGTGGTAGTGGTTCAGCATCTCTGAAAACTGGGCCTTTTCAAAGCAGTAGGCATTTTCAAAGGCTTAGGCCTTACTTTCTATGCCTCAGTTTCCCCACCAAAAGACAAACTACCCAGCTCACCTCCAAAATCAGAGATCAACTTGAACAACAGAGTGTGGTTTCTGCTCCAGATTCAACATGGAGGGGCATTAATTATGCAGTGGCAGGATTTGCTCCATAAGTTAAGGTGCATAGGAGTTCCAATGCAAAGCCTCACATTGCTTTGCATTTAAATTTTCAGCCGCTTCACTTCCGGGTTGGCAACTTTTTTTGTTGCAGGTGTTCCTTAAATTGCTGGAGGGCGTCTTTAAGGCTGACTGAGCAGGAAAATTCAACCTACGTGTGTATTTCCCATTGGTGAATTTTGGGGTCCTTGTGGTTTTTAAAAGAAATAATCTGGGACAGAAGATTCCGCTTTTGTCTATGGCATGGCACATAATGCCGCAAATGTGTGATGTGTCGTGATTGTGCCATAGATGCAGGGAGAAGGGGGAGGGGTCAGAATTGCTGGCAGGGCCCCGGGAAGCTGAAGGAGAAGCCACACGGGACTTCACAGAATACCCCCCACCAAGTCCCTCTTCAGCAGCTGCTTGGGTGGGGTGGAGTGGGGGGGAGGTACTTACACCGCCCCTCCACCCGCCTGCCCACCTGGTTGCTTGCCCACCCACTGCTTGCTCCACTTGCTGCTGTCTGCTACCTTGTCTGCTGCTGAAGCCACCGCTGCTGCGGAATGTGAAGCTTTCAGAGGCCCCGTGGCACCAGCACATGGCCATACACGTGCAGGGGGGCCGCCATATTCCCAACTGATGCTCTCTGGGAACTGTAGTCCCAGCATGCTCCTCTGAAAACATGGTGCTGGCCACAGCATGCTCATAGCCACAGCCCGGCGGCTCAGGGCTTTGGAAAGCTTCAGAAGCAGAGGCAGCCGCTAAGTTGGTCTGCAGCTACACACACACACACACATCATCCACTCTCACTCTTGCATCCAAGCCTAGCTCACCCCTGGAACCAGCAGCAGTGGTGCCCCTGGCCTCAGCGTCCAGTGTGTTGCCAGTTTGTAGGGGAGAGCTGGGGCTGGTGACTTAGAAACGTCCAGTGGATGTGACTCAAAACAGGGACCAGAGCAACAGGTAGCCAGCCCTCCAAGAAATGTGTGGGCAGGTGTGGGGGGGGGAGCTGGGGGGTGTTTTCTTTCCTGGCACCCACCCCCCTCGCCTGTCAGTGGGGGAAGAAAGTCAAACACACACACACACACACACACACACACACACACATTCCCTGCAACCCCCCCTTGCCTGCCTGCCTGCCTACTTGGGGGTGCCTGAGTACGAGAGGGGTGTTGCAGGGAATGTGTGTGTGTGTGTGTGTGTGTGTGTGCCTACTTGGGGGTGCCAGAGTGTGAGAGGGGGATTGCGGGAAATGTCTGTGTGTCTATCTGTCTGTTTGTCTACCTGCTTGGGGGTGCCTGAGTATGAGGTGGGGAGTTGCGGGGAAAGCGTGTGTGGCCCTATCAGATTGATAGACACACTCCAAGGGCAGGGACCAGTGCTACACAGGGCAGGGACTAGTGCTACCCTGGGGGGTCCATACTACCTGGTGCAACTGTGTCCCCTGTTGCTGGAAGGAGCGACATGGGGGCCAATTCCATCTTCTGCAACAGGGCCCTTTCCAATCTAGCTATGTCTCTGCTGCACTCATCTCCTGTTGATTATGGATCGAGGCCACTAGTGGTAGACACACGTGTCTCCTATGGCAACTATGGGTACAGATTAATCTGTAACTGCCCATAATGGGCTGCTACAGAGTAATCCGTACCAGTCCATAACAGCGGTCCACAAAATTGCGGATCCGTGGTTACGGGCCAGGCCCTGGTTTCCCACCCACCACCACCTGGGGTCTGATATGGTACTTACCAGCCTCAAAGAAGGTCCCGAGGGGGGGGGAGGGGCTCCCGTGTGAAGGACTCCCTCACGACAGGCTTCCTCACCGCAGCGCACTGGTCCCTGCTCCACAGCGCACGTGTGGAAAATGGCTGCTGGGACCATTCTGCATATTCTCAGCCTTTTGGCAAAATGACACTGGCAGTGCCAGGGCAGCCATTCTGCGCATGTGTGAATGGCCAGCACTGCCGGCGCCATTTTTCAAAAGGGCTGCGCATGTGCAGAACGGCCCCAGCGGCCATTTTCGCATGCGTACTCTGGAGCAGGAACCTCCACAGCGTGCCGTGGTGAGGGGAGCATGCTGGGGGGGACTCCTCCATACAAGGAGGAGCCCCCCCCCCCCGACCTTCAATAAAGCAGCAGCACACCGAACCTTCAATCAAGTCCACACTGAGGCCGGTAAGTACCATACCAGGGCCCCGGGGAGTGGGAAAAATGAGCTGTGGGAGTAACCAGTTTGTTTTTTGGATTTAATTATGGGCTCATATCGTACCCATAATTAAATCCAGGGAACAAAAAACGTACTTGTATCACCCCGTACCCCCAAATTGGTGCAGGTTGACATCTCTATCTCCTATATTGTTACAGAAAAGTATCATGAGGTAGATCAATGGAGACTCACTGCTTACTTTCCTTTGTATGCTAGGCACCTCAGCTCTGCTGTTACCAGTTACTGGGTGGGAGGTAGTGGACACAGGAGTACTTTAGGTTTATGAGTAGCCTTTTCCCCTCTACTAATTTTGTTCCCCTCCTTTCTTTTGTCTCTATCTGGGCACACAAGACAGACAGCTTCCAACCAACAATGGGTGTTTTCAGATGAGATGCTACTCTGTATGGCCACCGAGGAGCCACAGATCCGACCGCCAGTCTGAAGGTAGAGCAGCTGGATGCATGCTCCCATCAGCCGCGCAGCACACACTCATGGCCATGCACAGAGCCATGCCGGGAAATCCAGAATACTCCGTGCGGGGCCAGACAAATGTACAGAGGCTGCTTCCATGGCTGCAGTAGTCAAACCGGGAGCCACCCATTTGAATCCCTCCCTATGCACTCCATCTGTGTAGGTGCTCCATAGCAGAGCCACATGGCAGCCAAGGACCCCCTCCTCCCCCATCAGCTTGCTCGTTTGAAAACACTCAATGATGCAGCCTGTAGGCTGGGCTGACAGCAGGTCTAGAGGAGATTATTGTAGTAGTCAAATAAAACATTATGCCCTCTTCCTCTAGGCATTAGCTTTGTGATACATTTTGATATGGACGAGTATGTCTACCATAAAATTAACAATGGTTCCTTGGAAGAGGCATTTTCCACACCTTTTGTTCAGTAATTTCTTGGTTTTCCCGCTGCCCCCTTCCCCACAAGTTTTGTTTGTATATGGCCCCAAGGAGAGACTCCCTTTAAACGGTACACAGACAGTGTACCCTTGAACACTCTGTTACTTCAAGAGCAGCAACAATTTGTCACTCTTTTACAAGATGCTGTCCACCAACTTTGAAATGCAAAGACTGGCCTTGTTCCTCCAACCCCACTTTACAAAATAAGCTACTTACTTCTTTGCTCCTTCAGGAAACTTGAACTAGCTTCAGCCTAAGAGACGAACATGGAGAGAGACACCCAGGTCCATGAGGAATGTTTGCTCTCTCCACATTTAAATCTGTTTAATAAGAGCTGTAGCCCATCCCTCTACCCACCTACCTCTGCCCTCTGCTAGCCAGTATGTATGGCTGCACAACAGGAAATCTATGCAGAAATATTTTTCCCACTGCTGTTTCCAAATCATACTCATGGCCCACAATGCTAATAGGCTCAGCGCATTATTGGAGAGCTTAAATTAATATTGGGAAATTGCTTGGGCTGGCAGAATAGCAGAATCCCGGCTCCTTTTCCTCTGCTCCCCCTCTCCCTTTCTCTGCCTCTGTTCCCTTTGAACTAAGAATGTGTAGCCTTTCTGAATGGGAGTGGTGGCATTTGACAGGATGTATGCAAGGAGGAGGGATGGGAGAATTAGGCAGGCAGGAGAGCAAAAGAAATGTGAAAAAAAGGGAATGAAAGAGTGGAGCAATAGCATGAAAGTCTCTCTATGTGTGTGTGTATGTGTGTGTAGGCCGTTCTTGGTACGCTGTTGTACAATGTTGCTCTGTGAGCCCAGTGAGGTGCAGAGAATCTGACGGATGCTTGGTGGTGGAGGTGGGGTGTGTGTGTGTAATTTCCTTTCAATGAGTAAAAGGAATCCGCAGTCCTAACAAATGAATGAATGGAAGAGTGCAGCAGTTACTGTCATCCAACTGGGGAAGGGGGAGGTCTGACAGCAGACTCACTCTCACCCCCAAGAGCTGATTTAGAGTAGGGGCAGGAGGCGATGCAGCCTGGAGTCCCCACACTGTCTTGTGCAGCTGTGTCCCCGGTCACTGGGAGGACAGGAATGTGGAGCATTTCATCTTCTGCACTAAGGTCCATTCCAACCTAGCTATGCCCTTGTCCACTCCTTTGCTCTACGTGCATCTCATGTTCTGTATCCCAGTAGTACAAGAACATGCTGGTGCTTTTTTCCTCTTCCTCCACCCCCACCCCACCCCCCCAACCCCCGCTGCTGAGTGCTGCTTTCAAGGGGTGGGAAGTTTGGAGTGGGATTAATCAGTAACTGCGGGTATTTTTACATGTGACGGCACAAGTCGCTGCCACGCTTTGATCCTGCCTGGGGTGAGAGTGGCTGGGGCTGGGGAGGGGGCGAGGAGAGGGCGGGGGGACATGCAAACCTCCCCGTGCTGCTCAGCTGACAGGCGGGTGTGGCAGAAAAACTCTAGCCATATTTGCAGTTTCCAGAACAAAAGTATTTTGGTTTCCTAAACAAACAAATAAATAAATAAATAAATAATGCAAAACTGCTTTTCTTCGGGACCTTTTAAAGGAAAAAATTAATTTTTTCCCTTTAGTAAATTTAGTTTTCACCATCACCACCCCCTGGCTTTTTAAAATCTGAAATTTACAGTAACTTACTCCCTGAGTAAGCTCAGGGAGTTATCTATAGATGGCAGACTTCTGTCACTGATGATCTCACTGCATGCGAATTCTGTGCTAAGAGTTAAAATAGATCGGCAAGGGCATTTGACAGCACCCATTGAGGCCCGAGTTGGTGTCCGTCAAGGATGTGTATTAGCCCCAACCTTATTTAATATATTCATTAATGACATCATCCCGGTTATGGCAGAGAGTAGATTTTTCCCCCCGAGGTTAGCTTCTAGAGCAATAGGGGCACTCCTATATGCGAATGATGTGGCGTTATTGTCACAAACCCGCATTGGGTTAAGCCGACAGATGGGGGGGAGGGGGTGGCTCGGTCTCCCCGTGAGAGGGGGAGACCGAGGGGGATTTGGGAGGTTATGGCCTGTCCCGGCCTCTGGGGGGAGCAGGATGGCC
>QEPC01006805.1:1782682-1799518 GCA_003113815.1 Sphenodon punctatus | reverse complement strand
ATGCTTGTAAATAAACTGCTGATAATTGCTAGGTTGGGATGGGGTAGAGGAATAATTTTATTTGTGTCGCAATTTTATTTGTACTAAGATCGTTTGTGTTTTTGTATGTTCTTTGTGGCTTTGCCAGCAATAACAATTTTGTTACGCCTAATAAACTTATTTATTTATTTATTTATTTATTTATTTTCAGTAACTTTCATTCAAGTGCAAGCTAAAAAATAAAGCAAAAAAAACCCCACAAAAAAACTTTGAAAGAAAACTTTGAAGACTTAATTTTTTTGAATGGATCTGGAAATTTTCTGCAAAATATTTTAGATCTACAAAACTGCTACTTTTTGTCTAGAAAAAAAGAATTGGAACATTTCAGCCTGGTCTAACACTGAAAGTAGAGTATGCGGGCATTTGTGATTCTTTGCACTGTAGCTCTTTCAAATGGTGTTTTCAGGAGGACGTAGGCCAGGGCTGCCCACTCCTGGAGCTGCTCTGGGGGTGCACTCCCATGTCTGCTTGCTCCCAGCCCCTCCGGGAGCCAGATCTGACAGACCCAGTGGGTTCCCTGGCCTGCAGTCTGCCCATGCGGTGCCCCCCCCCCCTCCCCTGAGTTGCTGGCTAGAGCAGCTACACTATGATGTAGCCCAGGGCAACGGCTGGCTGGAAGCAGAGCAGCAGCATGATCCACACATCAGACGGACCGCTGCTCTGCTTCAGGCTGGTGCCCCGGGTTTGGCTGGCCTGCTCCAACAGCAGTACTCCAGGATGTCCCAGAGTGCTACCAGTGGGGCTGCACCCCTGCTCCGTACCTGCTCCGCCTGCACTTCTGGCGGGTGCCTTAAGACGGACAGGCCATCTGGAGGTGAAGTAGGCTGGTGCGGCCAGCACCGGTGCAGCCCATCCATCAAAAAACACCCAAAGATGTACATTAATTGCAATCCTCACTTACTCTGGAGCAGCCCCATTTAGTTTGATGAAACTACTCCAGAATAAGTTGCTTTAGGATAGTAGCCAGTATTACATATAAAGGGAAAAAAGTCTAATTGTATTTAGTGATGCCTAGATCTGTATACAGTGCCCATACAGCAACTCTGTCCATCCTAATTTAATGAGACAAGAGGCATCTATGATCATTTTGTAACGAGCAGAATTTATGTTACAAGCAGAATCCCTATATGAAGGCAGCTTTAGCACCATGTAAAGATCTGTGTAGTGGCCTAAATTTGAATGAGCTTATACACCTCCTCCATAAAGGAAATAAATAAAAGTATTCCTATTTTACAGAATGAGGAAACAGAGGCACAGAGACATAAAGTGATTTAAATTAAGTGAGGTCACATAGGTACTCTGTGGTGAAGGTAGTAGGAACAGAACCCAGGGCTCCCGAGCGGCAGGCCTGAGGGCCATTAGTCTCTGGCCATAATGTAACACTATTCTGTCAGCTGGTTTGGCTTTCAGTGTTCATGCATGGTGACAGCTACACTGGAATGTTAGCTTGTAACATTTGAGACAAATGTTGTTTTCCATCCCAGAGAAGGAGGCATCTTGATTTGTGCATTTATTAACAAAGCAACGATTGTTTTCTACAATCATCTTTCTCAAGTGACTTATTTTCTCCTAACACAACAGATTACGTCAACAGGCGTGAGCATTAGCCCTGCCAACCATGTTATGAGAAAAAGACCACGTGTACTAACATGCCTTAGGTGGCAGCCATGAAGTTACTTAATGGCTTGTGAGAAGCAGCTGTACTTCCATGGACTGCCCAAGGGAGGTCAGCACGATCTACTACTCTTTTAATTTGAACTAGTTAAAAACAATTAAAAAAAAAAAATTAACTAATTTTCACTTTGCTGCATAAAATTTAAATGTTTTTACTTTTCATTTTTTTCATATCTTTCTGAAAAGTGAAATAAATTATGTTTTCTCAAAAATTGGTGGTGGGTTTTTTTTATAAAACAGTTTTGGCAACCAAAATTTTTTAAAAATTTAAATTTTCACTAAAACATCACATTTCAGAACAGTTAAATATACTTGACGGAAGCAGTATTTTTCCAAGTTATTAAAATACTAATATTAATCTTCCCCCTCTGACCCTTTATATTATTAATCATTTATATAGCACTTCTAGTGTTCAAAGTGTTTGATACTTCTTAGCAAGGACAGGGCAGCTGGGTGCAGGGCGAGAAACCTGGGCCCCCAGCCACTTCTCAGCATGGCTGTGTCTCTTTGCCCTAGGAAGTCCTGGGCCACAATCCCCATCCCATGGGCTAGACACTTTCCAAGTCATTGATCCAGCCCCTGCCAGATACAGCCCAGCACATAGCACAGAGAGAGGAATGCTTCCCCAGAATGAAAGGATTACCCTCAGGCTCTCCCAACAGCGCCAGCACTGGATAGAAGGAGATTAGGGAGGTGTGTGTGTGTGTGTGAGAGAGAGAGAGAGAGAGAGAGAGAATGCAATGCATGTTTAAGTGTGTCTTGTCCCAGTTCTTGCTTTCTTGCCTCTAACCTCCAACCTGTCTGCCTCAACCCTTGTCCAGCCCTTGTCCAGTCCTCATCCTTAGCCCTTCTCCAGTCCTTTTTCCTAGCCTCCGTGGACTGACTTCCCAACACTGACCTCCTGACTTGGTTTTGGATCCCACATTCTGGACTGTTCATTAGCTTGGTGGCATAGCCTGGCATGGATGGTTTGACCTTTTGGCTCTGACTCTCTGGTCTGCACCCTGACACTTTTATGCTCTGGTTGCCCCTTTGGTTTGTTGCTTGACTCTTCGCTGGTCCTGATCCTGACAATAACTCAGTGCTTTACAGGGCCTTAGGCTGAAGTTCTATGAGTGGGATGGGTTGGAATCAGGCTGGTTCTTGGTGGTTCTAGCCAGCTTTTCTGAGAACCAGGGAACATAGAAAGCTGGAAATTGTAATCCATCCTATGGAGGAATCCATAGCTGTATTTTTTTTAATTAAGAACAACTTTTTACCAAGCTATTTACCAAAGCAGCTCACCCAGTCACTGCACTCAAGCTACTCAGCCTGGGACATCTTTCAAACGTTCTCTTTCTGCAAACCTTGCTCCTCATTCAAATTCTACATAGCTTGCTTCAGTGATGATGTTCAAGGAATTGGTATGTTATTCTGCATCTTTGTAGCATGTGTGCTCTGAGCATTAGCTCTGCAGACTTGCTGCAGTGCCCTCCCCAAGCCACACTTTTATGGGGGGTGGGGGGGTTGCCTAGTGCCCCGTCCTTGAATGTGAACTAAGCTGTTCCACCACAAGTACAACTCTGGATGGCCATATCTTGGAGACTTCCTCACATGACCTCATGGATTTAAGGACTTAGCCACCAGGGGAAGCGCCTCCATGAGGCCAAATGGGCTCTACCCCACTAAAACAGTGGCTGCTACGGGGAGTGTAATGTATACACTCCCTGGTTATAAGTGACCCCAGCTTAGAGACAGGCGCGCGCATACACATGAGACAGAGACTCCATTGCAAATGCAATCTGCATTCCATCAGCATTCCAGGAAGACCACAGTAACCAACCCACAACAGCAGATTCAAATTAGGCAACTGCCTAAGAAACTAGACTGCAGATTCACATAAGCACATTCTCCAGTCTGCTTCAGTACATCACAGGATTCGGAAGCTGTAATGGAGAGGCTGAGCTGGAAGCAGTCTAGCAGCAGCTGCTCTGCCTCAGGCTTGAGCTCCAGCAACTGAGAAAGGTGGGAGAGTGGCTGCTTTGTCAGATCAGGCCAAACAGCAAACTGCCTTTCCAAAATGAGGAGTCCTGGAGTAGAGGGAGTAGGGGAAAGGCTGTAGGCTAAATTTTCACAGAACCATTGTCACTGCGTTTCTGCCCCTCTTCTTGTTAGCAGAGAGATGATTTAGGGATAGCTTGCAAATTCAGCCTGTGGGTTTGGTTTGTGTCTAATCAGGGAATCTCCTGCAGCTGGATCTGAGGAACAGCTTTGCCTTTTTGTACAAAAATTGCATGGCTTCAAGAGCAATGCACGTTTTAGCAGAAGGTAACTCTTCTTTCCTGTAGTAATCCATCCTTCTCACCCCCAGGTTCAAAAATTATTGAGTTCCCTGTGTGGGTGACCAGAGGGAAGGAAAGACAAAAACAAATGATCTTCCACTTAATAGCATGTCTTGCTCCTGCAGCCAGATGATTTCAGATGCAAAAGGCAAACTGTCAGTCAGATAAGACTTCAGGAGTCTCTGGATTAGCTGCATACCAAACCCAGATGTTGAACTTGCAGCCTATCCTTAGAGGTGCACTCTCTTCTGAGAAAGGCAGAAATGTAGGCCTTTTTTACATGGACCTTGGAGTGTTGGCGCAGCAGGTGTAGGTGGGTGTGTATACACCCACTTACACTTACACTTACACCTACCGACACCCATCTCCACCCATGGAGCTTCCTCCATTCTGTCGAAGGGCTCCGTGGGTAGAGCTGGGTGTTGGTGGGTGTGCGGCGGGTGTTGGTGGGTGTGCGGTGGGAGCACACATGCACAAACACCTGCCACCCGTGGTGTTTACACGAGCACACACCCGCCACGCACCCATCCCCCCACCTGCCGGTGGCTGTTTACACAGACTGCCCTCCCCGCCGCACACCGCCCGAACACCAAACGGCGGGGGAGGGGGGGCAGTCCATGTAAAAATGGTTGTAGTCAGTGTTTTTAAAAAAATAATAATTCACTGTATATCTATAGTAAGTGTCAAATGTTAAGTGACCCTAGACAGGGTCTACCACCTCACCAACCTAAAACTTCACCAGCCGCTACCATGAGCCACTCCAAAACTAATCTACTATGGAGCCAGCAGTTCCCCCTTCAGTGAAAAATAAGACCCAGTATTTTTATCAGGTTGATGTGTAATATCTCCAGGAATGTATGAAACTAATGAAAAGCTGATAACGAGATCAATCTGATTCACACTCCAGTAATCATTGAGAATTCCCTCTCCCAGGTGCTCACAGCTGCAGTATCTTGGAGGCTGATCCTTAATTCTTGAAGACTCCAAGACCAGGGGCATCACCCCTATAATGGCCATTTCAACTGCATGGGGTGGGGCCTGAACCTGGGAAACCCATGCACCCTAGTACAGCTGAATCCATAGGTGACTCATGGGGGGGGGTCACAAGCAGCACATCCCCCCCCCATTTTTGGAAGCCCTATAGAACCTTTAGAACCGCAGCCCATCCCCCATCCTCACTATTGATAGTTACCAGTCACCTATGGCTGCATCAGCTGCTGCTAACCTGCCCCCATGCCCAGAGTTTGAAGGGCAGGGCCTAGCTGAGTGAGGGGCTGGCATGTCAGGATGTAAGAGGGCAAGATTGGCAATCTTCAGGAGCAATGATCAGCTGGGCAACCCACCCTCATCCATCCACAAAACACTCCAGTGAGCTTTTCATTCCCTGCTCCACCAGAAGCTTCCTGTCCCAGTGACCTTCCTGTCCTGACTGTCCTGTCCCTTCCTTCCAAAGGCAATGTGGGAGATATTCCATTTTCTGCATAAGGGTGCATCCCACCCTAGCTATGCTTATGGGGAGTTGGTATCCACAATGGGCAGGAACAATACTGTTCCAATGGCTGCCCATCTCTATTGAGCCAGCAGGTGGCAGAGCTGAATTGCACACAGCTAGTGATGGCACAGAAAGGTCATTATTTTTCCTTCACAAACTGCCCCGCCAGAACAGACAGAGGTTGTCCTGGGCAGAGGTTAAAGTTTGGGTACTAAGTTGAGTGCGCCTCTCACAACTAAAGTGCCCTGGGCTTGTTTCCAGCATTGGCCTTTTTTATACAGATGCTGCGGCAGCGCTGATGGGTGTGGATGGGTGGGTGAGCACACCCAGAAACACCTGCCGCCGCCGAGCAGGGAGACTGTTTCACAGATAGCGCTGCGGGGGGTTGTGGGATGGAAAGGGGAGGAGCCGGCAAACACCCAGCAGCCAAACATCCACCCCGGGAAGCACCCAGCAAACACCCGTGGAAGTACACGGACAGCCGGGACCGGGAACGCCAGGGAAGCCCCGGCCAGCACAGCGACGGCACAACATGGCCGACAGAGCAAGCGAAGCCGTGCAATGCAGCCCCGCCCCCGAGCTGCCAGAACCCGGGCGGGCGGGGCAGGAGGGAGCAGGGATGACAGTAGCTACACAGTAGCCATCCCCTCCCAGCCACGGTACTGCAGCCAGACAGCCTGGCACCACGGAGCCCCCCCGCCAAGCACACAGCAGGCAGAAGTATACAGAAGCATGTACAGAAGCATACAGGGATGGGTCCATAACCCACAGGGGAGAGGGGGGGCAAGCAGGCGCACCACCCAGGCAACCGCCCAGCACCCCCCACAGGCGCCCGTACGGGGGCACGGGGCACAGGAAAGCAGGACACACGCAACCAGGGAAGAAACACCAACATCTTTATTACACAAACAGAGGACAACAAGGAGGAGCAGGTGACCAGGGCAACAGAAACAAAGGGGAGCATGGTCAGGCCTGGCAACAGGGCCGGGGCAACCCCCGGTCAATAGGGCCAGTGACCCTGAACCCAGCGCCAGCAATCCGCCTGCGCACAGTCCAGCCTGTGCAGCTGCTCCAGGACATGCAGGAGGGGGTCCACCACCTCCCCCTGCCCGCTCCACAATCATCGCTTTCACTGGAAGCGACAGAGGGAGAGGGGAAGGCCATCAGAACCGGCCGCAGGCCCCACGGAACCGCACCCCCACAGAGACACACAGGGACAGGACCCAGCAAACAAGCAGCACACTCACGAACATCATCGTAGAGCTGGCCGGCCGCTCGCAGGTCCCAGGATGCCTGCTCCAGCTGCTGTAACATCCCTGCCAGTCGCAGGATGGCCAGGAACACGACCACAGTAGCTGCAGGGGAGAGGGGACAGGGAGATGGGGATTGTGTGAACCAACAAGCCACGGGCGGGCAAGGGTCACCAACAACACAGGGAACACACCCCACTTGTGCCCAGTGGTCACCTGGTACAACACCCCACACCCCTGCAGGAAGGGGAACCGGAGGGGCACACCCCTGGGGCCCACAAACCCGCAACTCACGCTCAGCCGCCCAACGCGCCTGCTGCTGCTGCCGCCCATCCATCACCACAAGCGCATACAGAACGCACCAACAGGGGGCGACAGCACAGGG
Source organism: Sphenodon punctatus (assembly GCA_003113815.1). NCBI lineage: Eukaryota > Metazoa > Chordata > Lepidosauria > Sphenodontia > Sphenodontidae > Sphenodon > Sphenodon punctatus. The sequence goes on along the minus strand of QEPC01006805.1, from coordinate 1,792,357 downwards.
GAGGGGCGGGGAGGGGCGGGGCAGGGCTGGGGCCGCACCAACTGACAGGGGAGCCCCGGGGGTGGCCCATTCGGGCACCCGCTGCCACTACCACCACCAGCACACGGGCAGGAGTATGGGCCAAATGGGGGAGTCCCCAGGGGTACACACAACACACAACCGGGTAGCACCACGAAGCCCCAGTAACCACGGGTACACACCAAGCACACCCCCAGCACACAACCACACAGACTGGGTCAGGGAGGCCGCCATGGGAGGTGCGCCCCGGGGGCACCGCTGGCACAGTAGCAAGGCAGGAAAGAGCATCACGGAAACATACTTTATTAGGGATGGGGAATGGGGTTTCCCCCCCCCCCCAAGACGGGCAGGGGATGGGGTGCACGTCGTCGACCCACGGGTGGGCATGGGCAGCCAAACACCAGGGCACAGGTACAGTCCCAGCAGGAGGACCAGGGCACAATGGAAACCCCTGTGGGATGGAGCCGTGGGCACACAGAGGAGACGACGGGATCAGACGGCTCTGCGCAAGGCCATCCCAGGCGAACAGGCCCCTGTGGAACCCCTGGGAACACATATGAGCANCAGCAGGAGGACCAGGGCACAATGGAAACCCCTGTGGGATGGAGCCGTGGGCACACAGAGGAGACGACGGGATCAGACGGCTGAGGTAGTCGGCAACAGGGATGCAGATGACATCACAGCAGCTGTGAAGCAGCATGGGGGTGGGGGCAGGCAGTGGACAGTCACGGCCATCAGGGTGGCAGGGAGCAGATGGCAGGGAGGCACAGCTCAGGTCCGGTCCAGTGGGTGCTCCCGGATCAGAGGCCCCTGCGCAAGGCCATCCCAGGCGAACAGGCCCCTGTGGAACCCCTGGGAATACATATGAGCATCAACCAGAAAGCTGGGCAGGAGGTGATTGGCAGTGGTGGCCATAGCCCTCACAGCTGGTAGGTCCCTCACTGATTGAAGGATGGTGAGCTCAGCAGCGGTAGGGGTCCCAATCAGGAGGGGTCCACCAACATCGGGGGGCAGCAAGTCCAAGTCCCAAAGAAGGGCCCACACATTTGAGGCTGCTCGCGGGATGCCACGGGCATGCAGGAGGGTGCCAGCATAGTCGGCAGCAACGGGGGGACCCCCGGACTGCAAGGCAAGCCTGTACATGGGTCACGCCACCACCAGGCAAATGGCTGTGACCTCCTCAGCGGTCCATGGCACAACAACGGCGGGTAGGTGCCCCCACGGCGGTTGCCACAGGAGGGTCAAGCCAAGCTCCAGGGCACACCCCCGGCAAGCTGGGGCCCCAACCTGATGTCCCATCGTCCACATATACCATGACAGGAGCCGGAAGCCATCTGCCACCGACAGAGGATCGCCCACCAACAGCTGCACGTCGGGGCTCTGCCATAGGGCCCCCAACAGCATGTCCGCACAGGGCGACCACCCCTCCTCGCCCCCATCCCTGCCCGAGGGCCGCATATCGACCAGCCATGGCAGCAGCAAGGCCCGATCGGGAGAAGCAACAGGTGTCAGACGGAGGGCTGCAGTGACTAGGACGAGCACGGGGAAAGCTGCTCCCCACACCCACAAACGACCTTGCATGCCTGAGATAGGCTGGCCTGCTGGGGCTGGCACTCCACAACCCACACACCGGACTGATGGGATCCAGCACAGGTGATGACAGATGAGCGAGTGAGCAGAACGCCAGGCCAAACAGCCAGGCTAGGCACCGTATCCCCACTGATCACAGCTCCAGCATGCTAAAGCAGCCCATGGCATGGTGGGAATGGATGTCGAGGAGGCGCAGATGCCGCAGTACCCTGGGGTGCACAGGGCTGGCCCCGGGCACCGGGGCGGGGGCCAGTGCCCACGGACAAGCCAGGTCCCCCGCTGTCCCATCCCCCCGGTGGCCGACGCACACTGGGGGATGATCCGCTGGGCCGGGGACCCGGTGACAGTGCTTACTACACCCCTGGTCCAGCACCAATCAGTGACCAGCTTACACAGGGCTACATGGTACATAAGCGACCCAATGCAGGTGGTCAGGCGTGGTGTGTAGAGTCAGGTGCATGGGGTTGAACAGCACACCGAGCACAGGAACACAGAGCAAGGAGGACACAGAGGTGGATCAGGGATCTTGGGGGGTAGGGGCTGGGGGCATGGACCACACAGTGGTGCACTGAGAGGCCAGGGCACCGGCGGCAGTCGCCAGGTGCAGCAGGGGCCAGTCGCAGTGGTGCAGGCTGAGGCGGGCCAGTAGCATGCACCCAGAGGAGTGGGGCCTACACTGAGGTGTTGCCACCCCGTTGCCATCGGGGGGTCCCGGGAGTGGGGATCTGTGGAACCATGCTGCCAGAGGATGAGCCTTCCAGCCCACGGCTGTGCTACTGAGCATCCTGAGTGCTGGTTACATGCTGCTGCGCATGGTGCTCCAGCAGATGGCCCAGCTCCTCTTGCCAGGGCACAGCTACTTCCTCCAGGGGGAACAGCGTCGGAGGGCAATGAACCTGTGGAGGGCGGCGATGGTGCGATGGGTGCAGCAGACAGCTGCTCAACGCCATGCCATGTTGGACACCGCGGTATACCAGCATGCCCAGCTCGTCCTGGCCTGGTGGACACGGAACGTGTACGGGCGCCACGTGACCCTTCCGACCCTGCGACAGCACTGGACGCGTTCCTGCACCAACGACTGGGGGGAGAACATGCTGGCCACCCGGACGGATGCAGAATGGACGGACCACTTCCAGATGAACCGCTCCCTCCTGACCAGGTTAGGGGAGCTCCTGAACCCCCATCTGCAGAGGCGGGAGACCAACATGCGCTACCCGCTACCGCCATGGATGCGAGTGGCCATGGTGGTGTAGCGACTGGCCACCCCTGATTCCTACAGGAGCATGGGGGAATAGTTCGGATTGGGGACGGCCACCATGAACAGGGCCCTCCATGATGTGTGCGACCTGATCGTGGAACTCCTCCTCGAGCAGGTCATCCAGCTCTGCGATCCTGAAGAGGTGATATGCGGCTTCGAGGAACTGGGGTTCCCCCATTGCATTGGGGCAACCGGCAGCACCCACATCCCCATCATACGGCCCCCACATGCAAAGATCGACTACATGAACAGGAAGTAGGCCTTCTCCATCAATCTGCAGGCCATCATGGATCACAGGGGCCTCTTTATTGATGTGTACACGGGCCAGTCGGGGCGGAGTAATGATGCACATATTCTGCGTGTGTCCCCGTTCTACGCTCGCATGTTTGACGGGGAGATCGCCCCAAACCTGTACCGCCCTGATAGAGGGCATTCCCATGGCCCCCGTTGTGATAGGGGACCCTGCCTACCCACTCAGTCCTTGGCTCATGAGGGCCTACCCAGTGGCACGCAACCCTGACCACCGCCTGTTCAACGAGCGCCTGTCGTCAGCACGCAGCGTGGTGGAGCGGACCTTCAGGCTCCTGAAGATGCTCTGGCACCTCTTGATGAACAGGAGCCAGTTCGACCTAGACCACACCCCCATCCTTGTCCTGGCAGCATGCATCCTGCACAACGTATGCGAGGCCGGAGGCGTCACCCTGGACAACCCACCACCTGTACAGAGGGCAGGCTCCGTGCCCCTGTACCAACATGCCCAGGGCGGGGCGTTCCGGCACATCTCCGAGGAGAACAGGGATGCTCTCTGCCGCTGCATCATTGCCCAAACAGCAGATGATGGGGCTTTGCCCGACCCACACCCCAGCCCATAGACCTGTGCACCCCATCAATAAAACTGGGTAGTACCCATTGCATGCAACCTTGCCTCTGTGCCTTGTGTGGGAAAGGGGGTCCTGGGAACGGGTCCAGTGGCTTTCCTGGGTGCGAGAGCCCACCCCTCGCTGACAGCTGTGGGGTGCTTCGGCTGCACCATGTCCTGCATGTCACCACTTGCCGGCCCGCCTGTGCAGGGTCAGCGTGCACTTGTTCCATGCACCACTACTGCCTGTGGCCATGGTGGGCAGCCCCCGGGCCCCATCCACTGGGCCGGTAGTGTACTGCATCCTCACCCTGCTGGTGCTCCCCTGCCAGCCCCCTCCCCCCCCGGCCACTAGTCCCAGGACAGAGGGGAGGGTTTATCTTCTGGGGCGCCCTCGCCCCCACTCGGCTGCACCAGTGGGGCTTGCAGCCGGGCGAGTCCTTGCTGCCGCTGAGCGCAGTGATTGCTGACTGGACGGCCCGGGCTCCCTGTCATCCACTGCCTGCTCCACACCGGTCTCTGGTGCAGGTCCCTGAGAGGAACAACAAGCATGGGGTGAGCATTCCACATGTGCATTTGGCTCCTTCCCACCCCAGGACCCAGCCCACTGGGTGTCCCGGGAACGCTCTGTGGGCCCCCTCATCCCCGCACGAGCAGAACACTAGAAGTGGAACAACCCGATATGAACAACGCACATGTACGAACACAACACTTGTGTAGTAGAACAAGTATGTTCTACTAAACAATTGTCGTGTTGTTACAAGTGCTTTGTTCATTTCAGGTTGTCCCACGTCTAGTGTCTTGCTTTTGATGGTTGTGGGCTGTTCCTTTAATTCCCTTCTGGAATATTGCCTTTTTCTATTCCCTCTCATCCCCGGCAGCCTGGGGTTGCGCCCCCACCCCCAGGGGCAGGGGTGCTGCAGGTTTACCGGAGGGGGTGAGGCAGCGGCCAGGGGCGGTTGGTCGTCCTGGGGCACCAGGTCCTGGGGTGGGGGCATCGCTTCCTGGTGGAGGGGTCGGGGTTGCAGCGGAGGTGGGGGTGGGAGGGGGGCAGGCTGGAAGAGCGGCCCCACCAGCAGCTCATGTGGACCTATGTGCGGGAGGGGGACCCCATAGACCAGGACCAGGAAGGGATACTGCTGAGGGAACTATGGTTGGCCGAACTGCAGGGGGGGGGGACACCTGCACCAGTGGGTGGCCGCCGTGGTGTAGGTAGGCTGCCAACCCTCCATCCGCGGCCTGGCAGGCCCTGTCGTGCTGGGGGTCCCACTGCAGGGCCTCCCCTGCCTCTCTCATGAGGTCCATGAGCCGTGCAGCCTGACCCTTCAGCCTGTCACAGGCAAGCCGCTGCTCATGTTGGAGGGCGGCAGCCTGGTGCCTGTCCCAGAGGTGCTTGGTGCGGGACTGGGCCATCATGGCTACCAGGGTCTCCCTGTCCCTTTCCCCCTCCCCTCTTAGGAGCTCTCTGGTGAGCGCGAACTCCTGGGAGTGTACCTCGGCTAACCGTCTTGATTCCTCGAGCAGCTCCCTGCCCAAGTCCTCCCTCCACCACCGCTTCCTGGCTCGCATCTCCCGATTCCTCTTCACGCTGCCGCCAGCTAAGCCCCTCGCACAAGCGGGTCATTGTTCTGTGAATGAGAGTTTGCATCTCGTGTTAGTACGGCTGCCCAGTGCGCACCACTGCCCCCACCGTGGTTCCCAGGGTGTCACGGGGGGCAGTCCCCGTGTTGTCAGTGCTCCACCTTTTCCCTCCCTTGTGGGACCCCCCTGCCCCGCCCTCTCGTGGGGTCACCCCCCGGCTGGGGCTCACTGCTGGTAGGGCCCGTGGCTGTCCTGCATTACATGGAACCTGCTACCCCTCCCACCTGTCCCCTCTGCCCAACCCCTGTAGAGCATGGGTGGGTGGGTGCATGCGGCCCCAGGGGCCTCCCTCCCCACCCTGTACCACCGCCCACCTTCACGCCATGCCCCCCGTGGCCCCTTGGATGGTGTGCCCTACCATGGAAGTGCGCCTCACCAGGTAGCGGGGGCGCAGCCGGCTCTGCCTCGTTCACCTCCTCCTCTGCCTCCGCGACCTCCACCTCGTGCACCTCCAGGCTACCTTGGGCTGCAATGGGAATGGGGACCTGTTAGTATTTACCGGCAACCAGGCCCTGGCCCAGGTCACTGAGCCTTTGCCCAGCCCCCCCCCCCCCGGACAACGCTGGGCTGGCCGTACCTGGATCCTGTTCCTCCTCCTCCTGGGGCCATCCCAGGTTTCTGCTTGCTCTGTGCACACTCCCCTTCCCCGTGGCCGGGCAGCCTGTGGGTGCACACGGAGGGTGGTAGTACTGTGGTTGGATCCCCGGGGCGCCTCCTCCCCCTGTGGGATGGGGCTCTGCCCTCCCGTTTCCTGGCTGGCCTTGCCAGGGGCAGCTTCCTCTCCCTGCTCCGGGGTGTCCATCAGGGGGGTTTGTGTGGTGGCCCTCCATCTGCCACTGGTGAAGGCGCTGCCGTGTGTGCGGGAGGCCACGATGTTCCAGTCCATGCAGAGGAACTTGTCCAGCTCCTCCTAGAACTTGGCTCTACACATGACACGGCCGGACTTGAGATTGTTGTTCTTGATATGTTTATATCCAGACCTCAAGTCCTTTGCCTGCTGCATGCACTGGGTGACATCCCTACTGTACCCCTGCCACTGCATCTCCTGGGTGATGGCTTCATAGACCTGTTTGGTCTTGTAGCTGTGCACCAGCTTGTGCTGGACCCTTTCGGACCCCCACACGCGTATGAAGTCCTTGGTCTCCTGCCTGGACCAGGGCTCCCCCTTTTGGGACCCGCGTGTGGGGGGCCCTCTGGCTAGGTGGCATGGGGCCCGCCTGGTGGCTGTGGTAGCTGTGGAGATGGTCATCTCCTGTTGGGGGTATTGCATTGGGGTTACTCACGGTCCCGCTGCCCCCCTCCGCGCTCCCCTGGGGTCTTCCCCCCTCCCCCCCTGGGGTGACCTTCTGCTCACCTGGCTGTCTGGGGGGCCCACCTCAACCGTCTTCCCGGTGGTGCGGTGCTCCATTGTCTGGGTGCTGTCTTGGGGGGATGGGGACCCTGGTTAGCTGGCTGCCGCCTGCCCTGTGTTCTCAGCCGTGGTGCCAGGGCTGGGGTGCAGCCTTCCCATCCCTGATTTGGGGGGCTCACCCACTCTCACCTCGCTGTTGCTGCTGCTCCTCTGGCTGTGGCCTGTGGCTGGGGTTCGGCGGTCGGTGCCACAGCCGCTGTGTGCTCTTGGCCCTGTACCGGGAGGCATGTACTGTGGTTAGCCATGCCGCATTCCCCCCCTGGCAGAGGACCCCCCCCCCTGCACCGCCTGGCCGGGACCCCCCCCAGTCCCGCTTGGCCAGGAACCCCCCCACACTGCCTGGTCGGGACCCCCCCTGCACCGCCTGGCCGGGACCCCCCAGGCTCTCCTGGGTCCCGGTGCTCACCTGGCCACGTCCCACACATGGGGTGGCGTTGGCTCTCTTGGTCTTGTCGAGGGCTTTCCTCCTGGCCATCGTGGGATTCTGCGCACGTGTGTCCTGTTTCCGCCCTCCTTTACGGGCTCTTGACTGGACGTCCGGTGTCACTCCCGGTGGGTGTGTCTGTGTGGGGGCATGTGCATGACCCTTTGCACCAGCGCACTGCGGTCCCGCCAGTCCCGTCCGCATGGGTGTGGGTGTTTTCGGTTTTTCATGGACACTCGGGTGTTGAACACCCATCTCCACCCATGGAGGGTGCTGGCTCCCTCCCGGCTGCTCCGTGGGTGTTGACGGGTGGGTCGGGCATGCGCACCCACCCACTCATGCTCTTTTACACGGACGCTGTCCCACCCATCCGATGGGCGTTTCCGAGTGTTCATGGGTGGGTGGCGTCTGTGTAAATGTGGCCATTGTCATACCTGTCACTGGGTGAAAACGCATGACAGGCAATACAAAAAAACTCCCTGAAGGGCATGGTCTGGGCTGGGAGAGTAGTTAGGCAAATGACTAACACTAGTGGGTCTCACCTGTCTTGGGGTCTTCTAGGCTCCCATTTAGGTGACTTATTGCTTCCTACCTCATCACAGTTGAACCCAAACATGCAAAATCATTACCCAGACCCTCCAAAATCAAGAGACTGACTTTAAAAAAAAATCAGGAGGGGAGTTTTAAATTTGGTGTTCTTGTGGTTTCTGAGCCTCTGGAGCACACTGCAGTCATCTTGGGTACAATCATTCACCCAGTGAAATTAATGGAAAATCTCCCATTGACTTTGATGGTGGAGGGATGTGTCCTACGTTATTTTTTCTGCACAACTGAGAGAGCTGGAAGCCTCTCAGCAATATTCACATTATTCTGGGGGTTAGAGAAAAATGCCAGTTACTTCAGGACTTGAAATAAAAATCATGCAGACACCACCGCCTGCCTTGTCATCTGGTTTCCTCATGCTTCTCCTGATTGTCTGCTGTATCCACCTATTGCCTCTTGTTTTACACTTAATTTGTAAACTCTCTGGCTGAATCAGCTGGAGTTTGTAGGGGACTGGACTTTTGGCCCAGTGCTCTGTTCTAGGACTCACACGCCAGTGTGCTACTGAAAACACAAAATAAAACCACTTCCTTGCTAAAGAGCTTATTGTCCAAGTACTAACTGTGCAAGAAGGCCTGGAAAAGGCTCAGCAGACTTCTTGGAAATAGTTGCCATGCCTGTAATGGGATCATGTTTCTAATCCCTACACAGACTGACCAAACATATGTTCTGTTCAGCTTGTGTGCTCTGGAACTTATCTCAGTAGTTTGAGAGCTCTGACAACTGCTTGCAGTGCAGCTGAGGCAGTCGGTGCTTAGCTTAGCATGACACTAGTCTGGCTACAATCCCCAGTTTATGGGCAATGTCACTATATCTGTAATCCCTCATTGGATCACAGGTCATGCCACTCACTTCAGGAAAACCTCCCCCTTTACATTACGCACATAGCAAAGTGGCACACTTGTGACATCACCAGCATTTGTGTAGCCCAGGTTTCACACGTGCATTTAGTTGCATGTTTGGCCATTTGTCAAGCTTGGAGGCTGTGATGAGGGGGAACAGAACATTGCAAGTCAGGTGTCTAGAGACATGTCAAGGCCATACAGCCAAGGGTCATTCCAAGAGAACAACAATGTCCAAGAACAACAAAACCAAGCGGCTAGCTAAGCGTCATGGCCCAGGGGCACACCATATCAATAGCCAGAAGTCAGTCCAAAGTAGGGGTTAGGAATGGGAACAGGCAAAGACAAGTTAAGGCAAGTTCAATCAATAGGCACTAGGTATATGGTGGCTCAGACAAGAGGGTTGGGGCTGACCTCAGAAGCTGTATATAAGGTAAAAACCAATCAGGGAGGAGGTCAAGGGCAGTCAATCAGAAATGGTCTCCAGGTACCTGTGAGTACTATATGAGTTACAGTTGCAACTGGCATCCAGTGTAGAGGTTCTAGCTTTGCCGCATGGCATTGCAGAGCTTGGTTTGAGACCTGTCAGCGGTGAGAATCCGGACACTATTCTACTAACCCTTGCCCAGAAGGTGCCCTCCCAAGGATGAATTTTGGCACTTTGTATTTGGAGGTTTGGTCCCAACTGCATTTTGGGGTGTCTGTGCAAGTCTGGGCATGGTTTCCTGGCATAGATGGAGGATATAGATAAAAAAGGAAGCACCGCGTGGTGTCAGAAGAGAATGAGGCAGTGTTCCAGGAGAACGTAGCAGTGACGGAGAATAGTCAGCTTGATCAAAGACAAGGGCTGAGCTGTAGCCATTAGAGGTGGGACCCCGGGCCCATTACTGGCTACCGGATTTACCGGTTACCGGTTCTCTAAAAACCGGATTCCCGGATTAAATCCGGTATGCCGGTACCGGTTTTATTTCATTGATTTCAATGGGGCGCTGTGTCCCCATTGAAATCAATGAATTCCTTCCCCCTCCC
>QEPC01006805.1:1691214-1781952 GCA_003113815.1 Sphenodon punctatus | reverse complement strand
TGGGGCTTTAAGTTTTTACATTGCAGCCATTTTTAAATGGCTGCAATGTAAAAAAATCCGGTACCCGGAATCCGGTACCCGGACCGGATTTACCGGGTCGAATCCGATAATGCCGGTACGCCCGGTACCGGCATTATCGGATACCGGATTTACCGGTTTTCCCGGCCCTAGCCATGTGAAAGGCCTTTTCAATCTTTAATTGCTTTGATTCTAGTTTAAGAACACCAACAAAAATAAATCTCCAAGAGCAAGAACACAATGGGTGTTTTTTACACACACATTTCTCCTGCATGTTTACTGTTACATCCTGAACTTTCTGTGTGTCTAAATAACTCACCCAGATCTTAAACATCCAGCTCTTTGAACTTCTGCGTAGAACTTCTCCCAGAACTTTTGTGTGTAAAAAGTTCTCCTGGTAAACTGCTTTGCTCCAGGCAGCTGTGGTCACTTGGTTCCCATGGCAGCCTGTCATGTCTACAGCTGTGGCTACTTTAGGCTGCCTCAGGGCAGTGTTTGTGTGAAGAATGCATCCAGGAACTGTCTCAGGGCAATGTGTGTGTGTGTGAGAGAGAGAGAGAGAGAGAGAGAGAAATATGCATCTGGAACTTACTTGCGGACTTGTAAACCTAGAAGATTGAAAAATCCAGAACTTTAAGGTGTGTGTGAAAATGTCCAATATGGTTCCCCTGCAATAGACTAGCACAGAGCTTCCCAACCTCTGGGTCATGAACCCAAGTGGAGTCATGATCTATAACTATTTGATACTTTGTGGTCTGAGATTGTGGGTTACGTTTAAGTCTCAAAATGGGATCACACCGGCCAAACATTTGGGAACTGCTAAACTATTTATTTATTTATTTATTTATTTATAAATATTTGTTAGCCACCCCCTCATGCCTACAGCATCTCGGGTTGGCTTACAACATAAAAACACACAATAAAATTCATTAAAACAATGTTTTAAAAATACAATCCCCCCTACCTCCTCCTCCCCTCCGAAGGCCTGGGCAAACAGCCAGGACTTGCAGGCTCGCCGAAACCCCACAGACATGGGGCCAGATGGGCTTCCTCTGGGAGGGAATTCCAGGGCCTCGGCCCAGCCACCGAGAACTCCCTCTCCATTGTGGCCCCCCGCTTTACACGGTGGGCCTCCAAAAAGGCACCCCCAGTGGACAGCAGGGATCGCTCTGAGGCGTGGAGGGCGAGGCGGTCCCCAAGGTATGAAGGGCCCAGACCGTGTAGGGCTTTATAGATCAACACTAGCACTTTGAATAGGGCTCGGTACGCTATAGGCAGCCATTCTGATTCTGAGAACAATATGGCTGCTGAACTCTGTACAGAGGGCAAGTTCTAAAAATGTGACTATATGCAATGCTCAGGAAACAAGAGCATAAAACATTGCATATGCCAGAGCTAATATAACAGCAATATGCAGGCTCTGCCTCTGTTATGAAGCCCAGTTGCCAGGGGGTTATAAAGCTCCTAGTGAAAAGAGCCGAGGAATGGTTTATTCAAGAGCAGAGCAGGGAAGGGAAATTGCTGTAAGCTTGTCCTCTTTCTTCCCTTACTTTCCAGAGAGCAAAAGACAAACTGATTCGCTACACAGTCACACCATATATGGTCTGATGCTTGCCTGAACTCTCTACACTTGTAAGGAGGATACTCGTGATGGAAGGGAACTTGGATGCTGCTCCCAGGTTCTGCTCTCTCTCCCTCCCTGCATCTCTGTGTGATGTTGCCGGAGTTACGATAAGTGGATGCTCTTGCTCTGTTAGTGCCCTCAGTTTCAACAGGTCTGGCCAGCGACCAAGGGGTCTTTCTAGAAGCTCTGCTTTGATTATTTAATGCATTCAATTATAATATTCTCCACTGGATGCTTTTGCAACAATCCACATACAGCATTCTGTTGCAAAACTCATGCTGTGCAATCTAAAAAAGTAAATGGGGGCATTCGTGGAATAATTTGGACCTAAATGTTAGGACGATGCCCTGTCCTCAATGCCCCTCCTCTGACATGCTCCACCCCAACACTATCATTTTATTTATTTATTTATTACATTTTTACCCCGCATCCTCCCGCACAAAGGTGGCTCGGAGCGGCAACAACATATACAAATACAATAAAATACATAAAACAAAGTATTATAATATTAAAATTACTAAAAAGGCTAAATGCTAAGGCAATAAAAATACCCTCCCAACCCCCTTCCCCAACGGCCCGGTGGAACAACCAGGTCTTACATGATCTTCGGAAAGAGGGAAGGTCCGGGGATAAAACGGGCCTCCATCGGGAGGGAGTTCCACAGCTTAGGTGCGGTCACCGAGAACGCCCTCCCTGCCATCACCACCCAGAATACCCGGGGGACCTCAAGTTGGACGCCCCCGGCCGACCGCAGGGGCCTGAGGCGGTCTCGCAGATAAGCAGGTCCCAAGCCGTTTAGGGCTTTAAAGGTCATTACCAACACTTTGAATCGGGCCCAGTAGACTATAGGCAACCAGTGCAGAGAACAGAGCACAGGTGTAATGTGCTCACAGTGACCCATCCCCGTTAGGACGGGTCACCACGAGCACATTACACCTGTGCTCTGTTCTCTGCACTGGCTGATCCCTCCTTTTAGCCCCTGTAGTCTTAGCATCAGGATCTGGCCTCAGCAGGGCTCCCAGCCATAGCCTGATCCTCCCAGCCATAAAGGTTGGTACAAGAATAAGGGTGAAGGGAACAACCTACGCTTTCTGTCCTTCCCAGGGATCCAGTGTTCCCTACCCTGATTGGCTGCTGGGCTCTGCCACTGAATTGGCTGGGAAGTCCCATAAATACTTCCAGTCAAGGGCCATCTCTAGTTCTGAGCTTCAAACTAACCAGTCAGCTTGTCAAGTGTTTGCCTATGCTTCTCCATGCCTTGCCCCTTCACCACCCAGTTCTTTCCTGCTTACATGGTATCAGTTCCCCTCTGTAGACTTGACCATACCCTTTGGAGCAGCCCTTTCTGGTTTAGATGCTTGCTAATGGAAGGTCATGACTGGACCGCAGGGCAGGACCCCAGCACTAGCCCTCTCCTGCCGGGTTCTCCAAAGTGGGCTCCTGACACTGGGATCCTAGCAGAGCCATACAGTGCCAGTGCTCAAGCAGAATAGAGGTAGGATCTGGTGATGGGCTGGACTACAGGAGTGAGGTGTAGACCCTCATACACAGTACAGCAGGATTAGGGCTGTGTCTGTGAGGTGTGCAGGGGGTAAGGCTACAGATGTGTCTAGCGCAGCAGGGTTGGGACTTGCACCCCTGTGATGCAGTTAGGGTTGCCACTTTTCACAGTTTGACCCTGAAACTCCTATTTTGGCCCATGAAAATCTCAGGGTCAAACTGTCAGAGGTGGCAACCCTAGATGTGAATTTTGCCATTTTGGCAATATCCCCAGTGCAGTCAGTCACTATTAGCCTGGGGAGTTATGGTAGTGGTAACAGCCTTGATAGACTGGAGGGAGCAAGGCAGAGAGAGGGAGAAGGTTTGTGCCCAAATCTGTGATGCACTACGTTTTTAATGTTTTGTGAAAGCAGCATTGTGGCAAGGCTGTGCCACAAAATGGCACCTGCCATGTGGGCCACCTAAGATGGGTGCTAGAAAGGAAGAGGAAGCGCATGGGCATGGCCTGAAGAATAAAAGAGAGGCCAGCCTGAAAGTGAAAGGAGTCTGCTTCAGACCATGGAGAAGTGAACATCTCCTGAAAGGCTGTCTGGAAGGATGCTGACCGGAAGGTTTGTGAAGGAAAGAGTCCTTAGATCTTGAAGGTGAATTGATGATACCCAGCCACTGGACTGTTGTATGGCTAGGCTGAGTAATATGGGAGCTGCATATATATATTGTTGACTGGCCAGAGGTTGGTGTCTGGGCTGAGGACAGTGCTTGTAAATAAACTGGGATTTTGCTTAAGTCTTTAGTGACAATCTTCTTGGACCTAATCCTGCATATGCTCCCCTATGGTGAGGTGGTACCCTGCTACAGGCATGTTGAGTTGTTTTTTTTAATAGTATATGTATATGTGTGTGCCTCCGTTGAGGGTATTGGGCACCACAGGCCATTTTTAGACGTGCGTGGCGGCACCAGCACTTGTTTTCCAAAAGACCCGGCAGTCCAATTTACACGTGACGCCGCTGCCGAATACGTGCATGCGTGGGCGATGCGCATCCATTTCCGGCCACGAACTGACCAGGTCGGCGATCGAGGACGGTCATATGCGGCCGGAAATGGATGCGCATCGCCCGCGCTTGTGCGTATTCGGCGGCAGCGTCGCGTGTAAATCAGACTGACAGATCTTTTGGAAAACAAGCGCGGGCACCGCCGCGTACATCTAAAAACGACCACAGACAGTGCAAAGGAGGTCTGTGACAAATAGGTATGAGTTATAGTGACTTAGTTATTATGGCTATGATGAACAGTGCTTCTGTATTTCTACAACTTTCCATAAAAATACATTGTGAAGTGTGTACTTGAACTGTAGGTGAACCACAGAAGTCCATCTAGGTAGGTAGACAAATCTCCCCCACAAAAATCGAGCTGCCATTTTTTGAAGTGCAAATGAGACTTGGAGAGGCTTCTCACAGAAAGGCGCAAACATAGCAGTTTGGGTGGGGGGAACATGGTTATCTGTGGCCCATAAGGGAACATGAAAGAAACTATGGGGCTTCTTAAGCAACATAGGAACTGTTGGGAAAAAAAGAAATGTTCTCCAGCCTGCATTGCCAACATGTAAAAGCTACATTCAGGCTGTTTTTACGTGATCCCTCTAAATTCAGATTGTAGTTGATTGTGTGAATTGCCACACAATCTGCTCCTGCTTCCTGTTTTTTAACTCCTGTTACTTGGTTTTATGCCAGCGTTGTTCAACATGATTTTCAAGAATTTATCTACTTTGGCATGAAATAATACCAGAATAGTTATTGTGTGAATAATTAGTCCGGTATTAAGCCACTCCACCACAGAGAATTGTAGGTAGAATTTTACATCCCCTCTACCCAACAGCTCTATGGTATTCTGTCGTCTCGGGTGGCAAAATGACAGAGAAGACTGTGACAAACTGCTACCCATGCTGCTTCCTAATCTATTCTGACTCTGCAACAGAGTGGAGGGAATCCATCACTCCCATCCACTCCAGAGACCTCAGCAAGTGTCCTGGGGACAGCAAGGACATTGGGAGGAGAGGGGCTCACAGTTGCCCACACAGCACCCAGAAATCAGAGCAGAAGAAGGCTCTGAAATTCAACTGTACTGTCAGAATCCAGTTCCCTTTGGAACTCCCCTGTTTGTCTCAGCTCTCTACACAAATACAGAATTCCCTCTGGAAATTTAAATCCCAGCCAATTAATGTCAAGACCAATGCGCCAGCAGAGGCATTTTCCTCTTGGTCAGAATTCTCTAAGGTACTATAATTCAAGTGAGCTGCACCATGGGATAGATGCACTCCTCCTTGTGACTCGCATTGGAATAAGCGTTTACACTGCCAATCCAGAATTGCCGATGCACTGAAGGAGACAGGACACAAGTGCTGGGTTTAAACGGCCGCATTCTTTATTCAAATCAGATTATAATTAACAGATGGGTGGGGGCAAATCACCTAGTGCAATGCGGGTCCAGTACTTGAACTTGAGATTGTAACAATAAACCAACAAACCAGGGGTGGTTTCGATGTTTCACGGTTGGGGTGGTAATCGAGGGTACATCACGTCTCCCCTTCTCAGTGGCCCAAGCCACAGGTGAGAGGGACCCAATCGTTTGATTGCGAGTAAGGATAAAGATGCCTACAGACGGAGGACCATACTTGTCCCTACCGCCCTTGCTCAACACCCCTCCCAGGGAGGCTGCCCCGCTGCTTGCCATACCCTGCTTTCTGGCGGGTGGGCCTCCCCATCTCTTAAGAAGATGACTCTTACTTATGATCAGCCTAACTTAGGGGGGAATCACACGTGCAGCAATTATCTGGATTTTTAAAAACTGGTTCTCAATAGTTCGCTGTTAACAAGTCCTGTTGCATTCACATGCATGCCATACCGGTTTTAAGTACAGCGAAATAATGCATTCAGACCTTCTTGTAGTGCGCGCTTACCCGGCTGCTCAGTACGGTTCTGTTACAGGAAGTGGCCTGTGGGGAGCCAGAAGGTTGCTACTTTGTAGCAAAGTACAACTTTGCTACAACCTTTGCTGCAACTTTGCAACAACCTTTGCTACAACCTTTGTAGCAAAGGTTGCTACTTTGTAGAATCAGGGAATAAAAACGGAGAGCCTGAGGCTGCTGGAAAGAAGCCCCTCGCATAGTGAGGCGCGCTGCTCTCTCCCTGGTTTCTTTCCGGTATCCCGCTGCTGCTACTGCTGCAGCACTACGGCAGAGGCAGAGGCAGATGATTTAAAGTCCCTTGGAGGGAAGAACTTTTTTGGGGAGAAGCTGGCTGCAGCCTGCACCCAGCGAGGCAACTACAGGGCTCCAGCTGGTCTCACTGCTTCCGGTAGGGGCAGGAGTAAAACAGCGCACTTGGAAGCACGGTTGCATTCACATCAGAAAAGATTTCACACCAGTTAAAACCAGTACGATGTTGCTTTCACACGCTGTTATGTGCGGATTTGTTGAAAACGGACAGCAAAAAGGTAGGTTTGAGTAGCTTTTCAACACGCATTGCTTTAGTGCGATATTGACTCCATTTAATCGAATTTAAGTGTTCAGACAGGCATGAAACATTCGTTTTTTTTTAAAAATCGCACAAATCAGAACGTCTGAATCCCCCCCTACTCTAAATGTACTGGACCCCTGCCAGAGTGCGACGAGATGAACAGCACAACAACACCCTCTTTCTAAGGGATAACCAATTTGCCAAATAACCGCACTGTGAGGAAGGCAAAAAACGGGAACCCGTGTTCAGGCCTGATTAGAGTCCCCGCAAAAATTCCTTCCTGGTCCCGATGGCGACCGGTAAGAACCCACAGTGCAGTGGGAGGGTTGGGTGGGTACCGTTTCGTACAGCTCCAAGCTGCAAGTGAGGCTGGAGCTGAGCTTCTTCTTGGCTCGTGAGCCCCGCCCTTCGGGCGGGACCCACATGACTCAGGCTGTCCTATCCTGGCTGGGTTCTAACGGAGTGTGCTGTGCCGTTTTCCCCTGCCTTGGGGCTGTGCAGCCCCGTAGCGGGAAATGCCTCCAGCCATCCTGCCTCCGCTGTAGTCGGGCGCAGCAAGGGGCCTTGCACCCGCACCCACACCCACCCCCCATGCGAGGGGGAGCGGGCGGAGGCAATAGTGCTTATTCTGGAGTATTAACGATTGTATAAACAGTTATTCCAGAATGACAACTCCAGAATGACAAATCCAGAATTACAGCTACTTCGGTACATCTCTGTACATGTAAAAACAGCCTTACTTTGGAGTCTAAGGGCGCTTTTAGACAACCAGGCCAATCTAACGGATTTATAAATCTGCTTTTAAAAAAGTCACGCAGGGAGCGTTTATATGCACTGGAAGTCGCCGACTGCCACTGAAAACAGCGGCACCAGGCAGCTTGTGCATTATTTTTCAAACTGGATTTTTCAAACTTCAATATCAGAATTTGACAAATCTGGTTTTTAAAAATAATGTGCCACTGTTTTCAATGGCAGCCAGTGACTCCCGGTGCGTATAAATGCTCCTCATGTGACTTTTTAAAAAGGAGATTTTTCAATCCGCTAGATTGGCCCGCTTGTCTAAAAGGGCCCTAACGCTGCTTCTACACGTGCATGAATCCTGAATAAACACCTCTAATACACTTAATCCTGGTATTAATCTCGGTATGTGTGGACAGATATCCAGGTATTAATAAATCCGAATCCTGGTTTTATTCCTGAATAATAAAACCTAATTTTCCAGGTTTTATTTAGTCTGGACTAAAATAAAACCAGGATAGTGCTCATATAGACATTTATGCTGGAATGACACCCTCTCCCCCCAACCCCATCATAGAAAATTGCCCCTCCTTGCTACCCAGCATGTCTATGGTATTCTGCAGTCTCTGGGTATTTTCAGATGTTACGAGATCATGGTGAACCACGGTCAATTCCCATATGGGGACCGTGAGCTCGTAACGTCTGTTGGGTGAGCCGTTATTCCCGCCAGATGTTCACCCTCGTGAATCACGGCCCGGAATCACTTTGACCATGCAAACGGCCCTCCTGTCCGGAGGAGGGCCGTTTGCGTGGTCAAAGCGATTCCCGGCCATGATCAACGGGGGCCTCACATCTGTCCCCTGACTACGGCCCAGAATCAGCACCACTGATTCCAGGCCGTGGTCACTACTCCGGCACCCGCCCGTCTCCTGGAGGGCGGGCGGCCGGGAGAGCGTGAGGGGGCGGGGCCGTGCAGCCGCACGTTGTGCCACGCAGCCCCGCCCCCCCCAGATTCCCCATTGGAATCGGCCAGCACGTCTGCTGGCCGTGATGGCAGGATTCCAGCGGGGACTCATTTGGGTGATTCCGTGGTGGGGCGAATGCCGCCACGTCACGTCTGAAAATACCCTCTGGTGACAAAATGTCACAGGCAGGGGTTTACAACAGAGAAGGCTGTGACAAAATGCTATGCATGCTGTCTCCTAATTCACTGTTACCCTGCAGCAGAGGGAATCCATCAAATGCATCCGCTCCAGGGACCCATGCCAGCAAGTGACATAGGCACAGGAAGGTCGTTGAGAGTAGGGGTGTGCATTTCATTTTCGTTATGATAACGAAAATGAAAATTGTGATTTTCATTTTTGTTATTGTAATAACAAAAATGACAAATAATAACAATGAGAACAAAAAGGAAAACAAAACTTTGTTTTTGAAATGGGAATAAACTGAAAATGTATTTCTGGCTATAACTTTCGTTTCTTATTCAATTCTGATGAAACCTGGGGAGATTGTACCCCCAATAGAGAGCATTATGTGTAACAATTTTCAAAAAGATTGGATAAAGGGGACCGATTCTAGAAGCAATTGAATGTTGTGATTTTAAGAAAAGCTTCATACACATTCCTGGCTACACCTATTCTATCTTCCATCCAATTTGTATGAAAGCTGAGAAACATATGTCCCTCCACTAGTGTACCAATCCTGCCACATTTTGGGAAGGCCTGGCTCAGGATTTTTTATTGTTTGGGATTTGTTGCAGTGAGAATAGATGTATTGCTGATCCTTACTCCCCACTGGTGTCTTTTGCTTAGTAACTTGAAGCAGTCTCTGGATTATTTTGCTTTCCCCCGGGCACGGTAACCTGTCTGTTTGCTGGCACTGTGTGCAGTTTAATTGTAGGACGGAGGCTGTGGCGTGAACCCGGGTTCCCCACCTGAGAGGCGAGGCCGGCCCTAGGGGATTGGAAGGCTCTGGAGCTTGTGACGTTTGCTGCAGTGGAGGAGAGGAAACAGCTGCATTGCATCGAGCTCGGGCTTCCCACTGCCATATCGAGCGTTGCTCTGCTGGAAGCTGAGAAGGCTGCTGCTTCTTTGTTAATCGCCCTACTTTCTGCATCCTCCTACTAACGGTTCGTGGAGAAGCAAGTAAGTTTGATCTGCTATTGGGACTCTGGGTTAGAAGACAAGCTGGGAACCTAAGGATTTATTGTGGGAAGGGCGGGCTGCTAGGCCCCCGAGTTAAAGGCAAAGATCATCGCCCATGTGGACTGCAAGGCGGACTGTTTTATAAGAGAGACTTTATTTCCCCCTCGTTATTATTAATGAAAAAAAACTTCCACTGCCGTGCCCTACAGGTGCACAGCTCTTTACAGCATCCCACCCCCTCCCCCTAATGCAAGCCCCCAAGAGTTTGCTGCCAAAACCTGGCTGAGTTTCCAGGATTTGGGCAGAATTTCTGTAAGCAGCAGAGATGGTGGCAGCCGGTGGATGTGTCCTCCTGGGCAGCCAAGGATGCAAAACCTCAAAGATTTGTAGTTGAGACTTTTGGCTGATTGTTTTCTTCTTTTTTTTTCTTTGACATAATATATATTCCTTATGCATTGGTCATAAATATTGATCTCTGCCCAGTGGGTAAAACAGGCTTGCTTAGGCTGATGCAATCCAGGACATTAGTTTGAACAGCTAAAAAGACTAGTCTCCAAATTGTCCTGAGACTACATAACATTTACCCTGGATTATTTTATTTTTTTCTGTAGAAGAAACAGATTTTTGATTACTCATCTCCCAAGTGAAATTTTGTTTGAACTTAAGGAGAAAGTCTTGGGTTACACTTTTCCTACTTCATAAGATGGAAGGATGCGTTTTTAAAAATAAAGTGCATGACATTTGTAATGTCATGTGCTGCTCTGCAGACTTCAAGAATCATGTGCTTACTTTTTAAAATACCACAGCTTTTCATTCACTGTGATCTGAGCTGCATCTTATATCTATACATATTAAACTGGGGGGGAGGGGTAGCAGTTGGAAGCAGAGGTAAGTTCCTGGGCAAATTCAAGGTTTGTGGATTCACAAACCACTTACTTCGGAGTAGCAGGGCTTCAATAGGGAGTTTCTCAAGGGTAAGTGGTTTGTGGATCCATGCCAAAGTTCAAAAATCATGAATGGGACAACCCTCTTTCCCCCCCCCCCCAATGAAATTTACTTTAAAATCATGAGATTTAAAACTATACATATCAGGCACTTTATTTGCCTTTTGGTTTCTAGCCTTTAGGGTCACATTGTGGAGAAAAGCTTAAACCTGACCTCAGTGGTGGTGATAGATAATTATTTTACATTTTAAAAAGTGAAACTGAGAATCTGAGTTTTCAGCAGCTGAAGGTTTAAGAAATCCCTTCAAAGTGCAAGACTAGTGCTAAAATCTCAAGAATCGTCAGCCTTGCAAATGTGCTTGATTGAATTTCTGGGGACTGGGTGGGGTCGGTGCCTGCCATCTTGCTCCAGGAGTGACTCTTAAGAAAGTTGCTTAGAGGAGAAGAGACTCCACCTTGATGCTGCAGACTGATACATTAGTCTCTGGCTGGCAGAATTTTTTCTTGGTGCTTTGCTGCCAACCTATACAGTTTAAAAATAGCCCCTGAGGGCCCCTTTCTTTCTCTCTAGCCATGCTTCACTTTGGCAGACTGCCTGCATGTAAAATATCAAACCTCTGCTGCTCAGAGATTCTATGCAAATGCAGGTCAGGCTGTCTGTGCTGCTAGCCCTTTCATCAGCATGACCGGAACAGGAGATGCCAGGGCTGCTCCTAGTTTTCAGTAAGATACTGAGCGAGTGTGGGCATGAGCATTTGCTGTAACCTCATCACTGTGGATACAGTGGAGGCAGGAGAGGTGGTCAATTTCTAAAGGGTTAAAATGGCTGTTCATCGCACCACCACCCCAACCTCAGGGCTATTGTTGTAATACTAATGGTTCCCTCTGCTCTGGTAAATTATTTATCAGGAGCTGTTGCAAAATCCCCTTTAAACCTCAGGAAATACAATTGTCTCCAAATTCTTTTCTTCTAGACTAGGGGACACACCTTCCTGATACTAAACTCAAAGATGCCTTGCAACAGTTTCAGTCAGCTCGCCCTGGCCTAGATCATTTCCCCCCCCCCTTCTTATCCTATTTTAAACCTTTGGAAAGGTCCTTTAGTTGTCAAGGCAGGTAGCAGGCCTAATTGCCCTGCCTCGGCATGTAACCCATTCCTGCCTCCTGGCAAAGGGTCCCTGCTTCTCCACTTGGTAGATGTCACAGAACTGAGGTTTTACTACATCACTGTTCTGGCTATTTCAGCCCCCTTCTTTTAGAGGCCTGTATTTGTCTTTTGGTGATGGAAGTTAATGGCCTGTCACTGCATGTTCAGTGACAACAGCCTTCAAAGAAGAGTTTAGCGTTCAATTCCAATCCAAGAGAGGCCCCCACAGTCGGGGAGAATTAGGGCCTTGTACAAACCAGGGTTGTGATTTTGCTCCCTGACATGGCTCTATCTTCATATAATACGGAAGGCCATCTGCTTCTCATGAAGTGCTGCCCTTCAGGTGATATGACTGTGGTAAGGATCTAACTTAGGGTTTGCACAACATACACCACCCCCAGCTGCTATTTTTCAGGAGGGTGCGAGATAGAAATGTATCAAAATAAAATAAAAAAATACGGCCCGCGGGCCACATGTGGCCCGACCGGACTCTTCCTGTGGCCTGACCCCCCCCTGGCCGCAAAGACCTTTCCTGCAGCCCACCATGCCTCCTCCTGCTCTGGCAATTGCCTTTCCTTCAGCCGCCGCACTGGTGCGAAACCCTCCTTCCTCCGTGCAGCAAGCCTATTAAAGGCGCTGGCCGGATCCCTCCTTCCTCCTCCCTGGTTCCAGCTTCCTGCTGCCGCCGATGTCTCCACCTGAGCCCCTCGCTGCCGCTTGTGCCACCCGGATCTCCAGCTCCTTGCTGCCAGGGGTTGGGGTTATGCAAATTGAACACGGGGCCCCAGGGTTGAGTCCAAACCAAATTTCCTGGCCCTTGGCACGAATCAAGCTGAGCACCCCTGATCTTACTGATTGCAAGCTGGGACACAAATGGGATGAGTTTGGCTGCCCCAGTCTGATTCTTATTTTCTGGACCTGGATGCTCAAAGTTGGTTTTCAGAAGTACTGAAGCCATTGGTATCTTGGAGGGATAAAACCCTGTGGAAAATGATGTGCTTGTACTAGAGAGAGGTTTGGGGAAGGGAGCGAGGCAGGAAATTTGCATTTTCTACACATGTATTCACTTCCTCCCTTTCATGAGCATGAACTATTGAGACTGAACTCCCCCTGCCCAGAGCATTGGGTTGCAGTCTCTGCACAGAGCCTCTTTCAGTAAGTCACATGTATGCAGGCAGCTGCTGGGCACCCTTCACAAAGCACGTCAGCCCAGCTGTTCTACTCCCTGTTGCTTAGGAGCCCTGTGCGTTCCTGATATTTTAGCCTTCTGGCCAATTCCTGAAATAAAAGTCCAGCTTTTGAAGAGTGTGCTGTGACTTGCAATGAGGCTGCCATAGGATGTTAGCCTCCGTGGGAGGGTGTCAGGGCTCCAGTATGTCTTTCCAGGCATTGTGCATGCTAGAGAATAGAGCTGCAGGGTTCTATGTATATATCTTGGCCACTTCAAGCCGTGCTTGCTCAAGACTGAAGGGTTATTCTGTCTGACTGGATCCCAGCCCGGCAGACAGACTGCAATGCGGTGACAGGCTGTCTGCAAGGCGCCGCCATGCCGTTTACTGCTCGTTGGCTTCTCTCATTGGACATCCGAGTGACTCTCCTACTCCAGAGGGGTGGAGAGAGAGAGAGTGCCACGGCAAGGTTGCAGCCAGGAGGTGGGGGAGGGAAAGGCAGCTGAAGCATGTGGTCTTTTCTTTTTCTAAAAAAATAAAATAGAATGAAGAGGTTGTATTGTATTTCTCAAGAAAGCTGTTCCAAATGCCCTGCCCCACTCCCCACACTCTCGGATACGTTTCTGCCCTTCTCCACAACAGTTACTGATCACCTTGCTATCTTTAACATCCATACCCTCACAACAGCCATGCAAGGCAGGGGAAGGGCAGTTATCCACATTTTACAGGGTAGAGAATGGGGCACTGAGAAATTAGGTGTTTTGTCTAAGATCATACAGGAAGTTTAGAGCAAAGGTGGTAATTACACCTGGGTTTCCCAAATTGCAGGTGGGGCATCCTAACCCCTAGATCAGGGATGGAGAACCTCTTTCCTCCCAGGGGCCACTGAAAATGAGTACAAGCTCCAAAGGCTGCACAGAAGTTGGGTTTGGGGTGCTAAAAGGGGTGCACCTAAAGAGGGTCCAGGTCATGAGTTTGTACCATGAATCTCTCCCCTCTCCTTGTGTGCATGCACCTCTGCTTCCTTACCGTGAGCTCAGTTCTTCAGTGGTTGGAGGTAGGAACTGCATCCAGGAGCCAAATCCAGGAACTGGAAAAGGGCCACGTAAAAACTTGCATTTGACCCCTCCACTAGATTTGGCGCCTAGGCATGATGTTTCCCACCTCTGCACTAGATGATTCCTCCCTCTCCATGTGTGCTCCCCTGTGCAGATTGCTGCATATGAGCTATTCCGTCTGGAAATCTTGCTCATGTACTTTGAAAGGGAATGGATAGAGAGTGGTTGCCAGCCACAAACAATATTGTTTAATGCCTTGCCACAGCACTTCACTGTGCTTGCAAAGGATCATAACTTTCTACGTAGGCAAATACTATTACCCCCATTTTACAGAGGCAAAAACAGGTACAGAGAGGTTAAATAGCTTGTCCATGGTCCCATGGCAAGTCTGTGGCAGAGTCAAGAATCAAACCCAGAAGTGCTGTATCCCAATCCTGTGCGTAAGCTACAAGTCAGTCTTTTTACTGACTCATGTAATGCAAGAAGTTCAGTAGTAGGACTTCCAACACTGGTTCCTAGTATGTTGTCAAGGAGATGGACCAGTATTTAAATACAATTAGCTTTTTTCCAGTGTAAGCTAGCACTGAGAAAGTAGGTTGAATTTACAGCGAAACATTAGCAACATATGTCTGAAAACTGTTCCCAGCACAAGAGACCCTCTCTGCATTGCAGATCGCCTCTGCTTTGGAACTCTGCCACTAATGAATTTTCCTGCAAATGTGTCAGAGCAGTGGCGATGAGATAAGCGTGTGGTGAGGAGAGGTTGTGGCTTATGCGGGGAACCAAAGGGTATCAGATAACATTCAATAGACTCGGCCATCTCTGGGCCCCTTTGTCTCTGCTTTTCTCTCCTCTGTCCACTTTCTGCACTCTGGAAGAAAAGGAAAATAGCTCCCTTCCCAAAGGGACGCAAGTCTGAGGAAAGGGCTGATTTGATGGAACTTGTAACTATGCTGACTTTAGCTGCTATTGTTTCTTTCCAGCCATGTAAAAATATATCTTGAGATCTGAGCTGCCATGGAAATGGAGCTGTTTTTTCTGAGATCAGGTCTCTGTCTGGTGTTCTGGCTTGATTCTGTTTTGAGCAAAGTAGGGTGGGGTGGGGCTCTTCTGAGGGGGATAATGCAGCCTTGAAATGTAGAGAGTGGTTCTGCCATCTCAAGAGCAATTGGCTGTTCCTAGGAAATAAGAAAACAGTTAGTCGGGAAAGAATCCTGTCTCTCTGCAGGGCCGTGAAGCAGGGGTGGCCAAACTGCAGTTTGCAAGCCACATGCGGCTCCCAAACCGTTGAAGCATGGCTCCTGAAAAACTGCATGCTGCTGTGGTTACTGCACTGGGGACAGCCAGGCAGTGAGTATCTGCTTCTCCTGGGGCAGCGTTGTCTGAGTCTGGGCTCTGCTCAGCAGTGCCTGCCCACAAGGCCGCTTTTAGACAAGTGGCGTGCGATTGCGCATCGTGATTGTGCATAATTAGAAACTTCCGCATGTATTAATACCTCACGATAGAGATATTTAATTCGCGGACTTTAAAAATGCACAACCGCCATAATATGCGCATAATACCCCGCTTCCGTCTCATGTAATTAATACATGCGGCCGTTTCTAATTATGCGCAATCGCGATGCGCAATCGCGCGCCACTCGTCTAAAAGGCCCAAGTCCCAGAAGGGATGTGATGCAACAGGTTGGGCGCAGGGGGGGAGTCCTGGGGCTGGGGAACCAAGGCTCCTGGCCACTTCACAGCACTGTTGAGTCTCTTTGCCCTATTGAGCCCTTTGCTGTTCTTCCCATCCTACAGACCAGTCTCTGCCCAAGCCCCTGCCAGTTACAGTCCAGTGCAGCCTGCAGACTTTAGTGTTCCCCTCAGAGTGGGCAGAGGCAGCAGCTGGAGGCTTTCCTGCATTCACCTGCAGGCTCTCCCAGCAGTGTCCTCATTGGACAGGAGGGGATTCTCTACTAAAAAAATCCTTCAGTTTAAGAGAGAAGTTGAGGCCCTTACAAATTCAGCCATGCTCCAAAAAGCATGTAAATTAAGGCTCCTGCCTTAATTTCTGTGCCATGTAACCGTAAAAGACATTGTACAGTCTCACAACTTGGCCTTTTAGCCCTAATTCTCTTCCTCTGCAGGTTGAGGGGCAACACTGAAGCTGGGGACAGTGCTATTAAATGTATAATAAGAATTTAAAATTGGATATTGTGGCAGAGAATGCCACTGGAGGATTGGGTGGCACATGGGCTGGCCTTACCACCGGGCGGCTCAGGGTGGCTGCCCCGGGCCTTGCTCCTGGGGGGGCCCCCGCGGTCAGGGCCCCCAGCTTCTGGCCTGACAGTGGCCGGGAGCAGGGGACCCTGAACACACGGCCCCCCTGAGTCTTAGCCAGGGGGAATGTGGGAGAGGCGGGGCATCTGCCTCTCTCGCTCCCTCTGGCCGAGTCCGAGACAGGCAGCGGAGGGGGCCAGCAGGAGTGAGGAAGAGGCAGAGGTCCCATCTCTCCCTCACTCCGTGGTCTCCTGCTGCCTGTCAGTCTCGGCCAGGGGGAGTGGGGGAGAGGCGAGGCCTCTGCCTCTCTCACACTCCCCCTGGCCAAGACTGACAGGCAGCAGAGGGGGCTACAGAGTGAGGGAGGGAGAGGCAGAGGCCCTGCCTTTCCCACACTCCCTGGCAATGTCTGGTGGCAGTGCGATGGCAGATTTAATCTGCCACTGCTGTGCCCGCCCGAGCCCGGCGTAGGGAGCCAGAGAGCGGGACCCAGCACAGGACGCAGGACAGCAACACCACAGCGACTGATGGGGTAAGTGCCCCCGAAATGGCTGGGCTTGGGGATGGGCAGAGGGGAGTGTCCCTCGGCCCATCCCCAAGCCCAGGCCTGGGTACCGCCCGCCGACTGAGCCGGGGAGTGCCCCTAGGCCCGCCAGCAGCAAAGCCGCCGGTGGGAGAATAGGGCCCTAGGTTTCTCCCCCACCCTGGGCCCTGCAACTTCTAAGACCAGCCCTGTGTGGCACAGCCAGCCCTGTAGAGCTTGTGCTAGCGTGTGGGCTGAATATGGGCTTTGCACAAGCCAGCCCAACTGAGTGAGATAATATGGACTGAGAGCTAAATTGAGAGAGGGGAAACACTGGACTTCTAAGCCTTGAGAAAATGGAGGGCTAGGCCTGCCTACTCCAGGGTATAAGAGGAGGCAGCCTGCAGCTAGATCAGTATGAGTCTAGCAGCAGACCTGAGAGGCGTTCCACTAGCTCTCCAGTAGGAGCCTTTGCCAGGGTCCTGAAGCTCCAGGTTGATCTGGAGCCTAGGCTAGCCCTGGGACCTCTGTCCTCTCCAGGGTGCTGAGGAAACAAGTGGCTGAGTAGCCCACCAGAAGCAGTTTCCTGGCAGTCTAGGGCTGAGGATGTCAGAGGGCTTGTTCCTGGCATTGGATAGAATGCTGCCAAGGAGACTGGAAAAAGCTCTATCCCCAGACATTGATATGTAAATTACATGCATGTGCACTACTGGTGGAAATATATATTGAGTAAAATACGCTGAACTAATTCACAGCTGTGTGAGATTTGTGCTAATTCCCTAAGAAACCATGAATGACCTGAATTCCCCAAGGATTACATGAGTCCCAGGGTCTTATCCTGCAGGGACTTTGCAGGCTGGGGATTGGGGGGGGGAAGAGGCTATGGAATAATGAGGAAGGCACCAGGAAGAGTGAATGGAATGGGTGGAATGTCGGAGGAACAGGGATAGGGTGCAGCAGCAAGGAACTGGGTGAAATGATAGGAGAAACATCATGACAAATGGGTAGATTGACACAGTTCTGAGTGAAATAAGTCATTCAGAAAAATGATAGGATACCATGGGGGAGCACACCTATCAACCCACCCAGTTCCCATAGGTGGCTCCCTGTTCCAGTCCCTGTTTCCTCCCTCTCTGTTGTTCAACCTCCTCTCTTGTTTGTTGGTGTTTTTGTCATTCCACACACACCCTTTACTCAACACACACCCTTTACTCCTGTTCCCTATAAAAGATACAGCTCATTGTATTTTCCACAAATCTTGAGTTCTCTGTGAGGGGCGTGCAAGTGAGTGGGTTAGATGGGGAGGTTGGGGTTCTCCCCAAATATACACCCCACCCAACACCTCTCTGACCTGTGCCGATGCATACGCTTGCCACCTGCCCCCATCCTTGCCTGCTCCCCAGCCTTGTCGATGCATACACATCACCTATTTAGGGAGGGGAGGATGCTGTCCTCCCTCAAATGTGCTGATATCCGCCCCCTCCACAAGAAACCATCTCTTGATGTTGAAGTGCTTGCCAATTATTGCCCGGTCTCCAATCTGCCTTTCTTAAGGAAGGTGAGTGAGAAGGCTGTGGCCGTGCAGCTACAGAGACACCTGGACTCCAATAATATTTTGGGAAAATTCCAGTCTGGGTTCAGGTCTTCCCATGGGGTAGAGACCACGCTTGTCAGGTCTTTCCACTTCATTCATTTCATTCATTTATTAGATTTCTATACCGCCCCATCCTGCACAGCAGCTCAGAGACCATGTTGAACGATCTGCTGCTGAAGTTAGATTGAGGACAGCTGGCCATTTTGGTGATGCTGGACCTTACAGCTGCATTCAATATGATTGACTAGGGTTTGCTGCTTCAGCGACTGAGGGACATTGCTGGTGTGACGTACCTGGAAGGGGGGAGCCAATTAGCGGTGATGGATGGATATGCGTCATCCCTGTGGGTCCTGAATTGCGGCGTTCCTCAAGGTTCTATTCTTTCGCTCATGTTGTTCAACGTATACATGCAGCCCTTTAGGGATGTCATGATCAAGCATGGGGCTGAGTATCATCAGTATGCTGATGATACACAACTTTACATTTCTTGGCCTGTGAGCCCTGCATCTCAGCCTCTGCCTTGGAAGAATGCTTCAATGACATAGCTGCTTGGATGCGTCTGACTCGGTTGGCAGGAAGGACCAGCTGATATGAGGATGCCCTTGCCTCCCTCAGGCCCCTGAATGTGGCAGGGGTCTGGGTAGAGGTAGTGGGCCAGGTAAAGAACTTGGGCATCATTTTTGACCATGCTCTATCCATGAAAACTTGGATATTGGACATGGTGTGGAAATGCTTTTTTTCAAGTACGCAATTTGCGTAAGTTATGCCCTTATTTATCCCAGGCTGACCTTGCCAAAGTGACCCATGCCCTGGTGCTACAAGTCTTGATTTTTGTAATTCCCTCTTCTACAGGCTACTGGCAGTGCTTATCCATCGCTTGCAGCTTGTTCAGAATGCGGCAGCGCTGCTGCTTACTGGTTTAGGCAGCCGTGATCCTATTATACCTGCCCTGCGTTCTCTGCATTGGCTGCCTATAGAATGACAGATCGAATTTAAGATTGCACTGCTGGTTTTTAGGGCCTGAATGGTTTAGGCCCTGGCTGTATCTGAGACTTTCTTCTGGAGCCTCACACTGCTGGGTATCTGCACTCGGGAACCACCTGATGTTTGCGGGTTCTGCCATCGCATCTTACATTGACAGGCAATCGAGCTTTTGCTGTGGTCGGCCGCTCGGTGTGGAACTCACTCCCCCTGGATGTTCATATCGGTTCCTCCCTCCCATACCTTTTTAAAAACACCTGAAAACATATTTGTTTTCTAGGTGCTTTTAGGATCCACTGCTGGTCCCCTTAATGTATTTTGTGCTCCCTTCCCAAATCTTACAATTTTTAATATCCTTTTAATTCATTTTAAATTGTTTTGTTTCTACTGTGCTTTTATGTAAAATGTGAAGTGCTCCCGAGTGCCATGCAGGGGGACTATACAAATAAAACTATTATTTATTATTCTTATTTATTTATTTCTCTTCATTGTCCTCCATAAACACACCTCAAGAGCTAGCTTCCCTGTCCTGGTGAAAATACTTCTCCCACTGCTCAAGTACCACCACTCCTGTCTGCATGTACACATCCCACATCCTGCCCCCTCACCCCCTCTTGTCCCCAGCGTCCGTGTTGCCCTGAAATTGCAGAGGAAGAGGATTGGGGATGAAAGACCAAGACAAAGTGTGGGTGTATAGAATTTCCTTGTTTTTTGAGGAATACAATGCAATGCAGAAAATTCCTCCTGCTGACACACTACAATGATAAGCAGCATAACCATTATGCAAAATTAATGATAAGATAACGTATCAATGTCTGTGTATGTTCACCTATTCACCCCTACCCTGTCCTGCCTTCTCCCTAGCCCCCATTCAGCCCCCACTCTCTCCTCCTTCTCCCTAGCCTCTGTTCCATCCACCTACCCTGTCCTGCCTTCTCCCTAGCCCCCATTCAGCCCCCACTCTCTCCTCCTTCTCCCTAGCCTCTGTTCCGTCCACCTACCCTGTCTTGCCTTCCTCTACACATCTAGATGTGTATAAGAGACAGCCCCTAGCTCCTGTTGCCCCCTCACTCTTGCCTGCCTTCCCCCTAGCCCCCGTTTGCCCCACTGTCCTCCATAAACACACCTCAGCAGTTGGCTTTCCCCTCACAGCCTTGGTAATTCAAAAAGGTTTTGGTAGAACAAGTTTAATTTGTTTCTGTTTATTGAAATGAAAATTTCTGCTTGAGATGCACTGCATATGTGTTCATGGAATTATTTTTTTAAAAGTCAACTTAATTTATACCAGTTTAGGCTGGGGGGGGGAAATAGAATTTTCATGAAATAGAAAATGTACTTTTTATTTTACTTATTTATTTTGACTGCCTGAGTAGAAATCTGTAGATCCTGTTACAGATCCTATTTAACTCAATGGGAGCCTTTCTGTTAAATCCCAACTGCTGATCCCAGCTCAGGCCCAACTGTCTGCCCATAGTTACTGTGATGAAAGTCTAGAGGCCTTTACTCTAGATTTCCACTAATGCAACTGGGAATACTATGTATGCCAGCATATTTAAGGTAATGGCATGACGAGACATCTGATGTTCGTGTTTTGTTTTGTTTTCTTGTAGCTTCTTCCCTGTTGATTCCAGCCAGAAGCCATGGCACAGAAAGGAAAGGTAAGACACTGTCACTGCCCATGGGATGCCCATGAAACAGCTTACAGCACTAGTGGGTGCTGCCTTACTCTGCAGCAATGGATGTCTTCGTGATTCTCTGAGAAGCAATTAGTGTGTCTTTTTTTGTTTGTTCCTGATTCACTGGTACATGCCAGTAGATTTGAGCCACTACAGCGATGCAAAGCAGCTGAGGACCCACTGCAAGACGTGGGCACCATTTTTATAAGAGAGGAGAAAAGGGCCATTGTGGTGAAACAGGTTCATGCTAGCTATATGCCTGTTATCTCATTAGTTTATAACCCTTGCCACCAGGCACAGAGCAAATGAGCATTTCTGCACTGATGCTGCAGCACTTGGTTTTGCGCAGCTCAGTGTTGGAGAAGCAGGAAAGCAGCCATAGATTTTTAAAGTAGTGGTTGTGGGCTGAACATTGTGACGGGCTCCCAAACACAGTTTACATTCTTTCCTCTTACACTCAGCACTCAGTTTAAACACAAAACAGATGTACAGCCAACTGCAAAAAGATTCTGATCTGTGTAAAGCAGGAGTGAAGCACATTCTCTCTACTGTGGGCTTCTTGACATTTGTTTTTTTACAAGTTCTGTGAGTAGTCTGCAAGTAGGCGAGGCAGGGATAGGGCGGGGCCAGTGAAACATGTTGCAAAGGAACATCACGGACCACTGTAATGCTGTTTGCCGTGGTCTATCACAGACAGATCAAGGCACTGTGGGCCAGGTGGAAAAGAATGGGAAACAGAGGAAACTGTGGCAGGCCAGAATAGAAAGGAGGATGCTCTGGAGGTGGGCTGCAGGCTCGGGGAGTCCCCACCCCTGCTGTAGCTTGGCAAACAGAGAAATGTAGGGAGGGAACTAGTAAAGGAAAACTCATGCAATATCAGCGGCTGTTGTGAATGAATTTGCTAGCATAGCAAGCCCTGTCACACAACACGAGACACTAGAGCAGGGCTGCACAATATACGGCCCGAGGGCTGCATGCGGCCCACAAGGACCTTTCCTGCGGCTTGACTCCCCCTGGCCGCAAAGACATTTCCTGAGGCCTGCCATCCCGCCTCCTGCTCTGGCAATCGCCTTTCCTCCAGCCCTCACGCTGGTGCAAAACCCTCCTTCATCCGTGCAGCAAGTCTATTAAAGGCGGTGGCCGGGTCCCTCCTTCCTCCTCCCTGGTTCCAGCTTCCTGCTGCTGCCGATGTCTCTACCTGAGCCCCTTGCTGCCACTTCTGCCCCCCGGATCTCCAGCCCCAGCTCCTTGCTGCCAGGCGGTGGGGTTATGTAAATTGAGGGTGGGGTTATGCAAATTGGGGGCAGGGCCACATGCAGCCCAGGGTTGAGTCCAAACAAAATTTTCCATCCCTCAGCACAAATCAAGTTGAGCACCCCTGCCCTAGAGGAAGGCAGCCCAGGCCATGCTCTATGTGTTTTCTCCTGGGATCACACTTTTTTGTCAAAACTCCACAGACTTGAGTGGAAGCATTACCTGAATAAAGCATTACCCCTAAAAGCTGATGCTGCCACAAGGCAACTCTTTGTGTGACAATATTTAGCTATCTGCCTAGCCCTTTTAGCACACTCACATGGCAATACAATCCAGTTTTGACAGTAGCATTGTGGCACATCCATACAGAACATGCTGTACAGCTAATGCATTTCTGAGACTCCTGAGAGCACCTATAAAGTAGTGCCCATTATTGATGTCCAGAGGAGGGGCATGTATATCAGAGAGGCACTTTTGCATTTGAGAGAGAGAGAGAGAGCTGGGAAGACTGGCTGACACAAGTCGTACTCGCAATTGGGAGAAGTGATTTAACGTAAGACTGACCCATCAGAACTGGCGCTAAGTAGCTCAAGCCAGATTCTGATGTTGATAAGCTCGGTGCAAATCGCTTAGCAGGCAGACCTCATGCTTTTCAAATGCCTGGGTGATGTTTGTTTTGGGTACCAGACCTTGGGCCAGACAGAAAGCACCAAAAGTTTGTAAAGCCTTTTTCTGTAGAGTTTAGAAAGGATGGGGATATGTGTCAGAGATCAAATGCATTGAAGAATAAATGGTTGGTTAACCTCTAGCTATTGCAAGTGGCTGGCAAAGCTTGCACGTTTGTGAGGTTGGAGGGGAGGGAATTCCCTTTGCCTGCTCACTTTAGTGAGCCCTTGTTGCAGTAACAATCCCAGCATACACAGTTTGTGTTATTTCTTGCCTTGATTCCAGGAGACTCCTCTGAAAGAGGAATCTACACCAGAGCTAGCTAACTCCTGCAAACCCAGCAGATCCCTTTTGCTCTTTGCCATCTGGCACTTCCATTAGCAAACACATGTGGGCTGCTCTAATGAATATTTCAGAGCACGCCAGTGTGGGTGGAAAATCCCCTGGCTCTGGTGTCAATGAAATCCTCACGCACCTGTTGCTGCTGCTAGAGGGCAGTTCCTCCTAATCTTCCTTGCACCCAACAGCAGCTACACCCACACTGTTGGCCCAACAGTGTGGGTGTGGCTGCTGCTTCACTAGAAGTGAAAGGAGGGTGAGGAAAGCCTGAAGCCAAGAGGCTCTTTAAAGCTTCTGTAGCACTTTCTGAATAGGTTCTAGTAGCAAGGCTAGGGCTTGGAGTGTGAACCTCCCAGCAAGGATGGCCCAAGGAGCTAGCCTGGGGCTTGGGAGACCTGGGCCCAGTCCCTTGTTTCTTTACAATCTCTGGTGTCAGGGAGTCCTTTACTCTCTCTGGGGCAGTCCTCCATTTCCTACGAGTAACGCAGGGGTAGCCGCACTCCTTTGCACTGCAAGGCACAGGAGAGTCTCTCTGAGGGCTCTTTTAGACGAGCGGCGCTCCGTTTCGCATCGGCGGCGCACATATTTTGAAACCTCCGCCTGGTCTAATTAGACGAGACGGAGGTTTCAAAATATGTGCGCCGCCGACGCGAAACGGAGCGCCGCTCGTCTAAAAGCGGCCTGAGTCTTTGGCAGTGGGGGTCATGAAGCATATTTCTGGATAAACCCAAAAGAATTTTCTCACCACCGAAGAAAAATGGCTATAGTGGGTTCTTGTGGCTTTAGCAGCACTATTCTTATTGTGGTAGCACCTAGAAACCCTAAGCCAGAGCACCCCTGCTTGGTGCCATGCAAACAAATTATGAAAACAGTCCCTGCCAAAGTCAGAGCATGCATGCAGGCTATATATCCATGCCATGACCTAGTGAATATCTTGCCTCTCCTTCTCCATGGACTTTGCTGCCTACCCTATTCCCATCCTCGGACTGTATATGGCAGTGGGCTTTTGGGTGGGTTGGTGCGTGTCACTTGTATCAACTGTAACAAGTCAGTACTTCACAAACTTTTAGAAGCTTCTGCCTTTTGTTCAGAAGGCGTTGCCTCAGGGCACTGAGAGGGTAGGAATGGAGCTGGATTAACCCATTACTGGACCTTACATAAACATACACTCTGATCCTAAGGCAACAGGTCTCTGTTAGGAGAGCATGTGAGATGGGGCCAGATGGGAGATCTCAGGGGTCATGTGCTTGAGAGGAGAGGAGATCCCTGGGGAGCAAGAACCTAAACCCTGGACAATGCACATACCATACAGATTCCATGCCTATTCACTTGGATGGTCCTAGTTTGGGCATGACTGGGTGCTGCTGGGAATTAAGGGCACAATTGGAGCTTCATGTGAATATTATTTTGCTGCATCTTCCCCCCCCCCCCCCCCCCCCCGCTATTACTTTGGGCCTTCAGCTAACCTGTGCATTAAGGGGGCTCTCTGGAACACCAGCATCCTCCATTCCCATATCTGATCCCATTGTGTGGGAATTTTCTCACCACCGAAGAAAAATGGCTATAGTGGGTTCTTGTGGCTTTAGCAGCACTATTCTTATTGTGGTAGCACCTAGAAACCCTAAGCCAGAGCACCCCTGCTTGGTGCCATGCAAACAAATTATGAAAACAGTCCCTGCCAAAGTCAGAGCATGCATGTTTGAGGAAAATAGTGGTAGTGACTCAGATATTTGAGAGAGGTTGTGTTGAGATTGCAGTGAGGAAGGAAGGAGGAGGAAGAGCTATAGAGGAGATAATAGTTTGGAAGAAGGACAGATGCTGGGTGCTGCATGCCGAGATATTAGTATTACACAAAGGTGAAAGGATACAGAGGAATGGGCCTGGACTGTGTGAGACTTCATGGAGTCTGAGTAGAGAAGAGAAACTTAGGTAGTGAATTCCGAGTAGAGCAGCAGCTCAATCTATTTATAACTTCAAGGGCTTCAGCCATCCGGAGGCCGGTATGACTCAGAGCTGTGGGGGAAGGGAGGAAGAGAGAATCTAAATATATATATATATATGAAATTATCAAAGCTGCCTGTGGAATTTGGGATCCCAAATCCCTTTGGCAGCCATAAAAATTATATCTGTACCAATTAACCTCATGCCAGGACCCCAAACACAGGGCTCAAGATAGATGCTCCAATCATCAAGGGTCAAAGAGCAGCTGAATGCTTTATACACACTGATTGTACTGGAAGGCAGCTTGGCCTGGGACTTACTCCTACCATTGCATTCTGCTACTGCCCAGACAGACAAGGGAAGGACAAAGACTTGGAGTGAGACTGGAAAACTCAGCACTGGCCAATGCAGTCCTGCAACCTATATTTCTCATTAAGTGTCCTCTAACATTTGCATATCTGGCTACCCTACTCCCATGGGAATGCTGCATTCCCAGACAAACATCCCAATTTACAAAACCTGGAACTGCCACTGACTGCAACCGTCTGAATGAACAATGGGAACTGAGCATGCCCCTCTGCCCGTGCCACTTTTACCTCTTCCTTACTCCAGGAACTTTTCTTCCTTGCTCTGTACCTGATGATTCTGCTCTGCCCTTGGCCCAGTCTCCTTAAAGAAGCAACCCTCCCCAGCTAGCAACCCCCTTGCTCATAGCTGTGCCTTGGAGCTTTTATTTATGTCCTCGTGTATTTGTTTGGGTGACATGGGAAGGGGAGAATAAAGCCTGCTCTTCTGATGAATTGCCTGCAACATGATTCTGGATTGGTGCTGCGAGGGCAGCTGGCATCAGCTGCTGTCCATTCCCTGGTTACGCCCAGCTAGCTCTGTTGCAGCTGCTTCAAGCAAGAGATGATGGCTACTGCCAGAATGACAGATTCCCTCTCTAAACGGGGGTTACTGGGTATGGAAAGAGGGGTGTGTACACGCCTTCCCTATTTTTAGTGCTGTGCAACAAAATTCTCCCCCAGTGCAGATTGGGGCCACATACCCCACCCTCAAGGATGACAGAGGAGCTCAGTTCATTATTTGGGAATTTCCCATTGCATAATAGGCTGTTGAACTGAATGACAAAAACTCCAGTTTGATTTCATTATCGGCAGAGTACGGCGGGTCCATTCTGCAACCAGGGAAATAGTTCATCTGTTCTCGCCTAGCTCATCTGTAACTAACATCTACAGCTCTGTCCTGCAAGGCGGCAAATAGTGTGACCCCGATGGGATTTCCTTCTGATGCTCTGGCACATGGGACGGCAGAAAGGCAAGAGGGGCAGGATTGCAATCTCCCTCCCTCCAAAAATCATGAGCCAGGCCCCACAGAAAAACATGGCTTCCGCTTGTAAGAGATTTTTAAAACAAGTTTCAGATTCTTTCTGTTTCCCTTCTGATTTCTCTGTTAGCATTCACATTTTCAAGTTTTTCTCCACAACTAGGCTGGGGGTGGAAAACGTTCTCTTTAAAACAAAAGCTCTGATTTTAACATAAACCATTACTTCAACAACTGGGATTTTAAGGGGGAAAAACACTAGATGCCATTTGACTTGCAATGAATTTGACCACAGTAGAGGGGCTGCAAATGCAGGAGAGTTCGTTTCCAAGATGGGTGTGTGCTGAAACTGCACAGACAGAGCCCAGGCCTATATCTGATTTCTATACCCAATATGGCTTGGATTGTCATTTATCCATAACAAAACTGTTGGCAGGAAGCAGGTGGCTTCCCCCCCAATATATTCCTAGGTCTTGTTATTTCTCTGCGTCTTGCCTGGAGTGGGAAGCTATTTTACAGTAAAATACTTCCTTCCCCTTAAACAGTATTCCCACCTTAAGAATCCCTGTTGTCTGCACCAGGATTACTGGTGGAGACCTTCCCAATTAATCTGCATTAGCAGCACAGTGGTGCATTGATGCTCTGGTATCCAAAGATGATGGTATTCATGTTTTCCAGCTAATCCACTCTGTTCTGAAATAACTTTGCCCTAATTAAATTGTCAGTGAGAGCAATCCTACTGTGCATTTCAACAGGATTTGTGCCTTGCTAATATTTGGAGACAAAGTTGTTCAAATATTTTATTGGTCCAGCTTCTGGTGGCGAGTATGAGCAGGCTTCCGTGCCACAACGAGCCCTTGGGCATGTGGCATAGACATTAGAAATAAGTCGAGCAAATGTAGGGCAGGTATAAAGAGGCATGGAACGTGGTTTCCTCCATGCTCGTGCAGTACACTGCTCCCGCAAGTCACCGGCCTGCTGCCGCAGTTCCGGCTCTACTCAATTCCACAGTGTAACTGCTTGCTTCTGTCAAGGATATCATCCTCCTCTCGCCATTCTGTCATTCCTTCTGGGGATCCACATCACACTCTGTAGTTGGGGCGAACCTCCAGACTCCAGCCCTTCTCAAGTCTCTGTCTTTGGGCACTCCATCTGTATTCCTCACTGCTCTGCTTCTCACTTCTCTGCTGGGCACAATGCTGTGCACCACCACCCTGCTCCAGGATCTTACCACCTTTAGGGGGACTGGCTTAGCAACCAGCAAGGCGTGCCTGCATTCTCCACCATACGTAGCAGAGACCCACTTGCTAGTGGGTTACTGTATGTAGGATCCAGACCCCAGGAGTACAGACACTCCAGGGTGAAGTCACATCAGTTTATTCACTTCGAAATCCTCAGGCCTGGCACCAAAAACTCCAGCCAGTAAATACAAATCAGTTCTTTCTTATACACTCCGAGGCCTAGCTAGGTAACAGTCCACTGGCTGGGTTATCACAAACTCGCGTATCAGCCCTTCCAGCCTAGTTCACATCCAAAGCCTCCTTCCTCCAGGCAGCCTCTTAGATGTCCTCCTTCACGGTCAGGAGGAGACTGATTTTAGTTTCCTGCTTGCCTCTCCTTTATACAGGTATCTGCGCCCACCTATTTCCTCTTCCTGTGGGTGGCCATTTTAGGTTTTACCTCATGGCCAGTACCATCTTGTGGCCTAGTCCTGCCACATACCTTCCCCCCAAGATGGGATTACCGACAGGCAAGTCCATATGACAATTTCTTTAAATACAACAACAACAACATAATATTATGCAGGGACTAGCGCCTGAACTTTACCACCCTCCTGGCCGCTACTACTGAACCATACAGGGTTCTCCTTTCCAGGCTATCCCCCTGTCTCCAAGGACTAGACCCAAGGGGGCATACTGTCAGGGCTGGGGTGGGGAGGAGAAACACTAGGAAGGGAAAGACCCCCATGTCTACAACCCCCGCACAAACCGGCCGCGACGTACATGGGAGTGGAGCAGCTCCGCAGGGAGGGAGCGATGTCAGGAAACCCCTCCAGAACCCGGAAGTAGAACAGCGAGACAAGGCGGGGGCGGCAGGGGAAGCAAGAGAGAATGCGGCGGCGAGGGAAAGGCAAGGGGCGGGGCCCGATCTCACGGTGAGGCATTCAGCACGCCTGCAAGCGCAGCGGGGAGAAGCTAGGGGGATTTAACGCCGGCGGCTTCAATTCCTCCTTGCCGGCGATCAGTGCAACTGTGAAGTTGGCCCCAGAGCGTTGTGAGCGATTGAAGTTCTTAGGAAAGATCCAGAGTGTGTGCGAGGAGAGTGCGTGACAGGTACAAGTGGAGTACGAGGTGCGTGAGTGAGTGTCAGTGGATTATATTGTTGTTGGTGTGCACTAATTACCTCTCTTTCCTGGGATACCCTGGTTGTCCTCATCCTAGGCTGGTGTCGGTTGTCCCCCTTCCTACTCCCCTTCCTCGGGGCTTCTCCCCATCCCCCACCTTACCTCACATGGCAATTTCTCTCCTGCACAGTTGGGTGGAGTGGAAAGTGGCTTGTGGGGTGTGGACGTGTGGGCAGGGACCTAGTCCCCCTGTGGACAGTGGAGGGGGCTTGCACACGCTTTTACTGATCCCATTTACCTATGATGAAACGGCCTTGTCTCTAACGAGACTTATTGGGCCACCTGTTATCCTGAGGGAAACTTTTCTACGGTCAAAGTGTGTGCTCCCACTCCCCATAGGAGTCCCTGGCGTGAACGGGGTGACTGACAGAACAGGTCCGTGGGTTTCCCCCTCCCAAACCCTCACAGTATCGCAGGCCCTTACCATGGACCTGGCACAACAAATGGAGGCAATGGGCCGAGCCATACAGGCCTTGGCCCTGGACCTTAAGGACTTAAAAGAACAGGTAGCTGGGGGAGGTGTGGAAGCAATGGATGGAGCATTGGTGGCAGCCCCCCAGGTACAGGTGGCACCACCCCCGGGGGTGGCTGTCGCCGCCGGAATAATAGGGGGACAGTCAGGGAGAGATCCTCGGCACCCCCCTATTCAAAAGTTTGGGGGAGACCGCAAGAATTTTCAGGGATTTCTGGCACTATGTAAATTGGCATTACAGGTGCAGCCTCTTACATATGCATCTGATGCAGCCAAAGTGGCCTTTATCATTGGGCACTTGGAGGGCCTGGCCTTAGATTGGGCCACGCCCTTGCTACTAAAAGACAGTCCCCTATTAAGGGACTTCAAAGGGTTTTTGCAGGAGTTGCAATTCCTCTTTGATTACCCTCACCATAAAAAGGATGCAGAAGCTGCCATTATGACGCTGCGGCAGGGGAAGGGGCCCCTTTTGGAATACATCACACGATTCCAGCAATTGGCCGTGGAACTTGGGTGGGCCGACGAGGTGCTAAAGGTATTGTTCCTAAAGGGTCTCAGCGAAGAAATCAAAGACCAGTTGGCCTTGACCGGGGTCCCCGAGAAGTGGGGAGCACTTGTAAATCTGGCCTGCCAAATTGACGACGTTTAACAGAGCGACGAAGGGAACGACGGCAGGACACGGGCCGAGTATGGGTGAACCACCCTGTGGCGACCGGGGCAGGAATAGGAAAGTCCGAGGAGCCGGAACCGATGCAGATTGGAGCCTCTCAAGGCCCCCTTAAAGACCAGTTGGCTTGACCGTGGTCCCAGAAAATTGGGGAGAACTTGTCAATCTGGCCTGCCAAATTGACGAATGTTTAACAGAGTGACGAAGGGAACGACGGCAGGACACGGGCCGAGTATGGGTGAACCACCCTGTGGCGACCGGGGCAGGAATAGGAAAGTCCGAGGAGCCGGAACCGATGCAGATTGGAGCCTCTCAAGGCCCCCTTAAACCCCAAGAAAAAGAGTGTCGGCGGTTGGGTAAGCTCTGTTATTACTGTGGCCTCGCGGGGCACTTTTCCAGCGCTTGCCCCCAACTACTTCCCCATTGACGGAGCTCGGGAAACGAACGGGGCTGGGGTGGACAGGGGGCGCCCTGGTAAGCAATGTCTGCCCCCCTGTCACTATAACGCACCATATTGCGACCACGCAACTCTAAGGGGAACAGCTACAGGTACCCCTTATGTTGCAATGCCATACCAGTAAGGCAGTAGTGCTCCCAGCGCTCGTGGATTCAGGAGCGTCGGGGAACTTTATCGATGAGTATGTGGTACAAAGGTATGGGGTCCCTGTGGTCTCTAAACCCAGTCCTGAGGCGGTGTTCACCATTGATGGTTCCCCGTTGGTTTCCGGCCCTATTACTACTTGTACCACGGCGATGAAAGGGTGGATCGGGGCTCATCGGGAGCAACTGGTGTTAGATGTGGTACGCACCCCGGCCTTCCCGGTGGTCTTGGGCATCCCCTGGCTGCAGAAATACAATCCCTGTATAAACTGGGCCCACAAGAAGATTTTATTTTCTTCCCGGCTTTGCCTTTCCCAATGTCATCAGAAAGCCCCAGGGCAGGAGAGAAAACCTAGGGCGTTAGTAGTGGCTCGTCAACTTGCGCTATGCTCCCTCCGGACTATCAAGAGTTCTCAGATGTATTCCGGAAGCAACAAGCCTTAGAACTTCCTCCCCACTGGGCGTACGATTGTACCATAAATTTACTCCCTGATACGACACCCCCATATGGCCGAATTTATGCCTTGTCCGAACCCGAATTGAAAACTCTGAAAGAATATATTGATGATAACCTTAAAAAGGGGTTTATCCGCCCCTCTACATCCCCAGGGGGAGCTCCCCTCTTTTTCTTCCCCCAAAAGGACGGGGGGTTGAGGCCTTGTATCGACTACAGAGGCCTCAACACCATTACGATAAAGAATAGATACCCGTTGCCCCTAATCCCCGAGTTACTTGATCGACTCCAGGGAGCCACCATCTTTACAAAGTTGAACCTTTGGGGAGCATACAACTTGTTATGAGTAAAGGAAGGGGAGGAATGGAAGACCGCCTTCCGCACCAGATACGGGCATTTTGAGTATTTAGTTATGCCCTATGGATTAGCAAATGCCCCAGCAGCGTTCCAACATTTGATCAACGATGTGTTTCGAGATGTCTTGGACCAATTCATTATTGCATATCTCGATGATATTCTTATTTTTTCCAAGGACCTGTAGCAACATCGGCAACATGTGAAAACTGTTTTGCAACGTCTTAGACAGTACCATCTATA
This sequence comes from Sphenodon punctatus, assembly GCA_003113815.1. Lineage (NCBI taxonomy): Eukaryota > Metazoa > Chordata > Lepidosauria > Sphenodontia > Sphenodontidae > Sphenodon > Sphenodon punctatus. The sequence continues at coordinate 1,750,346 of QEPC01006805.1, read as the reverse complement.
TTGTAAGGTGGAAAAATGCGCGTTTCACCAAACAGAAGTTCCCTTCCTGGAATTTATCATTTCGGCGGCAGGAATTAACATGGACCTTTCTAAGGTAACAGCGATCAGTGCCTGGTCCACACCGCAAGCGGTAAAACTGCTCCAGCGTTTTCTGGGCAGTGCCAACTATTACAGGCAGTAATTTCGTGCTATGCCGATTTGATTGCACCTCTAATGCGCCTCCTCAGGAAAGGGGAGCCATACGTATGGACGTCGGACCAGCAGCAAGCTTTCGACCATTTAAAAAACGCCTTCGTGACGGCCCCTATCCTACAGCATCCCAATTTTTCCTTGCCCTTCCAAGTGGAAACGGATTCCTCGAGTGTGGCTCTGGGAGCGGTGCTCTCCCAAACCAAAGAACCAGGAGGCACCCCTCTGCCATGTGCATTTTATTCACGTCAGCTAAGTCCAGTGGAGCAAAATTATACGATACTGGACCGTGAGTTGCTAGTTATACGCGCTGCCTTCGAGACCAGACGACATTATCTCGAGGGGGCTTGACATCCTATTCAGGTGATTACTGATCATAAAAATTTAAAGTTTTTGCAAACTGCAAGAATCCAGAATGCCCGCCATGCCAGGTGGACCCTCCTTTTTGCACACTTCAATTTTCATATCATCTACTGCCCAGGAAAACTCAATACCGTCGCAGATGCGCTTTCCCGAAGTTATGAAATCTCCAATAGCCCCGCGTTGAAAGGAGAAACCATCCTCAAGTCTCAGGCGTTCCTGGCGGGTGGTCTTACCTCAAAGCAACTAAAGACCTGGGCCGCTCAAGACCCAGAATTACAGGCAGTGGCCAAGGCAGACCTCCCGAAGTCATCCCCAGCTAACGAAATCATCGCCGTCCCTCGTGTCGCTCGGCAAAAGATTCTATGGGCCCATCATGATGCTCCCATGGCAGGACACCCAGGGCAACAACACATGCTCCAATTATTACAACGGCATTTTTGGTGGCCCACCGTAAAGCAAGACGTACAACGGTACGTACAAGGCTGTTCCATCTGTAACCGTACAAAGGTAGCAAGGGCAAAACCAGTCGGTCTCCTACAACTAGCATCCCTTCCCCAAGGCCCATGGCAAAGGGTGAATTTGGACTTAATTGTGGAATTGCCACCCTCTCAAGGTTATACGACCATTCTTGTAGCTGTAGATCAGTTTATAAAAATGGGGCATTTTATTCCCTGTAAAAAGTTGCCCACTACCCGTCACACAGCACAACTATTTCTGCAGAACGTCGTTAAACTCCATGGCCTACCGGGCACTATCGTGTCGGATCGCGGACCACAATTCACCACTCGTTTTTGGCGTGCCCTATTCACGATAATAGGCACGCAAATCGCCCCCACCACAGCTTATAGACCATAAGCCAACGGACAAGTGGAGAGGGCCAACCAGACATTGGAACAATATCTCCGCTGTTATGTGGATTACCTGCAGGACGATTGGGTAACCTATATTCCCCTTGCAGAATTTGCTTTCAACAATGCCCCCCATGCATCGTTGGGTACATCACCCTTTTTTGTATCCTACGGGTTCCATCCAAGGCTCCCATTATCAGAAGAACCATCGGTGAAGGTCCCTGCAGCTGGAGCCATGATACAGATCCTGCATCGTTGTCATGCCCACGCCCGTGCTATGCTACAAGCGGCTTGTCAACAATATAAACGTTACGCTGACTGACATTGTCAACCGGCCCCACAGTATCAGGTAGGGGATATAGTGTGGGTAGATCGTCGCCATTACCCCTCTCTTCACCCTTCCTCCAAACTTGATAATCGGTTCATGGGACCTTTCCCGGTAGCACAACAGGTGAACCCGGTCACCTACTGACTGACCCTACCTTCTTCCGCTCGGATCCACCCAGTGTTCCATGTGTCATTGCTGAAACCATACCACCCTTCCCTTTATCCTTCAATGCCTCCCCCCGAGCCCATTTGTGATGCTCACGGTGATCTGGAATATGAGGTACAGGCACTCATAGACTCCCGGCGGGTGCGGGGCGTTCCCTTCTACTTGGTGGATTGGAAGGGGTACGGCCCTGCAGACCGCTCCTGGGAACCCGCCGCCTCGACTAACCCGCATGTTCCACCTTCGCCACCCCTCTAAACCCGGACCTTTGGGGAAATTTCCCGGGGGTCTGCGGCCCTGGGGGGGAGGGTGTACTGTCAGGGCTGGGGTGGGGAGGAGAAACACTAGGAAGGGAAAGACCTCCATGTCTACAACCCCCGCACAAACCGCCCCCGACGTACATGGGAGTGGAGTAGCTCCGCAGGGAGAGAGCGATGTCAGGAAACCTCTCCAGAACCCGGAAGTAAAACAGCAAGACAAGGCAGGGGTGGCAGGGGAAGCAAGAGAGAACGCAGCGGCGAGGGAAAGGCAAGGGGCGGGGCCCGATCTCACGCTGAGGCATTCAGCATGCCTGCAAGCGCAGCGGGGAGGAGCTAGGGGGATTTAACGCCGGCGGCTTCAATTCCTCCTTGCCGGTGATCAATGCAACTGTGAAGTTGGCCCCAGAGCGTTGTGAGCGATTGAAGTTCTTAGGAAAGATCCAGAGTGTGTGCGAGGAGAGTGCGTGACGGGTACAAGTGGAGTGCGAGGTGCGTGAGTGAGTGTCGGTGGATTATATTGTTGTTGGTGTGCACTAATTACCTCTCCTTCCTGGGATACCGATTGTCCTCATCCTAGGCTGGTGTAGGTTGTCCCCCTTCCTACTCCCCTTCCTCGGGGCTTCTCCCCATCCCCCACCTTACCTCACGTGGCAATTTCTCCCCTGCACAGTTGGGTGGAGTGGAAAGGGGCTTGTGGGGTGTGGACGTGTGGGCAGGGACCTAGTCTCCCTGTGGACAGTGGAGGGGGCTTGCACACGCTTTTACTGATCCCATTTCCCTATGATGAAACGGCCTTGTCTCTAACGAGACTTATTGGGCCACCTGTTATCCTGAGGGAAACTTTTCTACGGTCAAAGTGTGTGCTCCCACTCCCCATAGGAGTCCCTGGCGTGAACGGGGTGACTGACAGAACAGGTCCGTGGGTTTCCCCCTCCCAAACCCTCACAGTATCGCAGGCCCTTACCATGGACCTGGCACAACAAATGGAGGCAATGGGCCGAGCCATACAGGCCTTGGCCCTGGACCTTAAGGACTTAAAAGAACAGGTAGCTGGGGGAGGTGTGGAAGCAATGGATGGAGCATTGGTGGCAGCCCCCCAGGTACAGGTGGCACCACCCCCGGGGGTGGCTGTCGCCGCCGGAATAATAGGGGGACAGTCAGGGAGAGATCCTCGGCACCCCCCTATTCAAAAATTTGGGGGAGACCGCAAGAATTTTCAGGGATTTCTGGCACTATGTAAATTGGCATTCCAGGTGCAGCCTCTTACATATGCATCTGATGCAGCCAAAGTGGCCTTTATCATTGGGCACTTGGAGGGCCTGGCCTTAGATTGGGCCACGCCCTTGCTACTAAAAGACAGTCCCCTATTAAGGGACTTCAAAGGGTTTTTGCAGGAGTTGCAATTCCTCTTTGATTACCCTCACCATAAAAAGGATGCAGAAGCTGCCATTATGACGCTGCGGCAGGGGAAGGGGCCCCTTTTGGAATACATCACACGATTCCAGCAATTGGCCGTGGAACTTGGGTGGGCCGACGAGGTGCTAAAGGTATTGTTCCTAAAGGGTCTCAGCGAAGAAATCAAAGACCAGTTGGCCTTGACCGGGGTCCCCGAGAAGTGGGGAGCACTTGTAAATCTGGCCTGCCAAATTGACGACGTTTAACAGAGCGACGAAGGGAACGACGGCAGGACACGGGCCGAGTATGGGTGAACCACCCTGTGGCGACCGGGGCAGGAATAGGAAAGTCCGAGGAGCCGGAACCGATGCAGATTGGAGCCTCTCAAGGCCCCCTTAAACCCCAAGAAAAAGAGTGTCGGCGGTTGGGTAAGCTCTGTTATTACTGTGGCCTCGCGGGGCACTTTTCCAGCGCTTGCCCCCAACTACTTCCCCATTGACGGAGCTCGGGAAACGAACGGGGCTGGGGTGGACAGGGGGCGCCCTGGTAAGCAATGTCTGCCCCCCTGTCACTATAACGCACCATATTGCGACCACGCAACTCTAAGGGGAACAGCTACAGGTACCCCTTATGTTGCAATGCCATACCAGTAAGGCAGTAGTGCTCCCAGCGCTCGTGGATTCAGGAGCGTCGGGGAACTTTATCGATGAGTATGTGGTACAAAGGTATGGGGTCCCTGTGGTCTCTAAACCCAGTCCTGAGGCGGTGTTCACCATTGATGGTTCCCCGTTGGTTTCCGGCCCTATTACTACTTGTACCACGGCGATGAAAGGGTGGATCGGGGCTCATCGGGAGCAACTGGTGTTAGATGTGGTACGCACCCCGGCCTTCCCGGTGGTCTTGGGCATCCCCTGGCTGCAGAAATACAATCCCTGTATAAACTGGGCCCACAAGAAGATTTTATTTTCTTCCCGGCTTTGCCTTTCCCAATGTCATCAGAAAGCCCCAGGGCAGGAGAGAAAACCTAGGGCGTTAGTAGTGGCTCGTCAACTTGCGCTATGCTCCCTCCGGACTATCAAGAGTTCTCAGATGTATTCCGGAAGCAACAAGCCTTAGAACTTCCTCCCCACTGGGCGTACGATTGTACCATAAATTTACTCCCTGATACGACACCCCCATATGGCCGAATTTATGCCTTGTCCGAACCCGAATTGAAAACTCTGAAAGAATATATTGATGATAACCTTAAAAAGGGGTTTATCCGCCCCTCTACATCCCCAGGGGGAGCTCCCCTCTTTTTCTTCCCCCAAAAGGACGGGGGGTTGAGGCCTTGTATCGACTACAGAGGCCTCAACACCATTACGATAAAGAATAGATACCCGTTGCCCCTAATCCCCGAGTTACTTGATCGACTCCAGGGAGCCACCATCTTTACAAAGTTGTACCTTTGGGGAGCATACAACTTGTTATGAGTAAAGGAAGGGGAGGAATGGAAGACCGCCTTCCGCACCAGATACGGGCATTTTGAGTATTTAGTTATGCCCTATGGATTAGCAAATGCCCCAGCAGCGTTCCAACATTTGATCAACGATGTGTTTCGAGATGTCTTGGACCAATTCATTATTGCATATCTCGATGATATTCTTATTTTTTCCAAGGACCTGTAGCAACATCGGCAACATGTGAAAACTGTTTTGCAACGTCTTAGACAGTACCATCTATATTGTAAGGTGGAAAAATGCGCGTTTCACCAAACAGAAGTTCCCTTCCTGGAATTTATCATTTCGGCGGCAGGAATTAACATGGACCTTTCTAAGGTAACAGCGATCAGTGCCTGGTCCACACCGCAAGCGGTAAAACTGCTCCAGCGTTTTCTGGGCAGTGCCAACTATTACAGGCAGTAATTTCGTGCTATGCCGATTTGATTGCACCTCTAATGCGCCTCCTCAGGAAAGGGGAGCCATACGTATGGACGTCGGACCAGCAGCAAGCTTTCGACCATTTAAAAAACGCCTTCGTGACGGCCCCTATCCTACAGCATCCCAATTTTTCCTTGCCCTTCCAAGTGGAAACGGATTCCTCGAGTGTGGCTCTGGGAGCGGTGCTCTCCCAAACCAAAGAACCAGGAGGCACCCCTCTGCCATGTGCATTTTATTCACGTCAGCTAAGTCCAGTGGAGCAAAATTATACGATACTGGACCGTGAGTTGCTAGTTATACGCGCTGCCTTCGAGACCAGACGACATTATCTCGAGGGGGCTTGACATCCTATTCAGGTGATTACTGATCATAAAAATTTAAAGTTTTTGCAAACTGCAAGAATCCAGAATGCCCGCCATGCCAGGTGGACCCTCCTTTTTGCACACTTCAATTTTCATATCATCTACTGCCCAGGAAAACTCAATACCGTCGCAGATGCGCTTTCCCGAAGTTATGAAATCTCCAATAGCCCCGCGTTGAAAGGAGAAACCATCCTCAAGTCTCAGGCGTTCCTGGCGGGTGGTCTTACCTCAAAGCAACTAAAGACCTGGGCCGCTCAAGACCCAGAATTACAGGCAGTGGCCAAGGCAGACCTCCCGAAGTCATCCCCAGCTAACGAAATCATCGCCGTCCCTCGTGTCGCTCGGCAAAAGATTCTATGGGCCCATCATGATGCTCCCATGGCAGGACACCCAGGGCAACAACACATGCTCCAATTATTACAACGGCATTTTTGGTGGCCCACCGTAAAGCAAGACGTACAACGGTACGTACAAGGCTGTTCCATCTGTAACCGTACAAAGGTAGCAAGGGCAAAACCAGTCGGTCTCCTACAACTAGCATCCCTTCCCCAAGGCCCATGGCAAAGGGTGAATTTGGACTTAATTGTGGAATTGCCACCCTCTCAAGGTTATACGACCATTCTTGTAGCTGTAGATCAGTTTATAAAAATGGGGCATTTTATTCCCTGTAAAAAGTTGCCCACTACCCGTCACACAGCACAACTATTTCTGCAGAACGTCGTTAAACTCCATGGCCTACCGGGCACTATCGTGTCGGATCGCGGACCACAATTCACCACTCGTTTTTGGCGTGCCCTATTCACGATAATAGGCACGCAAATCGCCCCCACCACAGCTTATAGACCATAAGCCAACGGACAAGTGGAGAGGGCCAACCAGACATTGGAACAATATCTCCGCTGTTATGTGGATTACCTGCAGGACGATTGGGTAACCTATATTCCCCTTGCAGAATTTGCTTTCAACAATGCCCCCCATGCATCGTTGGGTACATCACCCTTTTTTGTATCCTACGGGTTCCATCCAAGGCTCCCATTATCAGAAGAACCATCGGTGAAGGTCCCTGCAGCTGGAGCCATGATACAGATCCTGCATCGTTGTCATGCCCACGCCCGTGCTATGCTACAAGCGGCTTGTCAACAATATAAACGTTACGCTGACTGACATTGTCAACCGGCCCCACAGTATCAGGTAGGGGATATAGTGTGGGTAGATCGTCGCCATTACCCCTCTCTTCACCCTTCCTCCAAACTTGATAATCGGTTCATGGGACCTTTCCCGGTAGCACAACAGGTGAACCCGGTCACCTACTGACTGACCCTACCTTCTTCCGCTCGGATCCACCCAGTGTTCCATGTGTCATTGCTGAAACCATACCACCCTTCCCTTTATCCTTCAATGCCTCCCCCCGAGCCCATTTGTGATGCTCACGGTGATCTGGAATATGAGGTACAGGCACTCATAGACTCCCGGCGGGTGCGGGGCGTTCCCTTCTACTTGGTGGATTGGAAGGGGTACGGCCCTGCAGACCGCTCCTGGGAACCCGCCGCCTCGACTAACCCGCATGTTCCACCTTCGCCACCCCTCTAAACCCGGACCTTTGGGGAAATTTCCCGGGGGTCTGCGGCCCTGGGGGGGAGGGTGTACTGTCAGGGCTGGGGTGGGGAGGAGAAACACTAGGAAGGGAAAGACCTCCATGTCTACAACCCCCGCACAAACCGCCCCCGACGTACATGGGAGTGGAGTAGCTCCGCAGGGAGAGAGCGATGTCAGGAAACCTCTCCAGAACCCGGAAGTAAAACAGCAAGACAAGGCAGGGGTGGCAGGGGAAGCAAGAGAGAACGCAGCGGCGAGGGAAAGGCAAGGGGCGGGGCCCGATCTCACGCTGAGGCATTCAGCACGCCTGCAAGCGCAGCGGGGAGGAGCTAGGGGGATTTAACGCCGGCGGCTTCAATTCCTCCTTGCCGGTGATCAATGCAACTGTGAAGTTGGCCCCAGAGCGTTGTGAGCGATTGAAGTTCTTAGGAAAGATCCAGAGTGTGTGCGAGGAGAGTGCGTGACGGGTACAAGTGGAGTGCGAGGTGCGTGAGTGAGTGTCGGTGGATTATATTGTTGTTGGTGTGCACTAATTACCTCTCCTTCCTGGGATACCGATTGTCCTCATCCTAGGCTGGTGTCGGTTGTCCCCCTTCCTACTCCCCTTCCTCGGGGCTTCTCCCCATCCCCCACCTTACCTCACGTGGCAATTTCTCCCCTGCACAGTTGGGTGGAGTGGAAAGGGGCTTGTGGGGTGTGGACGTGTGGGCAGGGACCTAGTCCCCCTGTGGACCGTGGAGGGGGCTTGCACACGCTTTTACTGATCCCATTTCCCTATGATGAAACGGCCTTGTCTCTAACGAGACTTATTGGGCCACCTGTTATCCTGAGGGAAACTTTTCTACGGTCAAAGTGTGTGCTCCCACTCCCCATAGGAGTCCCTGGCGTGAACGGGGTGACTGACAGAACAGGTCCGTGGGTTTCCCCCTCCCAAACCCTCACAGTATCGCAGGCCCTTACCATGGACCTGGCACAACAAATGGAGGCAATGGGCCGAGCCATACAGGCCTTGGCCCTGGACCTTAAGGACTTAAAAGAACAGGTAGCTGGGGGAGGTGTGGAAGCAATGGATGGAGCATTGGTGGCAGCCCCCCAGGTACAGGTGGCACCACCCCCGGGGGTGGCTGTCGCCGCCGGAATAATAGGGGGACAGTCAGGGAGAGATCCTCGGCACCCCCCTATTCAAAAATTTGGGGGAGACCGCAAGAATTTTCAGGGATTTCTGGCACTATGTAAATTGGCATTTCAGGTGCAGCCTCTTACATATGCATCTGATGCAGCCAAAGTGGCCTTTATCATTGGGCACTTGGAGGGCCTGGCCTTAGATTGGGCCACGCCCTTGCTACTAAAAGACAGTCCCCTATTAAGGGACTTCAAAGGGTTTTTGCAGGAGTTGCAATTCCTCTTTGATTACCCTCACCATAAAAAGGATGCAGAAGCTGCCATTATGACGCTGCGGCAGGGGAAGGGGCCCCTTTTGGAATACATCACACGATTCCAGCAATTGGCCGTGGAACTTGGGTGGGCCGACGAGGTGCTAAAGGTATTGTTCCTAAAGGGTCTCAGCGAAGAAATCAAAGACCAGTTGGCCTTGACCGGGGTCCCCGAGAAGTGGGGAGCACTTGTAAATCTGGCCTGCCAAATTGACGACGTTTAACAGAGCGACGAAGGGAACGACGGCAGGACACGGGCCGAGTATGGGTGAACCACCCTGTGGCGACCGGGGCAGGAATAGGAAAGTCCGAGGAGCCGGAACCGATGCAGATTGGAGCCTCTCAAGGCCCCCTTAAACCCCAAGAAAAAGAGTGTCGGCGGTTGGGTAAGCTCTGTTATTACTGTGGCCTCGCGGGGCACTTTTCCAGCGCTTGCCCCCAACTACTTCCCCATTGACGGAGCTCGGGAAACGAACGGGGCTGGGGTGGACAGGGGGCGCCCTGGTAAGCAATGTCTGCCCCCCTGTCACTATAACGCACCATATTGCGACCACGCAACTCTAAGGGGAACAGCTACAGGTACCCCTTATGTTGCAATGCCATACCAGTAAGGCAGTAGTGCTCCCAGCGCTCGTGGATTCAGGAGCGTCGGGGAACTTTATCGATGAGTATGTGGTACAAAGGTATGGGGTCCCTGTGGTCTCTAAACCCAGTCCTGAGGCGGTGTTCACCATTGATGGTTCCCCGTTGGTTTCCGGCCCTATTACTACTTGTACCACGGCGATGAAAGGGTGGATCGGGGCTCATCGGGAGCAACTGGTGTTAGATGTGGTACGCACCCCGGCCTTCCCGGTGGTCTTGGGCATCNGATCAGGAGAGTAAGAGAGAAAGGAATTCACGAAGGTAGGTAACCAATTCTCCTTTCAGTTTGAGAGGGGCACCCTCTATCCAAATGTCACCACTGCCCACAACAGTAGCACTCTTTCTGGGTTTCCCAAGTGGGTACACCCTGGTACCTGATTTCCCATGCTGTCTGTCTCCAACACGGTTTCCTGCATGCTTGTGGGGTACACTGCTTCCACAAGTCACCGGCCTGCTACCGCCATTCTGGCTCTACCCAGTTTCACAGGGTAACTGCTTGCTTCTGTCATGGGTATCGTCCTCCTCTCGCCATTCTGTCGTTCCTTCTGGGGATCCACATCACACTGTGTAGTTGGGGCAAACCTCCAGGCTCCAGCCCTTCTCAAGCCTCTGTCTTTGGGTGCTCCCTCTGTATTCCTCACTGCTCTGCTGGGCACAATCCTCCCTGAGCACAATCCTCTGCAACACCACACTGCTCCAGGATCTTACCGCCTTTAGGGACACTGGTTTAGCAACCAGCAAGGCTTGCCTGCATTCTCCACCATATGTAGCAGAGACCAGGTTAGTGTATGCAGGATCCAGGCCCCAGGAGGACAGACACTCCAGGGTGAAGTCACATGTCAGTTTATTCACGTCACAGTCCTCGGGGCTGGCACCAAAACCTCTAGCCTGTCAATACATATCAGTTCCTTCTTATACATTCCCAGGCCTAGCCAGGTAACAGTCCACCGGTTGGGTTATCACCAACTCGCATACCGGCCCTTCCAGCCTTGCTCACATCTAAAGCCTCCTTACTACAGGAACCCTCTAAGCAGCCTCTCCAGGAGTCGTGTCCTCCTTCACAGTCAAGAGCAGACTGACTTTAGCTTCCTGCTTGCCTCTCCTTTATACAGGTAACTCTGCCCACCTCTTTCCTCTTCCTAGGACCATTTTAGGTTTTACCTCATGGCTAGCGCCACCTTGTGGCCTAGCCCTGCCACACAGACATTTAAAAACAGAACTGTAAAAATATGTGTATTGGTATAGGAGACAAAGAAACAAATTGGTAGTGGTAACCACATAGAGAGGACAAGTCTAAAGCAAACATATGGGTTGGGGGTCTAGTAGAAAACTACACTATGCCCCAACCCATATATTTTCTTTAGTCTTGTCCTCTCTCTGTAGTTACCACACTACCAATTTTGTTTCTTTACCTCCTACACCAATATAATATGTATTTACAGTTCTGTTTTTAACTGTCCAGCATCTATCTTTTTTTCCCCTCTATCTAATCCCCCTACCCCACCCAGTTACCTTGTATTATCTACTCCCACCCATGTCCCCTTGTATATACCTCTCCTGTATTGGCTCAGTTTATATATTTGACTGGCTATGCTACATGCCTGAGGAAGAGCCCTATGTGGCACAGAAGCTTGCACATTCTCACCAACAGACGTTGGCTCAAGAAAAGATATCATTTGAGCTACTTAGTCCCAAATGTAGCAGATGGAGACAAACATGGTAACTACACTCTCTCTATATTGCTTATACGTGGCAGTTAAGCCCATTCTGCAGAAGCTAAACAAAAGCACAGGGTTGCTGTGAGTTTTCCAAAGGTAAAGCAACCCAGTGGCCGAGGAAGGGATAGAACTGAGAAGACCTGACTTAAGGTGAACTCACACATAACATAAAATTCAAATTTGTGTGTTTTAAAATCCGATTTCCAATCCCCACTTCTGCCCTGATTATCATGCGCGCACGCACACACACACAGAGTAACTGGGGTTTGGTGATAATTGGCATAATCCAGGGCTCGGACACTCACCCGGAAGCTATCCCATCGTGCAAAGTGTGATTCGACTCTTCCCCCATCCGCACACTTCCCAAGTGTCATTTCCCCTCAACTTGTTTGTTGCCATTTTGATTTGATTTTCTATGATGTTCAGAGGACTAAAAAAAACAGGATCATGTGTACACGTAACATAAAATTGGATGATATAGTCTCCCCGCTTTGGAGGATTGGATTGAAAGTGGAAACCAAACTTGGGGATAAACTGGGGACAAAAAGTGCGACCATGCTCACAAGTAACATCTAAATCCAGGTCAAGCAGTTAAAATTGGATTTTATGTTATATGTGAGTTTACCCTTACTCTCCTCTGTTATCCCCCACCGCCCGTCATACTAGCTCCCTTCTTGATAGTAAAGTAAATGATTTTGCTAGTTCTATAAGTCCATTTCTCTCTGTTGCATTCGTTTTCAGTTGTTTGAATTGAACCATTGGTGCTGCTGAGGTCTGCTGGACTGGTTCCTGAGCTGCTATCTAGAACAGTGGTTATCAAACTTTTTTAGACTGCACACTGCTCTTTGACTTGTCTGTTGTAGTTGAGGCCCTTCCCTGTGCTACACACACATCCGTGTTTTCTTCCTCTTTCCCTTCCCAGTCCCCTATTGTTCCCTCCTTCTTTGACTATCCCCCTTGCCAAACCATAATTTTGGAGACTTTCCCAAGCTCAATGAGAGTGTGGAGCTAGATGTTTGCCAGCTGGTGTCCTTCTCGTACCCCCCAGAACACCTCTTGCACCCCAACCCCCCAGTTTGAGAACCTAGGATTCTAGAGGGCAAGGTGAGGGCCAGAGACCATTGTAGCCATTTGGTTTAAGTACTTTTTAGAAGATTCCTGGCTTGGGAAGGGCATGTTGGAAAACGTATTGAGGGATGGTAGTGTAGTGGCCACAGGTTGAGAGACTCCAGTTCCTTTTTGTTGTTTACAGTGTTGTAAATGTGTGTGGGATCTTGTTAGAAATGCAGGTTTGAGGAAAGATTCTTATGGTTGGGAGTGATGGTAAAGGCAAGCCTCCGTTGGGATCTGGGCTTTACAATCTGCCTTGGAAACTCCATTTTTTGTGGTTCTAGTTCCTCTTTTGTCTTACTCCCCCTCTGGTTGTCAGTGGTTTGTGTTCAAAAATTGCATGCTGTTTGAGGGGTGTGTTCTGCATCCTGCGTTCAGACCAGAAGCTAAGCTCTGGCACTGTAGTGCATAACAGTTTGTCCTGGCTGGCCTTGGCAGCACCGAGGTCTGAACTTGCAACTGATTTTGTTCCTTTCTTCCCTATCTCTCTCTAGGCTGGAAGATACAGGGGTTCGGTGAAAGATTTCCCAGACTTTGATGCTAGCCAGGATGCAGAGGCGCTGTACAATGCAATGAAGGGATTTGGTACGTTCTACTGCCATTGCTTGCCATGGATCTGATCCAAAACTACTGAAGTTGATAGCAGTTTTTCCTTTGATATCATTGGGCTTTGGATGGGGTTGGGAACCCTTCTGCTACCCGTTACAGATGGTATTCCTAGGGTGAGCAGAATAGGTGGTGACAATAGGCAAAACTGTATTTTGGGGGAGAAGCCAGGAAACTTATTCCCATTCCTTTAGTATTAATCTCTCAAATGCTGATGGCATCATTGGCATGCCCTTGGCTAATTGTTCCCTTCATTTTGGTATTATGCAAGGACACACAGAATAATCAGATGTGTAAGTACAGGGATTCTTAATGCTCCATCTGTCATTGCTAGTGGAAATATCATATTGGCTACTTTTGCAGGGACAGGGGACTTTGGAGGAATGTGTTTGGGGAGAATGAGGAAGGAGCAAGACACAAAATTTCAGTCTCAAAAGGACCCAAGTCTTTGGTTCCAAGGGCAGGATTTCCATGGAAAGTGTGAATGAACCTGGCAATTAAAATAGTTTCCAAAGTAAAGCTTTTTGTCCTCTTGTACCCCATATTTCCTTACTCTTTTTCATCAATACCCAGGAAATAGTTGGTCCATTGCCCTATTCACTGGAAGGCTAGTCTTGGATGGGTTCTCACTGTCTATTAACTCTGTCTGAAAGCTGAAATGTGCATCTAATGCAGACCAAGCTGAATCTAGAAGCAGCTGACAATTAGGAGCTCTACCACTCTGCTGGCATGAAGTGTGTGAGTGACTGACTTTGTCTCCCACTGCAGGCAGTGACAAAGAAGCCATATTGGACCTCATAACATCCAGGAGCAGCAAACAGAGGAATGAGATCTGCCAGTCCTACAAGTCTCTCTATGGAAAGGTAAGCAATGGAAAGGAAAAGAGCCCTTTGCTCTTTTAGGAAGATGAACAGGAATATATTCCCCATGCCTATAAATCCTATCTTTGGCCTGATGGATTTGAAATGTATGATGACTCTGTGTGACAAACTGGAGCAATTTGACTCACCTGGAAGAACTTGCTAGGTAACACAAGCCAGAGGGAGGCAGAGAACACAGAGAGACCTCCAAGCTAGATGTCCAGCCCCGCGCACCCCATGGACTCAGGGTTGCTGAGATCATGGATGTCTTCATTGGTCCTTTAAGTAAACCTGAGATTCTCTCTTTTTCACTTCTATGTCACCTCCTCTGCTGTGCTGCCAGGACTTAATTGCAGACCTGAAGTATGAGCTGACTGGGAAATTTGAGCGGCTGATTGTGGGTCTGATGAGGCCTCTGGCATACTTTGACGCGAAGGAAATTAAAGATGCCCTTAAGGTAAGGATGAGATGGGACCTTATCTTGCCATTCCCTCTGGACTATTGACTGCCTGCACTCCCCAAAGAGAGCAAGATGTGCTTCCACTTCAGAGTTAGTCCAGCTCCTCCGTTCCCCAGAGGTCCTTGTTCTGGGATTGAAATTTTCCTGCACTCTGTGCACAGCATCTTGCACTGTTGCATTTCTGCTTGCAGGGCATTGGCACTGATGAGAAGTGCCTGATTGAGATCCTAGCATCCCGAACCAACCAGCAGATCCACAACCTGACGGAAGCCTACAGAGATGGTGAGAGTGGAGGACAAGGGCTTCATTGGGTAAAAATAGACGTGATGGTGGCCCGCTTTAGCCCACTGTGGCCCAGGACCCACCAGCACGTCTGTTTAGGCGCTTCCAGATGTTAGCCCAGGACTATCCCTGGGTGGGTAGGCAGCTAGCCGAGGCTGTATCCTTGGAAAAATCTCTGAGATCACAGCCCAGGCTAAGGGCTGTGCGGGCTAGCACATCAGTTTGGCCCTGCCATACCAGCCCCGTGGCAGGGGTCACCATGGCCAAGTGCCATCACTAGTTGCCATGGTGGTCCATTTGGTGGGGTGTTTGGTGCAGGGCATAGGGTGTTGGCCGCCTGTTCAGGCAGCGGGACAGCTTCCTAGCCACAGCTACATTTGTTCGGTGCCCCTCCCTGACCTGCGTCATTTTGGCTGTGGTTTCTTAGGCCGGGGAGCCACCATGCTGCCCGCGTGTCTGCTTTTACCCATTCCCCCCTCCCCCCCCAAAGTCTGGGAATGCAGCTTGATTTCCAGCAATCGTTGCTATGTGGGGATGGGAGGATTAAAGCAAAATGAGAAATGGGCTCATCCACACTTCCCATATCTCCTGGGCTACCCCAGTTCTAAAGAATCTCCCAATAGAGTTGTCCTGTCAGCATCTCTCCACCACTTACTCCTAGAGGTTCTGCCAGTAGAACCATTCGTGAGGGAGTAAAAGTCTGAGCAGTTCTGTAGTGATGCTGATCCTTGGTGCTCAATTTTCTGGTTGGTGATGGGCAGCAGGTTTGCCTGCTCTTCATGAGAACCTAGTGCTGAGAGGTTGCCTCAGTCAGCTCTGAGGTGCGAGTGTCTCCTCTCATGCAGGAATGAGGCCTAATAATTTTTAGTTCCAAGTCCTCCATTCGATCTTGCTAACCAAGGATCCTGCCTTTTGTCTTAGGCTCTGGGATGGCCTCGATATTGAACTAAGGTTTTTTTCCATTTCTTTAAATGACCTAGTGTACGAGAGGGACCTTGAGGAAGACATTGTTACAGACACTTCAGGCCACTTCAAGAAGATGCTCGCTGTTTTGCTTCAGGTACTTTGGTCTCTCTCTGGCCCTCCTCTCTCTCTTCTCTGCTGCCCTCCTCGTTCTGGGTGGCTGTGCTATCCCAGTGGGGCTGACTCATTGTCTTTGCTGCAGGGTACCCGGGAGGAAGACGATGTAGTGAGCGAGGACCTAGTGGAACAGGATGCCAAGGTTGGTGTTACTGAAGCACTAATGGCTTACTCCTCCAGTCACTATTGCAGGTCAAGACATGACCGAAAGTAAACCAACTCTTGCTTGAATGTGTGAGGTCCACAGAATGGGCCTTTTAGAGCCCTAGGAAAGAGTCATAGCTGGTGCAAATGGAGGTAGCAGAGCATCTGACTTGGACTGGCCATATTTCTTATGGTTTTTGCCAACTAGAGAGGAGCCCACACAAACCCCCTGAATGAACATACCTAAAGCTCAGACCCCAGCTCTGCTTTCCAGGCTCATCACATTATGAATCTTCCCTTCAACAGTAGGCGCCCAAGTCCTCTGCCTCCAGCAAGAACTGCATTGCAGCCAGTTTGAAAGCTCCTCTTTCTTCATTTGAACATTTATGTTCATTTTTCCTCTGTGCTGTCTGCTTGTGGGTTCAAAGCAATATAGGGCATAGGTTTCCAAAAGTGAAGGCTAGTGAACTGACCCTATGGAGCCACCAGCTCTGACGCTCTACTTCCAACCATTGGATCTCGCAGGCTTTGTAATGTCTTGCTTTGCAATCCACCTTCATAGAGTTGGCTATACACGCTCAGAGGGACATAGGTAGGTCATATATTGAAATGACTAATGTTGATGGCGTCCCTGTTAGTGGATTTAGACCTCCTGCAATGTTCTGAAAGAACCAAAACACCCTAAAAATGAGTTGCATTTTTGTAAATTTCATCACTGGGGTTTGGGGCCTGCACCAGGACCAGGTGTTGAATGATTATTCTGATCTGTGAAATCAGGGCTCTGTGGGACCGCCTCACCCTCCAGGTCCTGGATCAGCCCCTGCAGTCATTGGGGGGTGCTCTCCTCGAGGTCCCCTGAGTCTGGGGGGCCACGATGGGGAGGGCCTTCTCAGTAGCTGCTCCATGACAATGGAACTCCCTGCCGGTGGAGGCCTGTTTGGCCCCGGATCTCCCCTCTTTTTGACGTTGTTGTAAAACGTGGCTGTTCTGCCTGGCTTTTGATGGGGAGGGTGGGGGGAATGGGTTTGGCTGGGGGGTGGTTGGGGATATTTTAAATTCCTCTTTATTGATTGTTTTAAGTGTTTTTATTATTGTTTGTGAGCTGCCCATAGCTGCCTGTGGGTGGGCTAAAAAAAATTTTTTTAAAATAGTTGTTCCACTCTGTGTATGATCCCTGACTCTAGGTGGCGGCTGTTTTATTGTTTGTTTTCTCCCTCTCTGAAAGGACCTGTTGGAAGCGGGGGAGCTGAAGTGGGGTACAGATGAGGCCCAGTTTGTCTACATCCTTGGAAACAGAAGCAAGCAGCATCTGCGGTTGGGTGAGCTGAAAGGAGATCTCATGATCACTGTAAATGTGTCAAACCACAGTTCCTCCCAAAGCATAACATTGAGGGTCTGGAGACTGCATTGATTGTATGCGCCATGCAGGTCTGCAGCCTGAATATGAAAATTGCAAATAGCAGTGAATGGAATGACTCTCGAGGGACAAACACTCAGCATCTCATTCCATCTCCTTCACTGTTTAAAGTGATGTAGCAGTGGGATTTCTTCATGTTAAGATGCCCTAAACCTCTTTTTTCATTTTCTCTTGGGCATCATAACTGTAATAATGTTTTCAGCCCAAAGGAGTTTTAGAATCTTGTCCAAATGTGTGTAGCCAAAAAGCCAGTGTGGTGGTGTGACTAAATGCGCAATGCCTGGACCAGGAGGTAGGGGGAGACCCCAGTTCAAGTCTTGCTTTAGCCAGAAACTCACTGGGTGACCTTGGGCCAGGCACAATGTTATCTCAGCCTAGCCTATCTCACAGGGTTGTTGTGAGGATTAAAAGTTGTGTTAAATTGTTATATGTAAAGTGCTCTGAATTCCCATGGTAGGTTTGTTTGTTTTTTAAATCTCCATCTCTGTCTCTCCTCTTCTGCCCTTTCTTGAGGGTTCAGTGTGGGTTACAACAGATACAAATATATATAAAATATACAGAGATAAAACCAGTATAAAAATTCCCTACCCCTTTCCCTCCCTGTCAAATGCTTTGCTGAATAAAAAAAAGTCTTGCAAGTTACATTGCTTCTGAAAACGCTCCAGACTTGGGCTTTGGTGACCCTCTAGGGAAGGGAGTTCCACAATTGTGGAGCAGCCACCGAGACTGCCTCCACATGTGTGTGTGTGTGTGTGTGTGTGTGCGCCCTTGATATATGCACGTATCACACCAATGGTACATGCAAGAGGGTGCTCCCAGCTAACTTCAGGGGCCATGATGGGACATAGGGGAGAAGGCAGACTTTCAGATATGTGGGGCCCAGGCCATTTTATTTTCGCTGACCCCTCTGCCGACTAAAGCCCTCCTCCGTGAGATGGCTATTTAGGGCTTGCTTTAAAAGCGAACTTGCTGATTAAAGTAATGCAGGACGCCAGCTGCTGGACAGCTACTCTTTGCACTGGAGTGATATGGTGACTCAAATGGACCACCCGATGCACAAGCCACTAATACCCTATAACAGAGAGCGATGCCAATATTTTTTTTCCCAAAGCAAACTTGAATGGAAAATGTTATTTGGAAAGTTGTGAAATTTTGCTGACACTTGAAATTTCATTGAACAAAATGGAACCCTACTCCCTCGTCCACCCCATGTGCACTGATGCACAGGATTACTATTTATAGAAATTCCTGCATTCAGCGTGTTTTAGAATCCTTATCTAGTTCACTCTCATGACAGTTCTGTGAGATTCATCATTATTGCCATTTTACAGGTGGGGAGCTGAGGCTGAGAAATAGTGACTTGACCAAGGCTACCTTCTAAGTTTATAGCTAAAATGGGCCTCCCAAGTCCAACATCTTATCCACTAGGCTACACTGGCTGCTCATGAAGCCTCAAATCAAACTCTACTCCCTTATAAGTGTAACTCAGGGCAAAACCTGTCCAAACACATGCATGTTGTTATCCCATACCAGAAGGCCAACTTATATCTTGTCTGACATAGTCTTTTTCTTTTGCATACAATATTTATGAACCTATTTGTTTTGTCTGTTTTAATATAATAACTTCTTCCAATTCCATTGCAAAATCCATAACTATTCTTCCTGGAATATTTAGCAAACAATAGACTTTTCTCCCCCCTCCTCCTGCAGCATCGTGATACATTTTGCAGGTTTCATTTTGACATTCTAATTATAGTGCATGCTTGTACATGAAAATATAGAATTGATTTCTGAGAACAGCTTGATGCCAGAAGGTCACCCCAAAAATATAAAGGGGAAACCCTATCTCTGGCCCACTCCAAAACTCATAGGGTGAGTTGTACCCCAGCACAACGGCATTAGCCATGACTTTCTTGATAGATGTTTTGACCTTTCCAAAGCAGCTTGTAAGTCTCCCTCACTTGTGCTTCCACTCTACAGTATTTGATGAATATATGAAGATTTCGGGGAAACCCATTGAGTACAGCATTCGAGATGAGCTTTCTGGGGACTTTGAGAAGCTGATGCTGGCAGTGGGTAAGCTGCTGCTACTGCTGCTGATGTTTTTGACATGAGGGGTGCAGGCCAGAAGAGAATTCGAGGGCAAAATTTTCAAACTTGATTATCTTGCACCAGGGTAAGAGGCCTGACTTCCTAAGATGCTGAACCCCATGAAAACCAGCTGGTGGTGTGAGTTCCCTAAAAGCAGGCTATTTTTATTTAAGAACTTGAATGCAGATTTAGAGGCTTGATTCAAATCTTATTAACTTCAATGGACTTCTCACCGGCTTTAGAATTGGGCAAGCAACTTTGAAAATGTGGATCTAGGGTCCCTGGGCTACAGAGGGGGCAGAGTCCAGATCACTATGAAAAAACAGCATAGATTATCCATTTAAAGGGATGTAGGATGAGCCATGCTGGGGTAGACCAGTGTGGACCAGCTTAAACCAACGTCTTCTCTCCAACAGGAATGTTGGGTAAATAACCAGACAAGCTAAAATTCATGAAACTTTCAGGATGCAAGACTTACAAGGCAGCTATTATTATGCAGCTGTATGTGAAACACTGCATTTCTTTTCATCAGCCTGAAGCATCCTACTGGTGCTAGGCCTTTGCTGCAACCTGAGTCCCCTTGAAATGTATGGGATTTGTGTTTTGAACAAAAGAGATAGCACTTGGCACTAAATGGCTCACCTTCTCTCTGGAGGCAGAGCATCACATATTAAAGCTCACCTGGAAGTCCCTCACCTTATTAAGTTTCTCTTGTAACATCCTGGTTCTAGCTAGGAAAATGGAGGACCAAGAATTCTATGGGTCTGATTCTACTGGGTGGATCTCCTCCAGTACCATAGCAAATGGTGAATATTGGCTTTCTAATGTCTGGCTGACTAGGTAACAGCAGGAAGTAGCTGTAATTGTCACAAGGCAGGAGGAAAGAAGAGGGAAAAGGACATGTGACAGACTGGGGAAATGGGGAGAGCTGGAGAACTGCATTCAAATTGTGTTACTGAATATGGCTGTGAGAATTGGTTACGGGAGAAGAAATAATGAGTCTTGCATGGGCAGACAAACTCTGACCAGATTGTGTGTGCTGTGATCTAGAGAAGCAGCTCGGACAAAGCAAGCTCAGCTTGACAAGGATTCCTGGGCTCCAATAGTGACTCTTTTTGGACGTTGTTTCTCCCCACAGTGAGGTGTATCAGGAGTACCCCGGAGTATTTTTCAGACAGACTCTTCAAGGCCATGAAGGTGAGTGGGACAATAAGTTCTTGGACCTGTGTAAGTTCTGCTCAGCCTAGTGTGATCCTACAGCCAGGGAAGCTCTGTGTTCAAGTCTCTATTCTGAAATTGAGCTCTAGGAAGAGAGTGCAGAGCTACTGATTTCCAGACCAGTGAAGCCACCAGAATCTTCCTAGGGTTGTGGGCTAGATTCCTGAGCCCCAGAAGCCCTTTACCCTGACCCTCCCCTTTCCGTCCCATGCCCAGACAGAGTCAGGAGCTGCTCCCCTTGTCTGGCTCTGCCTCCTTCCTTCTGCTGCCTACCAGGCTCCAGTTTTGCTGGCGGGAGCCAAAGTGGTGGTAGCAGCAGAGGCAGCAAAGTGAGGGGGGGGGGGGGAACAAAGCCAGAATCCCTCCCCCTCCTGACTCTTGGGCACCCCTTTCTCACCATTTTGCCATGGCTCCTGCTACTTCCACTCTTCCTGGCCCCTTGCTGCCAGGTGTGCTTCCTTGCCCCAGTCAAGGCATTCTCCATTTGGCCCAAGGCAGTGCCTTACAGTAGAATGGGGAGGAAAGAAGCACTGCCTTCTGTCTCTTTGGGAATTATGTCCCCAGGAGGGCAAAAGGCTGCACTGGACAGCAGGAAGAAGTGGGCTGGTGGGAAGAGAGTGTGAGCATTTACCACGGGTCAAGGCCAAGCAGGGCATGCTTGAGGCCAATGGAGAAACTGGGTTCTTTGCCCCATGACCGCTTACATTCCTGCTTCAAGAGATTGGTGAGAAGATAGGGGGTGGCCCTTGGGGAAGGTGGGTGAGGCCTCCCTGTGGGGGCGGGGGGCACAACCCAGATGGGAGGGAGCGGGGACTCTCTGTGAGAGAGAGAGTCACAGGGGGATGGGGGGAATTGGTGGTCGGTTGGGGGGATGCGGCCCCCTGGTNAAATTCAGGGGGGGGGGGGAGGGGCTGAGCCCTGAGAAATATTCCCACTAGGAGGGTGCACCCAGAAATGTGAAAAGCCAGGGAAAGGCTGACATTGGCCATTTCAGGGTTGGAAACGAAAGCCAGAAGAATCCTGCATGGTTTATTTGGCTTTTATTAATAACTTCTGTGCCCCATCCCCTGTGCTGGCCATCGTATCGATTTAATCACAAGGACTCTTGTTTTATATTCAATTGTAGTGAGACAGGTTAGACTAGTGATTAGATGACTAGCTGGAGACCAGGGTTCATTTCCCTGTTCTGTCAAGTTCTGGGGCAGGGAACGTGGCTTGCGAGGTAGGTTTGGACCCAGGCAATTCATTTTTTATAAATTAAGCACTGGGTATCATGTTTCATTATTTCTGACTAGGATCTACTTGGTAACACCAGGGTGATCCATAGGGGCCCTCTAGGGTGCCACTGCAGATAACTTTAGAGATAGTACATGGTAGATCCATTCAGATGCCAAGAAGAATGCCACCACACAGTAAACATGAAGCAAAAGCCATAGTGCTGCTGCTGGAATCCATGGGTGGGAATTGTAACATCTGAATGCACCCTGAATTACTCCCCTACGTAGCTTCCATTTCCAGCATCAATGGTAACTTATTATCCAGCAGCCTTGTTTGAGTGACTGTTTTACAACTGTGTTTAAGGACAATTAGCTGCCTTTTTTCTAGACATCTGCTGCAGGCTGAAGAGGAGACCTGATGGTGTTGCACAGATAGAGGCTGTTTGTACACGGACGTCCCCCTCCCCGCTGTGTGCGGTGGTGGAGGGGCGTCCATGTACACGCTGCAGTGGTGAGTGGGGGATGGGTGTTTGTCCATGCGCAAAGCATGGGCGGTGGGGAGGGGTGCGCTCCCGATGCACACACATCTCCACCCATCACCCACCCACAGAGCCATCTGGAAAAATGAAGGAGGCTCCGTGGGCAAAGATGGGTGTGTGTCTGTGGGAAAGGGCACACACCCACCTTCGCAGCACACCCATCCCCCCACCCATTGCTGCCCGTGTAAAAGGGGACTAATGAGAAGGTGGCAAAAGAGTGTTCTGGCTAAAAATAAGAACTAATTAATATAAATGGACATGTACTGGAAATCCAGAAGAGGACTCCCAAAGAGAGTTCTTGGGGCAAAGAATCTGACCAGTTTTAAAATAAATTCATGAATGGGGTGATTTGGCCGGCTGTTGTCGGATGCTTCAATAAGTGGCCTACTGAGGTCCTTTGCTTGAGTCACCCGCATATATGTAGCTGTCTCTTACCAGATTAATTCTCTGCTATTGAAGAGGCCTCTGGTGTGGGTACCCCTTACTCTCTGCCTGTGGCATGCTATAACTGAGTGTTGTTTTTTGAGGGAACTACTTTTCCTTCAAGCGATTAGGTGAAGTGGGAAGGCACACGGTGGCCTTTCATTTGCATGATATCAGACTACATGATCTGGAAGTCCCTTCTCACCTTGGGTTCTGTGTCTCTAAATAGTACCATTGAGAAATCAGCTCTGTTTGAAAGCTCTGCTGTTCCCAGTTATCAGTCCAACATCTCCAACTACTGGGTGCAGGCACAAGAGGGAATATTCATCCTTGTCTCCAGTCCCTACAGAAGCATTGATTATGGATCCGGCTCCTTTGCCCTAGTAGCTATACAAAGTGTACTGAGGCCACTGAATTGTAGCAGCTATGCTGGAAGAGTAAACTGATACCCAGCTGAGGAATATGGATGCTAGCATAAAATCTATCATGCTTAAATTCACTGCCTGATCTCACTGCTTTATTCTGCTCATAAACAAAAACCTCCCTATTGAATTCACAACCCTGATGTGATTTTTAACTTCCAGACATCTCAAGGAGCATGTTATGCGGGGTGGTTGTGGTGTTTGATTTACCCAAAGAGCTGATGAGCTCTCGTTTTTTACAATCTTGTCACAAGTCTCGCATTGTTTGGTCATTTTAAACCCCAACTCTTGCAGTCATGAAAATCACAACTTTCATTTCTAAAGAATAGTATATTTTTAGTCCTCATGGTTGCTGAGAAGACTTGGAAATGTAGTTAGAATGTCTCTAATGCTTTAAACAAACAAACAAACAAACAAAAAAGATTGATTTTTTTTTTTTACTACTTAAAGAAAATACCAGAAGTTTTTGAAGAAGCTGGCTCATAATTTCTGAACCATTGAGGTTTGACGGTGCTGGGGTCTGGTATCAGCTGACTGGGTCCTGTGGCAGATTAGGGATTAAGTTGTGGTGCCCTGCGTCTGAGAAGCTCACTGTCCTTGTGTCCTGTCCCCTCCCGTTTCAGCGCCGCAGGTGAGTTCTTCCCCGAAGCTGCGCAGGTGGCCTATCAGATGTGGGAGCTTAGTGCGGTGGCTAAAGTAGAGGTCAGAACCCACCTCAAACCCTCCCCTCTGCTGCCTGCTGGCTTGGAAACCACTGCTTCACTTTGCGTGCTGGCATCTTCCGACTGACCCTCCTGACTCCCCTCCCTTTCTTGGTCAGGGAGCTGCTGCCCTGGCCAGTCGGACCTCTCTAATGCGCATACTAATACATGGCTTCCCTTGATATTATTTTCTCTCTGATTTTTAAGTGTGTGCTCCTTCTGAATTAACCCCTTGAGGTGCTGGATGCTCCCCAGTGCATAACGGCAGCAGGAGAGAGTTATGCTAATAGGTACTGCTGTAGCTAAAAAGCAAGACTGACTGATCCTATTGGGAGCTGCTTGATGTGTGTGTCCAGTGTCAACAAAGTACTCTGTATAGCCTGGAGTCTTGCATCAGTGCCATGTGCATGTCCTACACCCACACAGCTCTGAAGCTTATGGTTCTAAGACTAGAGCCAACCCTGTTCTCAGACTGGCAGTGGCACTGATGAAACCCAAACAATGTCCACTATGAGCCCAGGTTATAGGTTCTGGTGTTCTGACTGTGTGTCGCTTTTAACCATCTGAGGAATGATCTAGCTGTGGACCTTCTAGGGGCCTCTCCTAATTCTTAGGCATATGAAGCTAGTTGACTCTGCTCTCAGCAGTGGGGCCCCACACAAAATGTCACCTTCTGATGTCTCTTCCTCATAATTCTTTATGTAAAGGGACAAACCTGTAGTAAGAGGAACAGACCCACTGGAATGATCTTCTATTGGAGGTGCATAGACAGTTCCATTTGACTTTGAGAGCCCCCAGATGACACTGATGGGTAGAATTTGGCCCTTTATCCCGTGGATCCCAATCTCCCCATGTGCTTTGCAACTCTTTAAATACTGAAATCTAGTCAGGGTGTTGCTCAGCATGAGGTGAGAATGATATTTGTAAAAGCAGCAGCACCTGTTGGGGATTTTTTTGCCACTATCTGGACACTTTGCTGGCTTGGCTATCTTATTTTCTCTTTTGTAAGCAAGGGGATGAAGATGTGGGTATCTCCCAACTTTGGCTGCTTGCTCTAATCCCACTAGCTGCCTTTCCCTTAGCTTGCTGGTTAACACCTTTCACTTTCCTGCAGGGGCGCCATTTCAGTGTTGTGGGGGCAACTTTCAGAGGGATCATTGTAAAGGACCTTTCAAGTAAAGGGCCAACAATGCAGGAAGTCCTAAAGCATGATCAGAATGTGGTGTGAAATGCTGAAAGGGGGCGGGGGAAGAGAGCAGGGGGCAACACCTGTCTCTTATACACATCTAGATGTGTATAAGAGACAGGATCTGCCCTTTGAGGCTAATGGAACCTCTACGGTTCCAGAAGGCTCTGGGGGATTTTACCTTAGACCCTGATGGCCGCTCTGTTGATGAACGTGTCCCGACTTGGAACATCTGGCTCGGGGAGGCCATTGACAGGGTGGCTCTGAAACGTCTCCTACCTCTATCTCGTCACCGCAGGGCCCCTTGCTTTACTGAGGGGCTACGGTGTATGAAACAGGCAGGTAGGCAACTAGAGCGGCGCTGGCGTCGGACTCATGTTGAATCCGACCGACTTCTCCATAGGGCCCATTTGCGGTCCTATGTTGAGGCTGTGAGGACGACAAAGAAAGAATTCTTTGTCGCCCCCATAGCATCTGCAAAGTCGCGTCCAGTGGAACTGTTCTGGGTAGTGCGGGGGCTGGTCAGTCCAGCCTCCCTGCGCCTGGACAGGGACTTGTCCCAGGCCCGCTGTGAGGAGTTTGCCATCTACTTTGCAAGACAAGATTGCTCTGATCCAGAGCAACTTCGAAGCTGGATTAAGAACAGTAGAGATGGAGCGCGAGCTGATGGAGGCCCCGTCTGGTCCATCTTTTTGAACTGAGTTTCAGGAATTGACACCAGCCAATGCTGTGGATGTCCTGGGGTCTGTCAGAGCCACCAGCTGTGAATTAGATCCATGCCCGCCCTGGTTAGTGAAAGCTTCCAGGGAGACATTGGGGACGGTGCTGGCGAAGGTAATCAGTGGGTCCCTTTGGCAGGGGAGGTTGCCCCCCGGTCTCAAGGAAGCCGTGGTTCACCCCCTGCTGAAGAAGCCATCCTTGGATGTGGACACACTCGTCAGCTACCGACCTGTCTCTAACCTCCCCTTTTTAGGGAAGGTTATTGAATGGGCGGTGACCCTGCAGCTCCAGGCTCATCTTGACAGCATCAGTTTCCTTGACCAGTTTCAATCGGGGTTCCGCCCCGGCTGTGGTACAGAGATGGCGCTAGTGGCCTTGGTGGACGATCTCCGCTGGGAGATGGACGCAGGACGTTCAACACTTCTGGTCCTGCTAGATCCCTCGACCGCTTTTGACACAGTGGACCATGGGCTGCTGCTGAGACGGTTGCGAGACCTGGGGGGTCTGGACGGGACTGTCCTTGGGTGGTTCTGCTCATTCCTCTTGGGGAGAAGCCAGCGGGTTGTCCTGGGGGCTGAGTCTTCTATCCCCCAGGCCCTGGATTGTGGCATGCCGCAAGGTTCAGTTCTGTCTCCATTATTATTTAATGTATATATTCAGCCCCTGGGGGAGATCGTGAGAGGGTTTGGTGTGCGTTGCCACCAATATGCTGATGACACCCAGCTTTACCTCTCTTGTTCAACCGACCCAGATCCTGCTGTCTCAGTACTGTCCCAATGTTTGGAGGCCATAGCGGATTGGTTACGGCAAAACAGACTGAAGCTCAACCCTGATAAGATGGAGGTGATGGCGGTGGGTAGGGCAAGGGAGGTGCTGGCTCCCCTCGTAGAGGGGATCCGCCCTCCCATAGCCGAGCAGGTTTGGAGTCTGGGAATGTTATTGGACTCAGATCTCCGCCTGGATCGGCAGGTGGAGATGGTGGTGAAGGCTGCCTTCTGCCAGCTGTATCTCGTGCGGAGGCTGCATCCATATATTTCCAGGCCCGACCTGGCCACCCTCATCCATGCCTTCATCACCTCGAAGCTGGACTACTGCAATGCGGTTTACGTGGGGCTTCCCTTGACGCTGGTTTGGAGGCTGCAGCTGGTGCAGAATGTGGCGGCTCGTCTCCTGATGGGGAAGAGCCGACGGGAGCATATTACTCCTGTGCTCTGCGCACTGGCTGCCTATAGCGTACTGAGCCAGATTCAAGGTGTTGGTTTTGGCCTATAAAGCCCTACACGGTCTTGGCCCTTCATACCTCAGGGACCGCCTTACCCTCCGCGCCCCAGGGCGACCCCTCCGGTCCCCCAAGGGTGCCTTCTTGGAGGTCCTCCACATAAAGCGGGGGGCCACAATGTAGAGGGCGTTCTCGGTGACCGGGCCGCGATTATGGAACTCCCTCCCAGAGGAAACCCATCTGGCCCCAAATCTATTGGCCTTCCGCTGGGCCTGTAAGACTTGGCTGTTCTCCCAGACCTTCGGAGGAGGGGGGATAAAAAGTTAGGGGGGTTGTTTTTAGGTTGTTTTAGATATGTAATTTTTGTACTGATGTTGACATTTTAAAGTATTGTTATTTTGTTGTAAGCCGCCCCGGGATGCCGTGGGCATGAGGGGGTGGCTAAGAAATGCAAATAAATAAATAAATTTAACTGTAACTTCTAACGATGGGCCATGAATCAACTGGGTTTTAGTAATGCTTCACTGGGAGCATTGGTGAGCTACTGGAGGCAGAGGTGAACCAGAGTTCCACTGTTCTTTCTGTTTGTGAATTGTTTGCAAACTAATACCAGTGTTTCCTCCTACTGTTGTGAATTATTTTGAGATAAAGTGGTTCAAAATATATTTTTTATTGGACCAACTGTTGTTGGTGGAAATAAGCAAGCTTTCAGGCCACACAAGGCCCTTCCTCAGGCATGTAGCATATCCAGTAGAAATGTATAAACTGAGCAAGTGTAGAGCAGGTATATGGGACCAACACAGCAACCATGCTCTATCTCTGGATTGCAATGGAGATATCAGAATTCATCACGTAAAATGGAATCTTCACAACCTGTGGGACCAATACAGTGACCATACTCTATCTGTGAATTATTTTGTGACTCTGGGCTTATCTGTTGCAGGGCCTGGGAACAAAGGACAACACGCTTATCCGGATCATGGTGTCCCGCAGTGAGATCGACATGCTAGACATCCGGGAGATATTCCGAACAAAATATGAGAAGTCTCTCCACCACATGATTGAGGTAAAGGGAAGGCTGGGAAAGTTCAGTGACCTGGCAATTGTACGCAACTCTCCACATGTACAAGATGCACATGGAGAAAGAGGCTGTCCTCCTACGCTGCCTCTTCCTATCCTGCTGCTGCTCTTCAGAGGACACCTTCCCTGCCTCCTAGTCCCCATCCAATGACAATATGATGAGTGGGAGGCCAGGAAAGGTGGGCTTGAAAAATCTGAGAGCTAGTTGGATTCATCTTTGCCTTCTGAGGAGCTTCCCGGAAGTTCCTTGCTCATGTCTAATATGTCCTCATCATGGGGCACCATAGCTTGTGGGAGGGAAGTTCACTGGCATAGTTTCTGGTTGGATTCCTCATCAGGAAAACACTAAAATCTCCAGGAAACCAGGGGGCTCCATCTCACCAGATTGGTAGAGAGTCCCTTTATAACACTACCTCAAAACTAAACCTATGTTCTCTTTCCACTCACCCCCTCCTACCGCAAGCCCTGTCTGTGTCAGGATCTCCTTTGGAGAACACAGAAAGTAAGACTCCATCCCCATAATCTACTTGGTGGGTTATAGCTTTATGCCTCTTTCTGCTCCCAGGAAGAATGTACACTGGCCAAAGTAGTCTTTTCCCACAGGGGCTTGGATTGCTGATGTAAAATGGAGACCTATTTGTGGATTGTGCACTCCAGGAGGGCAGAATTCCAACTTGTCTCTCCACCTCTTCTGTCTTAGAGTGACACATCTGGCGAATACAAGAAGGCCCTGCTGAGGCTCTGTGGGGGAGATGATGAGTAAGTGTGCCCACCCACTACTGCTGCTTACACTGAACTGCTCCTTTGGTTTCCTCCAGGCTAGACACCGGCTACTCCAGTCTTTTTAAGCAGAGTGCCCCCTAGTGCCATGCTCGAAGGTAGGGCAGAAGGTGTGCCCACGCATCTGTCTCCCGTCTATTAGGTTCGCCCACAGCCTTGCCCATATCCAGGTCCACTAGCACCATAGAGTTGTGCCTAGTGTGGCTGCTAGAGAGCGAGCAGCTGCAAGAGGAGAGAGCAGGGGCAAGAAGAGAAGGTCCTTCCTACACACACACACCACTCTGTCCTTTTGCAGCTGTTTCACAGCTGATTGCTGCTCAGGTGGCTGCAAGAGACAGAACAGCTGTGAAGTGGCTGCAAGAGGCGAGAGCAGGAGATGCAGAAAGGACCTTCTGCTCTTGCAGCAGCCCAAGCATGTGAGCTCTGCTTCTGATGGAAAGGAGTAGGGGGGACACAGCCAGAAAAGGCTTCTTCCCTGGCCGTGACCCCTCTTTTCATCAGAAGCAGAGCTGGCTGGCTTGGGAGGCTGCAAGAGTGATGGAAAGTCAGGTCATGGCCAGGGGAAAAGTCTTCTCTGGCTGTGAGACCCCCGCCCCTTTCCACCAGAGTCATGGTTGGGGAAGACGGAAGTGCTGAGTGGTGCTGCCAGGGGTAGCTACCACCAGCACATGAAATATGGGCAGGGGACTACTCGTTTATTAGGTCGACATTGCTGAAATATGTGAATGGGTGGGGGTGAGTGTGGGCTGCACGGACTGGACACAGACTCCAGTGGACTAGTGGTCTCATTTGGAAACACCCTTTGTCCTTCCACTTCCTCTTGCCCCCATCCCACCTCCAGCTCCTTCCTCAACTGTAACTCCACCAGCGCAGACATTTCCATAACAGTGCTAGCATGCCTGCTACCAGAACATGAATTTCTATTGGTGGCTGCAGCCACCACTTATATTACAGATGTGGGCATGGCTGCTGCCAGATCACAATGAACTTTCCAAAATGGCAACTGCCCCCGTCTCATGCCCCAGAACACATTCCATGTCACCAATTCAACAAAAACTATTTTTTTATTTAGGCAAGAGAATGCCTTTGCTTTCTGACATGGCCCCCACTCCCTTACAGAGTGATATCATGGTGGTGGGGTTCCCATCTCTCCAAGTTTAGCCTGGAATCTCTGGGTTTGCGAGCCCTGTCTCCAGGAGAAACCTAGGATTCTTCAGGTTTTCTAAACAAAAACTATTTTTTTCACTAAAAAAAAATTGCATTTGAAACATTTTCTATTTTCCAAATACAATTAAACATTTTAATTCACATTGGTAGCCCACATACACAGCAGCACCAGGCAGCCCACAAGCGTATTGTTATCTTACGATAAGCCCAAGTCTTATCGTTGTCCCCTTATGGCAAACAGGGCATCTAAAGATCTGCTTGGTCCATGAGACCTTGATACTAGACTTTCCCTTGTCTTATTTAGTAGCATCAGCAAATTGCTCTACACACCCAACACTGAGGGTGCATTCTGACGTCCCAATTGCTGACCAGTGACCACAGCACCCCAGTTTTCCTTTGGGTTTACTTCATGACAGCATCCAGGCTTAATTTGTGTTTGGGGGGGGGGGGGACTTGCCAGGATTTAGCCCTGGCAAGTAAATTCAGGGGGGGGGGGGAGGGGCTGAGCCCTGAGAAATATTCCCACTAGGAGGGTGCACCCAGAAATGTGAAAAGCCAGGGAAAGGCTGACATTGGCCATTTCAGGGTTGGAAACGAAAGCCAGAAGAATCCTGCATGGTTTATTTGGCTTTTATTAATAACTTCTGTGCCCCATCCCCTGTGCTGGCCATCGTATCGATTTAATCACAAGGACTCTTGTTTTATATTCAATTGTAGTGAGACAGGTTAGACTAGTGATTAGATGACTAGCTGGAGACCAGGGTTCATTTCCCTGTTCTGTCAAGTTCTGGGGCAGGGAACGTGGCTTGCGAGGTAGGTTTGGACCCAGGCAATTCATTTTTTATAAATTAAGCACTGGGTATCATGTTTCATTATTTCTGACTAGGATCTACTTGGTAACACCAGGGTGATCCATAGGGGCCCTCTAGGGTGCCACTGCAGATAACTTTAGAGATAGTACATGGTAGATCCATTCAGATGCCAAGAAGAATGCCACCACACAGTAAACATGAAGCAAAAGCCATAGTGCTGCTGCTGGAATCCATGGGTGGGAATTGTAACATCTGAATGCACCCTGAATTACTCCCCTACGTAGCTTCCATTTCCAGCATCAATGGTAACTTATTATCCAGCAGCCTTGTTTGAGTGACTGTTTTACAACTGTGTTTAAGGACAATTAGCTGCCTTTTTTCTAGACATCTGCTGCAGGCTGAAGAGGAGACCTGATGGTGTTGCACAGATAGAGGCTGTTTGTACACGGACGTCCCCCTCCCCGCTGTGTGCGGTGGTGGAGGGGCGTCCATGTACACGCTGCAGTGGTGAGTGGGGGATGGGTGTTTGTCCATGCGCAAAGCATGGGCGGTGGGGAGGGGTGCGCTCCCGATGCACACACATCTCCACCCATCACCCACCCACAGAGCCATCTGGAAAAATGAAGGAGGCTCCGTGGGCAAAGATGGGTGTGTGTCTGTGGGAAAGGGCACACACCCACCTTCGCAGCACACCCATCCCCCCACCCATTGCTGCCCGTGTAAAAGGGGACTAATGAGAAGGTGGCAAAAGAGTGTTCTGGCTAAAAATAAGAACTAATTAATATAAATGGACATGTACTGGAAATCCAGAAGAGGACTCCCAAAGAGAGTTCTTGGGGCAAAGAATCTGACCAGTTTTAAAATAAATTCATGAATGGGGTGATTTGGCCGGCTGTTGTCGGATGCTTCAATAAGTGGCCTACTGAGGTCCTTTGCTTGAGTCACCCGCATATATGTAGCTGTCTCTTACCAGATTAATTCTCTGCTATTGAAGAGGCCTCTGGTGTGGGTACCCCTTACTCTCTGCCTGTGGCATGCTATAACTGAGTGTTGTTTTTTGAGGGAACTACTTTTCCTTCAAGCGATTAGGTGAAGTGGGAAGGCACACGGTGGCCTTTCATTTGCATGATATCAGACTACATGATCTGGAAGTCCCTTCTCACCTTGGGTTCTGTGTCTCTAAATAGTACCATTGAGAAATCAGCTCTGTTTGAAAGCTCTGCTGTTCCCAGTTATCAGTCCAACATCTCCAACTACTGGGTGCAGGCACAAGAGGGAATATTCATCCTTGTCTCCAGTCCCTACAGAAGCATTGATTATGGATCCGGCTCCTTTGCCCTAGTAGCTATACAAAGTGTACTGAGGCCACTGAATTGTAGCAGCTATGCTGGAAGAGTAAACTGATACCCAGCTGAGGAATATGGATGCTAGCATAAAATCTATCATGCTTAAATTCACTGCCTGATCTCACTGCTTTATTCTGCTCATAAACAAAAACCTCCCTATTGAATTCACAACCCTGATGTGATTTTTAACTTCCAGACATCTCAAGGAGCATGTTATGCGGGGTGGTTGTGGTGTTTGATTTACCCAAAGAGCTGATGAGCTCTCGTTTTTTACAATCTTGTCACAAGTCTCGCATTGTTTGGTCATTTTAAACCCCAACTCTTGCAGTCATGAAAATCACAACTTTCATTTCTAAAGAATAGTATATTTTTAGTCCTCATGGTTGCTGAGAAGACTTGGAAATGTAGTTAGAATGTCTCTAATGCTTTAAACAAACAAACAAACAAACAAAAAAGATTGATTTTTTTTTTTTACTACTTAAAGAAAATACCAGAAGTTTTTGAAGAAGCTGGCTCATAATTTCTGAACCATTGAGGTTTGACGGTGCTGGGGTCTGGTATCAGCTGACTGGGTCCTGTGGCAGATTAGGGATTAAGTTGTGGTGCCCTGCGTCTGAGAAGCTCACTGTCCTTGTGTCCTGTCCCCTCCCGTTTCAGCGCCGCAGGTGAGTTCTTCCCCGAAGCTGCGCAGGTGGCCTATCAGATGTGGGAGCTTAGTGCGGTGGCTAAAGTAGAGGTCAGAACCCACCTCAAACCCTCCCCTCTGCTGCCTGCTGGCTTGGAAACCACTGCTTCACTTTGCGTGCTGGCATCTTCCGACTGACCCTCCTGACTCCCCTCCCTTTCTTGGTCAGGGAGCTGCTGCCCTGGCCAGTCGGACCTCTCTAATGCGCATACTAATACATGGCTTCCCTTGATATTATTTTCTCTCTGATTTTTAAGTGTGTGCTCCTTCTGAATTAACCCCTTGAGGTGCTGGATGCTCCCCAGTGCATAACGGCAGCAGGAGAGAGTTATGCTAATAGGTACTGCTGTAGCTAAAAAGCAAGACTGACTGATCCTATTGGGAGCTGCTTGATGTGTGTGTCCAGTGTCAACAAAGTACTCTGTATAGCCTGGAGTCTTGCATCAGTGCCATGTGCATGTCCTACACCCACACAGCTCTGAAGCTTATGGTTCTAAGACTAGAGCCAACCCTGTTCTCAGACTGGCAGTGGCACTGATGAAACCCAAACAATGTCCACTATGAGCCCAGGTTATAGGTTCTGGTGTTCTGACTGTGTGTCGCTTTTAACCATCTGAGGAATGATCTAGCTGTGGACCTTCTAGGGGCCTCTCCTAATTCTTAGGCATATGAAGCTAGTTGACTCTGCTCTCAGCAGTGGGGCCCCACACAAAATGTCACCTTCTGATGTCTCTTCCTCATAATTCTTTATGTAAAGGGACAAACCTGTAGTAAGAGGAACAGACCCACTGGAATGATCTTCTATTGGAGGTGCATAGACAGTTCCATTTGACTTTGAGAGCCCCCAGATGACACTGATGGGTAGAATTTGGCCCTTTATCCCGTGGATCCCAATCTCCCCATGTGCTTTGCAACTCTTTAAATACTGAAATCTAGTCAGGGTGTTGCTCAGCATGAGGTGAGAATGATATTTGTAAAAGCAGCAGCACCTGTTGGGGATTTTTTTGCCACTATCTGGACACTTTGCTGGCTTGGCTATCTTATTTTCTCTTTTGTAAGCAAGGGGATGAAGATGTGGGTATCTCCCAACTTTGGCTGCTTGCTCTAATCCCACTAGCTGCCTTTCCCTTAGCTTGCTGGTTAACACCTTTCACTTTCCTGCAGGGGCGCCATTTCAGTGTTGTGGGGGCAACTTTCAGAGGGATCATTGTAAAGGACCTTTCAAGTAAAGGGCCAACAATGCAGGAAGTCCTAAAGCATGATCAGAATGTGGTGTGAAATGCTGAAAGGGGGCGGGGGAAGAGAGCAGGGGGCAACACCAACCCCCATCCTTCCTAAATGGCGCCCCTTCTTTCTAGCCTCTGAATATCCACTGGGTTTCTGGATTTAATCTAAAACCTCTTCATGTTTCTCTAGCTGAGAGGAACTGTGCGCCCAGCTGCAGACTTCAATGCTGATGCTGACGTGAAAGTGCTGAGGAAGGCAATGAAGGGCATTGGTAAGAAAGGGAATCAGTGGGCTCCAACACTGATGGAGAATGAGGAGAACTTGTCTCCTCTGGGAAAATGTTTCACCCTGCAGGTTTTCTACTCTGCAATCCAGTTGAAAGGGACTGAGAACACCTTGGCAAAGGTAGAGGAATGAAACTCTGCAGGCAAAGAGAGATGACTGTAATGAATCTTTGGGTGTTAACAAACAAGATGATAGCCCCCCAGAGTCCGGGTTTGGTCCATGTAGTCGGCACTCTCATGTTTAGTGTGTAGAGCCTAATACATGGGTAGGCATTCCTTGTTGCGCCGCAACAACACCCCCACCCCCCTTCTTGGTATCCCATCCCCTATGATGACTCTCAGGGTGAAAATAAATGGACGATAGCCATGGGGAATTCTTATTTATTTTATTTATTTATTCCAACTTCTATCCTGCCTTGCCTTCAAGGCTCAGGGTGGCTTACAAAAAATATTAAAACTGTTTTAAAAAAAGATCCCTAAACACCAATAAAAATGCCCACCTGCACCTCAAATATACACACACACCCCAACCCTAGCCAAAAACCCAAGCAGCCCCCTATCCCCACCCGTCAAATGCTCTCAAATAAAAAAGTTTTACATTGCCTCCAGAAGATGCTTAAGCTTGGGCTCAAGCAAACGCCCCGGGGAAGGGAGTTCCGCAAAACTGGGAAGCAACCAAGAACACCCTCCTGCACACCCCCATCCCACAAACAAGGGTAACAGATGGAATTCACAAGAGAACGCTCCTGTCCGACCATAGGGGCTGCAATGGGACATGGTAGGACAGGTGGTCTTTCACGTATATGTGACTCGACCCATTTAAGGCTTTAAAAGGTCAAAACCAGCACCTTGAATTGTGCCTGGAAAGCTATAGGAAGCCAGTGCAGAATTCAGAGCACTGGTGTAACGTGCTTCTGGCAACTTGTCCCCCAAAGGAGGTGGGCTGCTGCATTCTGCACCAGCTGCAGCTTCAGAACAGTTCTCCAGGGCAGCTCCACATAAAGCATATTGCAGTAATCAAGCCTTGAGGTGATGAAAGCATGGAGGCAGTGGCCAGATCTGAATCAGAAGAAAAAGCCGCTGCCTCCTCACTAGATGGAGTTGGTGAAAAGCGCTTCTGGCCACCGATTCTACTGGACAATCCAGGCGCAGCAAGGGGTCCAAAAGCACTCCGAGGCTGCAATCCTGATTAAGCAGAGGGGGCCGAACTTCCCATCAACAAGAGGAGTCCCAATCCTCTCCAGGCCACAAGGTCGACCAAGTGTCATCACCTCAGTCTTGTCAGGATTCATCCTCATTCGGCTTACGCTCATCCAGTCCCTGACAGGGACCAGGCATTGGAATTCTGGGTCCAGGAAGCTCTCCTTGCTGTTTGCTTCCTGGTTGTTGGTTTGGTTTGGTTGAAAGCAAAAACTCTTACTTTCACAGATAAGAAATTATATGAGTAACTTTTAACTAATGGGCAGCTTTGCTCCCACATACATTCCGAGCACAGTGACCTTCACTGCCTTGCAAATCCCACACCTGACTATTTCTTAACATTCAGTGGTAGGAGCAGAGCTGCCCATTAGTTAAAAGTTACTCATATAATTTCTTATCTTTTGAAAGTAAGAGTTTTTACTTTCAATGAGCATGAGGGGACGTAACACCATAGAAAGCTATTGCTGCAGGTTAAAAAATTACATGCATACGTGGTGCTAACATCTATAATATTTTTAGATGAGTTGCCATGTGAATTGATGTGTTTGTGTCAGAAATGTCCATGCAGTTTAATAGCCATCTGGATTGGCAGTACCAGTGCAGCCACACGTACACAGAAAAGCTCTTGCTCGATCTCCGGCCAGGATAGTGGGGTGCACCACACCATGGAGATGCCTTCTGCTTCTGTGACATGCACTTAGCCTACCTCTGGCAATAATGGGCTGTGCTGGGAAGGATCGAAGCTGTGCAAGAGCAGCTGACGCATGGAGAGAGGTACGTGTTGGGAGACGTGGCTTCAATCACCAATGCCATGTGCAGGCCTGTACCCATCAAGGGGTTGGTCTGGGTGAAAGAGAAAAGCACAGACTGGTGGGAGAACATGTTGTCTGTATGGAGAAGCTGAGTGAGTCGCAAACTTCAGGATGCGCCGTTGCCGCCTCCTGCAGAAAGCCTCTGTGGGAGAGAGAACATGATGTGGTTGCTCATCCTTGTGGAGAAGCAAGTTGTCATCAGCATCTGGAACCTCGCCACTCCAAACTCCTGCCACTCTGTTGCCCAGCAATTTTGGCATAGGAATCTCCATGGTGGGCACCATGCTAGAGGAGGTTTTCACAGTGATTGTGGAAGTGCTGCTGGATCGGGTGGTGCAGTTGGCTGTTACTGCCGAAGTCAAGGTGGGCTTTTGGCTGGAGGAGTTCCCAAACTGTATAGGGGTGACCGATGGGAGCTACATTACCATCAACTGTCCACCCCATAGCAAGAATGACTGCCTGAACCGGGAGGGGTTTTTCTCCATGGTTCTCCAGGCTGTAGTGGATTACTGTGCCTGGTTTGTGGATGTACTTGCCAGGTGGTCTGGGAAGAACCACAATGCCTGCATCCTCCATCAGTCCCCCTTCTTTGGTCATGTGTACACCGGGGACATTTGACCATCCACTGAAACATGCATTGAGGGGGTGCTCATAAGGCTTGTTGTTCTTGAGGACCCTGCGTATCTCCTCAAGGCCTGGCTCATGAAAGCATACAGCTTTGCCCACACCCCGGAGCAAAGTTATTTTAACTGGCAGCTCAGCACCACCTGCTGTGTTGTGGAGAGAGTTTTCTGTCTATTAAATCACAGTGCTGGACATCAATTATGGGCAGAATTGATTTCCAGCTAGAGACTGCGCCACTTCTAACTGCTGCCACCTGTGTTCTCCATAACATATGCAAGACCGGCAGGGCCATATTGGTGAATCCCCTCTGCCAGTTAGTTCTGGAAGCCAGTGCCCCTGTTCTGGGACCAGCTGAACCAAGCGGAGCAGCGCATAGCCAGAGAGATCCAGGACGCCTTGTGCCTGCCACATCAACCGCAGTGCTAGCCCCAACACCCACCATCCGTGACAGCTTAATGGGCATTTGGAAACGGTTTCAGATTATCTTTTTGTGATATCAATAAAGCCTTTAAAAATGTTTCCTGTGTGTAACTGTTTTCTTCTGGTCCATCCGGCTCCCCAACCCAGCACTGGGACATCATACTTTCCCTCCTTGGGTCCCCCTGTGCTATTTCCTGGTTGGCGGTCTTTCCCTGTATATTCCTTATTGGCATTTGCAGATTAGTTGGTTGCAGGCCTGAACCTCTGCATTTCCTATTGGCATTTGCAGGCTAGTCAGGTTTGAGAATGGCAATAGGACGCATGGAGGCACAGGTGTGTAGCCAGCTACTCTGAGACTGGCCAGAACCCAACCTTTGCATGTGGCTTTCCCATGTTAGTTCCCTTTGCGCCCGGGATTTTCCCTGCTGGGCTGCTGTGTCTGCCCCCTGCCCTCCAATGCAAGTGCATGGCCAGCATACTCCCCACCCCCTATTTTTGGTGCACCTGGCTCCACTTCTCTTTCCCTTCCAGCCCCCAAAGCAGCTTATTGCTATGCCGTACCACCATTGTCCAAGACCCCTGCCCCCAAACTTCCCACCTTTCTCAGAAAAAACATGTAACGCATGGATTATGAAAAATTGAAGAACTTTTTCTGTATCTTCTTTCAGGCTGGGTATTCTCCACCATGGGGAGTGATCTCCATTGTGGCCAGTAGGAAGCAGCAAAGCTTTCAACTTGGCATGCTGGAGGGTGATCACTTCTATCCCAAGGCTGTGACGCAGAATGCTCTAAATCATCCCTGGGCTGACGGAGTTCTGTATGCCTTCCGTTCCTTCCCACTCCTGACCAGAACACTGAACAAATGCCGGAAGGAACAGGCCACCCTGATCCTCTTGGCCTCGTGTTGGCCCCAGAGGCCTTGGTACGCAGACATTGTTATCATGCAGCTGGGGGTCCCTCTGGAGCAGACACCGTCCCTGGATCGGCTAACCATGGGACCAATAGCTTACGGTAGTCCAGAGTTCTTGAAGCTCAGAGTTCTCCAGAGCACGGAGAGCGAGGCGAGGCAGTTTGTAGATATCCTTCCTTGAATCTGAATGTAGTTCTCAAGTCTCTTACTGGAGGCCCTTTTGAACCCATCAGGGAGGTGTCTAACTATTTTCTAACAATTAAACTAGTGTTCCTCATAGCAATCACCTCAGCACGTAGAGTGTCTGAACTGGGGGCACTGTCCATAGATCTGGTACCGTGCACTTTTAAGAAGGAATTGGTGGTTCTCTGCCTGGATGCTTCTTTCACTGCCAAGGTGAACCTTCAGTTTTACAGGGAACAGGAGGTCATCTTGCCTTCGTTTTTGCCCGAGACCCAAGCATAGACTAGAAAAATTGTGGGGCACGCTGCATGTGCGAAGGGCTCTAAAAATCTATTTGAGCAAGACAGAGTCATTTAGGAAATCTTTGGCACTTTTTGTGTGCTACAATCCTCAGAGGAAGGGGATGAAAGTCTCCAAGGCGATCATAGCTAAGTGGGTTTCCTCCTGTATCATGGAAGCTTGTTGGGGTACAAAATCCTGCCCTGACATGCGCGAGAGAAGCCGCAGCACATCCCCATTCACACCAACTCTTTTCCTGTCAGCCAGCTCCTCTGCACTGCCATGTCTTTCCTGGC
The DNA here is from genome assembly GCA_003113815.1 of Sphenodon punctatus. Classification (NCBI taxonomy): domain Eukaryota; kingdom Metazoa; phylum Chordata; class Lepidosauria; order Sphenodontia; family Sphenodontidae; genus Sphenodon; species Sphenodon punctatus. Next base: position 1,711,331 of record QEPC01006805.1, on the reverse strand, counting down.
CCCTCCCTCTGCCGCCACCACTGCCACAGATGGGAACACAGCCCTGATCAATGGGATGCAGACACATGGGCGCGTATTAGCTCACATTTGCACTCTCAGTGGGTTCTGCATCCTCCAAGACCCTGCTATGAGTAGGAACTGCGTGTCCAGTGGGTGGTGGCCACATGGCTGATGGGGGAAAGCACCTAATAAACAGGCAGGTGGACACCCACCTGGTGTGGGTTAATGCGGGATGCCATCTCATTTAACACACTATGTCTGGATTAGCACTGAGTGGGACAATTGGCAGTGAAGAACCTACTCAGAATTCAGCTTCCTTCCATATTACATATTGTCTCTCAACAGACAGATGCACTACACAAATATTTTACATTGTTCATTGCAAACATTTCTGTGTCTGGCTCACCTTCAAACTCCTCACAGTGAATATCCTTAGATGTTTGAGCTTGTGTAGGTGGTCACTTAAGCCATGTGATGTGGTTTCTGTTTCCTGACTGGATGACCTAACTTGCAGAATTGTGGTTCCCAAACTTTTTGCCTGTGTGACCTCCTTCTGAGACTCAAATATAACTCTGTGACCCTAGACAGCAACAAAGAGAATGCAACATATGTTACTATTGATTTGAGGCATGACTGCAACTCGGGGTCCTGACAGGGCTGACGCAAGGATTTTTGCCGCCCTAGACAAACCCCTGTGTGTGTGCCCCTCGCACAACCAATGCACACATTGTGCACCTCACATGCAACCCACACGCATGTTGCACACAATCCTTGTATGCGCACGCACCTAGCACACAACATGTATGTGCACAGCCTGCCTCTCGGGCACTGAGGGGCTGCTAGCCCCGCTCCTGATCCATCCACAGAGCTTACCAGAGGTGGTGGTGGCAGCTGGATCGGGGAGGGGAGAGGTACCCCCCTTCAACTTGCAGGAGAAGCGGCAGCAACAGCTGGATCAGGGGCAGGAGAGACGGCAGCGGAAGGTGGCTCAGTGGTGAAGCCACTTAGGGGCAGGGCCTCTTTCACCCCCAATCCAGTGTAGAGCTTATTGGCAAGGCTGCCTAGGGTAGCAAGTTGAAGAGGGCACCTTTCTTGTCCCATCCAGTAAAGAACTTATCGCCGGTAGGCAGCAGCAGCAGGTCAGCTTCGTAGGGAGCCCCCTTCAAGTTGGTGCCCTAGGTGGCCACCTGAGCTGCCTAATGGTAGCACCGGCCCTGGGTCCTGACCCACAATTTGGGAACCACTGCTTTGGAAACAACTTCCACCCAAGATGAGCCGTGAAACGCACTCTGATCAACTAGTGATTGACTACACATTCACATTCTGTGAACTCTTCTCCCCCATCAAATCTTTGTGCATGTGGGTGAGGAAGGAATGAGAATGTGGCCAATGCTGAATTCTGCTGAAATGTTTGTAACTGATCTCGTTCTGCGCAGCTCTAAAGTGCAAGTGAGGAGGAAGAATATTGCTTAGGGTGGATGAAGAGGGATATTCTAGGAATAGCGGGATAAAGTTGATCAAATGAAAATATAGACAAAATACCAGGGAACCTTTCCTTAAGTTTGTGCCAGTCTTTCAGTGGACCTCCAAATCCTCTTCTCATGCCAATCCTTTATTGACAGGCTGATAACTAAGAACCTATCGGGTATCTCTTCCCTCGATGGCATTGGAGCCCATGACACTCACCTGTCATGGGAAGGGAAGGGTACAGTGTAGCTAGCTTGACTGGGTTGGCATTAATCCTGATTTTCCTTTCTCTTTTAGTATATATGAAACCATGTCACTCTAGGGATTCACAACATTCAAGGAGATCTAGAGTCAAAGTGCTTTGCCTGCAGAAGTTCCCATTTCTAGTTTTGTTCTGCATTTTCCAATCAATCTTGCCTGTGACTGCACGGGCTAAGCCAATGGGAGTGGAGCTGATGTAAAATTACTGGTAACCCTTTGGTATCTCAAATTTGCTAAGGGTCAACTGATTTGTTATTTCAAACTGACTCTGTATGTTAGTCCTGCTACTAGAATATGCTTTAGAATGGGCAAGGCTTCTGTCCTGCCTCTACCCACAAAACATCTCTGTGAAAGGCCTTTCAGAAGGATTCTCAGTTGCCTACTGCACCAATGTTCTGCCTCCGAGGCACTCTGGGAACAAAGATTTTTCAGGATATTTGGTTTGGGGTTTCTGACCTGTCTAGAAAGTGGGACAACTTGTTCTCTACCAGACTCTCCAGCAGTCCAACCAGAACCAAGTCTTCTACCTTTGCCCAGTCTCCTTTCTGGATCTCCATTTAATTATTTTTGTTGTTACAGGTACTGATGAAGATGCCATCATTGGAGTTGTCACTCAGAGGAGCAACGCCCAGAGGCAGGAGCTTATAAAACAGTACAAGTCTCATTTTGGCCGGGTACTGATGGTGTCTCCATCTCCTCCTCCCCTTTGACTCCTCCGCCTTGTGTTCTTTGAATGTTTTACTCTACCTTCCCATCTACTTGTTCTTTAATTTTCCTGCTGCTGTTTCCTCTGGCTCTTCAAGGAGGAAGGCAACCAACCTGTGAGAATTTAGCAGCTTATCTTCCCCTCATCACAGTGAGAGGAATCCTCCTGAAGTGAAGAAACTGGTGCCTTTCGAAGCACTTTCTAGACTTGGTCTCCCAGATTAAAAATGTGGGGGCATGACTTTTTCGAACAGCTGCTGACTTTGCTACCCATGGTTTTTGTTCCCTCATTTGGACTCCTAACAGGCCTGCTTTTGAAAAGCATGGCACATGCAATTCCTTTTGTAACTTAGTATCTCAAACTGGAGACCCAGAACTAGAGGCTACTTTTTAAAAGTTGGGCTGAGACGTAGCACCTGTATGCATGCAGCAGGGAGTCCTACAGGCTTGGACTAGCCATTTACCTGCTCCTGCTTCCAGTTCTCTTGTTCCTCATGGGTGTTTCTTTTGGCAGGATTTGATGGCAGACCTGAAATCTGAAGTATCAGGGGCCCTGGCAAAGATTATCCTTGGGCTGATGATGACGCCAGCACAGTATGATGCCAAGCAGTTGAAGAAAGCCATGGAGGTATTGTATCATCATTGAGATTGATCATGCGATGGCAGGTTAAATACATAGCCGTTAAAATGATGTGGTTTTAATTTCCTATGTCCAACTGGTAAGGGTTTGGCAAGTGTTGGGCGCTCTGAACTTACCCCTTCTCTCTTAAGACAGTCCAGGTTTGGGTGCCAAGAAGAGAGACCTGTTTTATCTCTTGGGAGTCTTAACTTTTCCATGTGGCTTAATTACTGCTGAATAGGGAGCTAAAAGCATTCAGGCAAATGTATGTTGGGAGGACAGTATCTAGTGAGAACTCTGTTTAGGCTTTGGAGTGTAGTTCTGATCCATGTACCAAAAGCTATAGTTAAGTGTAATAAACTAAGGAAGAGATTGTAAGATTAGGCCCCTTTGCTATTCAATGTTTCTCAAGTAACAATTCAGTAATAACATGACAAAGGGTAATTTCAGACGTGCTGGGCCTCCAGGCCCAACATGCTGAAACCCGGACCGGGATTCATCTTGGATCCCGGTCAGTGATGAAGCTGGTTGTTCTTTAGACGTCCCAGCTTCATCACGCAGGGGAATCTCTGAGGGGGCAGGGTTGTGCGGTGTGCCGTGCAGTCGCACGGCCCCGCACTCCCACATCCGCCCGCCCTCAGGGAGACGGGCGGACGCAACGGCCAATGCGGCCACTGAACCCGATTCCGTATCGCGGTCCGGACCACGCTCAGGAATGGGGCAAGATAACATACATTACTTTTGCCCCTTTCCTGATCATGGTTCAGTTAACCACGGTTCTTGAGGTGAGACCTACCTCACCCCCAGAACCGTGGTTAGCTTTGAACCTCTCCAGGAATTCACCATGGTGAACATCTGGCGGGGCTCAAACAGTCGTGCCACCCATCACAGCCACCACACCGGATTCACTGTGGCAGTGTAGAATGGCTCTCTTGGGGCCTTCATGCCCATGACTCTTACCATGTCTCTATGGTCACTCGAGAACTGGAAGTTGGGTATGGGCTATTTATACGTTACACTAACATGGAGTCAAAGTATCAAGTAGTCTGTAGCCCCAGTTCAGTTTGAGGCTAAAAACCCATACATTTTGGCACTTGCTCAACCTGTGATAGAGGTTTGACACAAATATAAAAAAAGTTTGGGCCAATGGCTACCTGAAAAAGAACTGTGTGCAGTGGGGGCATAAAGATGGGACGTTGGGATTAATCAATGTATCCTGCAACAGAGATACAATATAGCCGAGGGAGGCTCCACTGTCTGAAAGTCGGACCTGGTGCTCCTGTCATCTTCTAGCACAGCAGTCAGTGTGTAGTAGCAGTACCCCAGAGACTTTTATCTGAATGAATATGTTTATTGTACTGGCCAATTGCCATGACAACTGTACATATCACAAAATATACAAAAGTACACTGATTAATCAAACCTAAGTAAAAAACATGCTGTAACAAGCCCAAATGGACAAAAACAAAAAACATATACTTTAATTTTAATAGAAACCCCTTAGGAGGCAGGACCATCCTACAGTTTTACCTGCTGTATTCTCAATCTGTTAGCGGCTGCTCCAAAAACAGCTGAAACATTTGTCACATCCACTCTCTTATCAGAAAGAAAGAATACCAACAGTCCGAGGGGAGACCACTCCGGTCCGGCATCAGGCAGTTTAAATAATTGGTCACAAGGGCATGCATATAGAAGGCATAGTAAAAGATAATGCACCAAGATTTCCACTTGTTCTGAGCCACAGATACACTTGCCGTCCTTTATATGGCAAACCTAAATAACAACAGTGTAAAACTTCGGTTGCCATTACCTGAAGCTTTAGAGAGGTAAAGACCTTCCTATGGGTTACATTTGTGACTGATCCTAAATATGATGGAACTGATCAGTCAGGAAGCCAATATTTATAGCTTGGGGATATTCTGAAGCTAGAAGCCTGGGCCCTTAGGGACTGGTATTCGATATCGTCAATTCTATGCTTAATAAGCTTAGAAGCTTCCTTTAAGGTATACATTCTAAAAAAAATCCAACGAGAAACCCAGACTTCTAATTTTTTGTTCAACTCCTGGCCACCTTTTGCCAGCTGCTCGCCTTCAGTTTCTCCTCCAGAGACTGTCTCAGGAGAGACTGAAGCGGTGAATGAAAGATTTTCAACCAGTACTGCAGTATGTATCCATTTATCCTAGATACCAAGGATCCCATCCCTGTCTCCAGTCTCAGTATTGCAGGGGATGTTACTAGTGGAGCTCCCAGATGACTTCACAAAAATGTATTTAGTAATGGCTCTAGAAAGTAGGTGACTATTTTACTAGGACCCCATATCTGGGCACCAAAGCAAATCTGTGGGATCAATTTTTCCTGAAAGATCTTCAGTGCTGGTCCCGCTAAATTACACCCCCTGGCTCCGAGGAACTGTGAGAGTAACACAATGGATGAAGTGGCTGTTTGTTTGACAGATCTCAAATGCATAGACCAGGTACCACTGCCAAATATTTAAACAAATGCACCTGTTCTAGTTTGTGCTTATTCAGGTGCCATGATTCTAGCCTAAAATGTCTAGAAAAGACCATGACCTTTGTTTTTTTATAATTAACAACTAGTTCCTCCTTTAAACACTCAGCACCAAAGTCGTCTAACAGGTGAATAAGACCCAGTCTGCAAGAAGATAGCAATACAGTGTCGTCTGCATACATTAATATTGACACTCTGTGGTCCCCAATTTTGGGGGCCATATATTTGTCATTTTTGCAAAATTTAATCAGAAGATGATTTACATAAAGATTAAACAAAGTTGGGGCCAGCAAGCAACCCTGCCTGACCACACGGGTGGTTGAAATTGGGGCAGCCAGAGTACCCCTAAGGTTGGTACGGACCGTCAACGAAGTATCCGTATACAGGGATGACATTAGAGATAGCAGTTGCCTATCAATTGACAGCTCTGTGAGTTTACACCACAGCCTTTCCCTGTTGTTAAGGTCGAATGCCGCAGTGAAGTCGATAAATATGGCATAAAGGATAACCCACTTAACTTTACATTTCTCATTTAAGTGAGAAAACACGAAGCAATGATCCATTGTGCTCTTAGAACTCTGAAACCCAGCCTGCTCCTCCGCCAGGATGTTCCTCCCTGTCGTCCATTTAGTCAGCCTCCCTAAAAGTAGTTTGGAATAAATCTTGGAAATGATGCACAATAAACTAATGGGCCTATAATTTTTTCAATTGGCACGGTCACCTTCCTTATAGATTGGCACTACAACCCCCACTTTCCAGAGGGCAGGAACTGTGCCCATTTTATTTATCAAGGTAAAAAGGTTAGCCAGCACTGCCTCCCACCATTCTGGGAAGAATCAGAAAACTTCCCCAGGAATAAAATAAGGACCTGGAGCCTTCCCATTTTTCAGGGAGCCTGTGGCATCCTGCACCTCCTCAATGGTAATAGGTTCCCAAGGGGGCAAATTTGACAATTCATTCACTGACACCAGTCTATCAGGGGGAACTGAGGCATTGAAAAGATTAGTGAAATGTTTCATCCAGTCCGATTGATTGATTTTGGGTTCAGCGTATATAGGTCTGTTACTCCAGGCACCGTTCACTATTTTCCAAAACCCACGGAAGTCCTTTTCTATCATGACCAAAAGGGAGTTCCATTACTCTTTATAGTAGGCATATTTCTTCCTAGCCAGAGAATAGGAAGGCTTTAACTTGGTTGCTGACCCCAGATGACCACTTAATTGCTCTTTATTGCACTCCTGCACGTGCTCTCCCTCTTCCTCTGTCCCCTCCCTCACTCTCCCGCTCACCTAACTGCCTTTGACCCTTCTCTCTCACTGCCCCCCATGCCTGGAACTCCCTCCCTACCCACATCTGCCTTGCCCCCTCCCTCCGCTCCTTCAAATCCCTCCTCAAGACCCACTTTTTCCTCGCCATCTTTCCCAATGCCTGCTAGCCTTTCCCCATATATTTACTGTCTGCCCTCCTCTGCAGACTGCTGCCACCAACCTGATTGCAACCAACCCAAGCACACGCACCTGAGACTTCACATCCACCTGAATGTTTGTTTGTCTTCTCCCCTGTCTCTCCCACTGTCCCCTCTCCCTGTCTCCCCCTCCTTGTCTTTTTAGATTGTAAGCCACAGGCAGGGACCGCGTCTATTTCTATGTTCTGTACAGAGCCAGGTACATGGCTAACGCTATATAAATGTTTATAATAATAATAATAATAAAAATAAATTAATAATTAATATTTCTACGCCGACCTTTAATCTCCACTTTATCACAAGGCTCGAGGAGTAGCTTTGCCTCCTTATACTAGGGGAATGTAGCCCACACCATATAGGGAAATGGTCACTCTCTATACGAAAGCCCACCCTAAAAGAATCAACATACTCGTACAAAGCTGGAGAAATGATAACATAATCTATCACACTGCCCCCACAGTGATTAACAAAAGTGTTATATCACCCTGGATGTCTCCTGTGGTATTCCCATTTAATAATCAGCGAATACTTTGGCACAAATTTGTAAAACTCCTGACCTGCCATATTAATCCCTTGATCCATTGAATTTCTGTCTGAGTTCCAGCTGTTATCAGCCTCTTCAAGATCAACCAAACCCAAGGATTTCCTGATTGCCATACAACCAGAGCCTATCTTTGCATTAAAGTCTCCTAGAAGAAAAGAAGATGGAGGGGGGAATAAGTTGTGAAATATTTAGCGAGAGCTACTGAAATGTTAATGGGCAAACAATTGTTCTCCTTTGCTCCTGGAGGTAGGAGGAAGAAGCAATGGGTTTAAGTTGCAGGAAAGTAAATTTAGGGGAAACTTCCTAACTCTAAGAATAGTTGGGCAATAAAACAAGGGGTCTAGCTAAGAAAACGATTTGCCTTCAGTGGAAGGCTTTACGAAAAGGCTGGATAAACATGTTGGGGATAGTAAATCCTGTTTCAGTGCAGGGGTTGGACTAGATGCCCCTTCTAGCTATCCAGGTCTGCAATAACATGGTCAACAAGCTTTGAGTTATGGAGTCTTGCTTTGCACTGGTTTCTACCTGCTTCTTGTACAGGGCCTGCTACGGATGCTTATTTTTTTCACAGCAGAACTTTGTCTTAGACACATGGTTGGTTTCCAGAGTTAAAGCAGTATCCAGACATGTCATCAGAGTTCTTCAGCAACCCCAAAGTAAATGCAGCCAAAGGTCTCAGTAATGTATGAGCCTGAATGCATTATTGGCAATGAGATAATCCCATGATAAGTGGGTAGGATAGGTACCACAGCAGGATAAACCAGGGATAACCTCTCTTGTTTACCATCCTTTCATCTAATTTTGGCTTGAAATCCATAAACCCAGTCAGTGATAGGCAGTAGTTGTCTAAGGGGATTATCCAGTCACTGTAAATCTAAAATAAACAAACAGGAATCATCCCTCTCTGCATCCCTGTAGACCTGGTCTTGAAGTCCCCATAGCTCGTTGTTTTGGGGGACTTCAATATCCATGCCAAGGCTAGATTGCAGGAATTCATGGCCACCATGGCAACCATGGGTCTGTCCCAGGTGGTGGGCCTGATGCATGAGCGGGGGCACACTCTAACTTGGTTTTCTGCACTGACCTTGAGGCGGGGGAGTCTGATGATTGGGTGTGTGTGTGTGTGATGTGTTCACCCTTGCCGTAGTCAGACCATTACCTCCTGTGAACCTCCATCCCAGCGCACCCGCCTGACCATAGGGGTAGGATGCAGGACTAGTTTGGATGGTCCGTCTCAGGAGACTTATGGAACCAGAGGGGTTTCCGAATGCTCTTGGAGAAATACCTGTTGACTTTGATGGCCACTCCATTGATAACCTAGTGGCTTTCTGGAATGGTTGACTGGCTGGGGCCATTGATCGTTCCTAGGTGTCTACTCCCACCATTTCGGCTGCAGGTCCCCGTGGTTTAAGGAGGACCTGGGGCAGCTGAAGTGTAAAGGGAGGAAGTTGGAGCGATGGTGGCCTCTCCTCAAAAACCCATCACTCGGTGTTGATTCCCAGAAAGTTACCAGCCTGTCTCTAACCTTCCCTTTTTAGGGAAGGTTATTGAATGGGTAGTGGCTTGTCAGCTGCAGGCGCATCTGGGTGGCACTGGTTTTCTTGATCCCACACATTCTGGCTTTTGCCCGGGTTACAGCACAGAGACAGCGCTTGTGGCCTTGGTTGATGATCTCCTAGTAGAACTGGTAAGGGTCGTATGACCTTGCTGGTTCTATTAGATCTGTCAGCGGCTTTTGATACCATGAACCATGAGTTGTTGGTGATGCGCCTGCAGGACCTGACAGGGGTGGACGGGACCGTCTTGCGATGGTCTCATTCCTACCTTGCAGATAGATCTCAGCAGGTGGTGCTAGGGGACTGTATGTCATCCCCTGGAGGCCTTCCATGTGGGGTCCCGCAGGGCTCCATTCTGTCCCCTCTCTTCAATGTTTGTATATGAAGCCGCTTGGGGCAGTCATATGCAGCAGGGGGGGTTGTTGCCATCAGTATGCTGACGACACCAAGCTGTATCTTTCATTTTCATCCGACTCAGACCCTGCTGTCTCGTTGCTATCCCGGTGTTTGGAAGCTGTAGGGGACTGGATGAGGTCAAGTTGACAGAAACTTAATTCCAATAAGACAGAGTGATCTGAGGGGGGAGGTTGCCCCCATCATTAAGGGTATCTGTCCCTCATTGGTTCCATCTGTGTGGAGCCTGGGCGTGCTCCTGGATTCGCAGCTATGCCTGGATTTCCAGGTGTTGACTGTGGCTAGGGACGCCTTTTGCTAACTACGTCTGGTGAAGAGGCTCCACCCATATGTATGGGACTCCGACCTCGCCACTGTCAACCATGAATTTGTCGCCTTGAGGCTAGACTATTGTAATGCGCTCTGCGTGGGGCTGCCCATGGTGACAATTCAGAAGCTGCAGCTAGTGCAGAATGCGGCATCCCGCCTCTTGACTGGGGCAGGCCTCAGGGAGCACATGGTTTTGACCTTTAAAGCCCTTTATGGCCTGGGCCTTGCTTATCTGAGCAATCGCCTCACCCGCTGGGTGGCCCCTCCGGTCATCCGGGGGCACCCTCCTGGACATCCCACATTATCGGCGGGTTCGGACGGACAGGAGGGTGTCCTTAGCAGCTGCACCATCCCTCTGGAATTCCCTCCCTGTGGAGGTTCTTCTCAGTGTGGATCTTCTTGCCTTCTGATGTAATTGTAAGATCTGGCTCTTCTGTCAGCCATTTGGTCGGGGGGAGGGGATTGTTTTATGCACAGGTCAGAGTTAATCTCTTATATGTGGTGTTTATATTATTGTTTTATATTTATGGATTTGTTTTATTGTTGTTGTTTTATATTTACATTGTGTAAGCTGCCCCGAGAGGGGCAGGGTATAAATGGGGAAATAAATTAAATAAAAGGAATTACTAGCCGGTTAATAAGGCATTTACCCTGGAATTATTCTATAAAAAAGAAGTGAGGGAAAACTTGGAACAGTTGCCTTGATTAGAACAGATCTTCCTGATTGGGTGGTAGTATACAAACATCCAGTCCAGGTGACTTCCATATCTCACCACCAAATCTCACCATAGGGTTGTACCTTGATGCCCCTTTTTAAACTCCTGTATGGATGTAGTGTTTTGTGCTTTGTGGTTCCAGGGTGTTGGCACAGATGAGAACATTCTCACTGAAATTTTGGCTACTCGGACCAACCGAGAGATTCAGGCAATTAATGAAGCATATAGAGAAGGTAAGGTGTTCAGGAATGAGTCCTGTTCACAGCAGGCAAAAAGCTTGACTTGGGGGTATTGACAGGAAAGGAGTGTGCTTGCGTGCTAACAAAGTAGGAGGGATTGCTAGAACTGATTGGCTCACATTGGATCTAATTAGTGCTGCACCGCTCTGCTAAAGTAACTGGTTACTGTTGTAGGATTGGGTCCATCCCATGGCTGTGAGATGCATCAATCCTTATTGGCACATACACAGAAAAATCTTTGCCTCCTTTGAGAAGTGGGTTCAACTCACAGAATGGATTAGTTAATAATGGTCTTGCAGTAAACCTGGACTCATGTTAGAAGTGTGGTGTTGCTTTCTATCCAGCTTCTCATACTAGTGCCCATCACCACTGTTATTCCCACAGCAAACATGTATTTGTAAAATGGGAGAGCAATAGGGTCCCATTGAAATCCCACTGCTTTTTAATCTGCTTGTGGTGACAGGCAGAAATATGCCAATTGTGGAATCTCAGAGTTACATAACTGTGTGGATGTGCAGATATGAAATAGGCTGAGCACTCTTCAATACAGCATTCTTTTAGAGTGGGTAATGGCCCAAACTCAGAGGCCTCTTTTCACACAACATTCTCCTCAAGAGGAATGCTGGCACGGACTGCATCCCTGTGCTCCGTGTTTGCTTCCCTCTTGGAGCAAATGGTGCATGTGTGTGTGTGAACCCTCAGTGGTGTTGTATGATATTCTTGCCACTCCTTGTGCTCTTTGATGATGCAAGGGATGGGGAAATCAGCAGCTGAATGACTGCACTGCTTTGGGGTCAGGCGAGTGCAGTGTAACGTACAAGTAGCTGGTTTGCAAGGGCAATGCATTGTTTATAGTATCTCCATCTTGCTCTCCTTTCTCTTCAGCCTATCATAAGCCTTTGGAGGATGCTCTGAGCTCTGACACATCAGGACACTTCAAAAGGATCCTCATCTCTCTGGCTCTGGTAAGGACTGTTTTTGTCCTGCTTGGTACTCTTATAGGAACTTCTTTCACTCTCCACTCCTCAGGCTCCAGTGTCCCTATAGTCCTTTCCCCGCCATCCGAGAGAGTTACTTCAGCTTTTCTGCTGTTAGTCTGGTCTGTGAAACTTGCTGATATTCCATTACACTGTGGTGTTTGCTGTAACTTGATTGGCAGCAGCCACTGGACTTGTCCACTATTAACCCATCTAGAAGAGTGAAAACATAATGGCTGTTCAGTCTAACTTCAGGGTGATTGGAAGGATAAACCACTGTGGCAGGGAACCATTTCTCTCCTGTAGGCCCCTTTAGTACAAGCTCCTTGGGCCGGGTAGGAGTTGGGAACAGGGAAGCCTTAAGGATTGTACTCGGGATGGGGGGCAAATAAGGGAGGGTCAAGATCATGGTTCTATGCCATAGACAATCATCTATCCTTGAAAACATGCCCTCATCTCTGCTCCTTTTCCCTGAACTTACTCTTTCAGTGCTTGAGGGTATTGGCTGGATCCATGAGCCAGATCCAGGAATTGGAAAGAAGCCAAATAAAAAACAGCCACGAGCCATATTTGGAGGCAGCAATTCCCTACTCCTGTTTTACAGAATTCAAATCGTAGCTCGCTGTCAGTAAATGTCCAGAGGGTATATGGGACTGATTCTTCACTGCCTTGCAACTTGAGTTAGAACCTCAGCTGTTGTAAACTGGCATGTTTCCACTGCCATCTGTGGAGTTTCAAACACACCAGCTGAGCTGACTCCTCGTGTCGTCCTTCACCTCTGTGCAAAATGGGTGTGAGTGAGGGTTTCTGACACGGGAGTATTTTGCACTCACTCTGCTCAGTTGAAAATGGCAACCCTGTTGCAAAGCAGGGGTGGGATTAGGCCCTAGGTTTTATACCTCAGTGGAAGAAATCTGATGTGGGTGCAGAGAGCCATTAGCCCTGGCAGGTGATAGCCCGCTGTTAGAAGAGGCACCCAATAAGCAAACATCCCCGGACTGTTCTCACTCCTCTCCGTGCCACACTGCCAACTTTACTGTGAGTCTTAACAAATGAGGTGTGTTTGTCAGACAACCCCTCCTCCCCACCCATGCTGCTGCTGGTGGTATGTGAATCCGTCTTGGCGCTCACGAAATAGAAAGCAAGTTTCTGACCTTCAGGGATGAGGAGAAAAACCTGGAAGCGTGACCTGAGGGTAAAAAAGTGGCTCGGAACAATGGAAGCATTAATTTATTTTTTAAAATGTGATTTGAAAATATCTCATGATTTTAAAGGCAGTCATGTAGGGTTCCCCCCAATGGTTTATGACCAGTTGGAGCTGGCAATATTATCAGGGTTTGGCAGACCTGTTCTGAAGAAAACCCCACAGAGTAGGGAAGAGGAACTACAGACTCCATCCTCATCCAGTCAATGCTGATTAGCGTGAAGAGCAATAGTGACCTTTGTGATGGAGACTCGGGAGCTAGGCAGCTATCCCCACATAGTAGTCAGTTGGCGTCATGTTCACTGGAAAGAACAAAAATGACTCTTCTTCCCATCCCCTCTTGCCTGAGGCAGCCAATAGGATTTGTGTCCATGGAAATGATGAAGGTGCTTCTATTATCCTAGCTCCCTGATTCATTACTGCCCGGTTTTTAAATACAGGGTAACCGTGATGAACGAGGAGAGGACCTCGCACAAGCAAAAGAGGATGCCAAGGTGAGTGATCCATGCTGACTTGGGCACAAAACCTAGAGAAGTTCTGAGTTTGTGCCCCCTGTGATGCTTGCAGTTGGAACTGCCCAAATGAGACTGGCAGCACTTGTCTAGGTTTGGTGGGTTCCCTGCTCCAAGCACTGGATAGACACTGTGTGTAATTTTTAAAGCCTTGAGCCTTGAACTATGCCTCTCCATGAGGATGCTTCTGGCTGAAGCCTGCACAAATCAGCCTGCACTTAGAAAAAGAGCTGGCATTTTCAACCAAAAATAATTTCATTAATCTAAAAGAAATGGAACTATTGAACTGTTTGACTTCCAAGGCTTGGAATGAAAAGTTGTAGCATCCAAAGCTCTGCAGGAGGCTATTTTACACTCCTATAGCGGGAAATAAGAAGTTTCAAGCCAACCTGGAGTCTCCCTTCCCCTAAATCCTGACCATTTTTTGTTAGATCAGTCGCTGGCTGGTTTCTTGCTTGTCTCTGATCTCTGCTTTACACTCATTCTGGCTGCCTTGGATGACAAAAAAAGCTGTGTGATGAAAATCAATGGAGGCAAAACTTTCAAATGCGTGTGCCTAAAGTCAGATGCTTAAATTGATTGGATGTAACCCTCTTGGGTGAGCTGTCAACAATGGGCTCTGTACCTCTGCTCCTCTCTAAATACATGAGTATCTAAGCTTCATGTATTTGATAAACCATAGGGACAAAAGGAACCTACTTAAAGAATCATCTAATCCAGCCCCTGCTCCAAGGCAGGATGCCCCATGCCTACAGCATGCTAGAGAGATGTTTGTGTAGTGTTGGAGCTAAATGACTTGGCTCTCTTAGCTCAGGGACTGTAGCAGAATCATAAACCTCTATGCGTGAACCAACCAATAGACAAGACCAGTGCAATGCTGTATATGTGCGGGTTAAAAGGATCCCAGAATGAACTGTATCTGCTCAGGCCCTCTAGAAATCTGGCAGCTTTTGTTACACATATTTGAAAGTATGGGCCTTTGCAACTTTGACAGAATCTGGAGAAGGTCTTTCCAGGCATAAAATACAAATGAGAGACCCTCAGTGAGGGAAGGACAGGTGTGTGCGTGTAAGCTCTTCTGGTGTGGTGATATTATTGTGTACGTGGCTCTGTACGTATACGTGGTAGGTCAAAATCTATATGAGAAGACAAGGTCCTTGTCCTACAATATTTACAAGCCTGACTCCTGGATTCTAAACCTTCTCCCAAAGCAAAGATCTACTCTCAAACATTTAGAAAGCTTGCTTGGAAAAGCGCCACCATCTTTGTGGGTATAATGGAGCACACACCCCTAGCCCCAAGTTGTTGCAGGAGCAGGCCCACAAACTGCAACCTAAAGCCAGCATTTTTATTCTCACAGTGCACCATCATCGAAGTCCTTTTACAAAGGCCTCTTTTCAGAGTGACAGCCAGCCTCCCTCGCAGGAGGTCTGTTCTTTCCTTGAGCTGGACTTAAAAATAAAAGTTGTTGTTCTTATAGGACTGTATCGCCAGAGGGCACTCAGAGCGCTTTACAGGATAAAAATACAACCTAAGATAAAAACAGATGTGCAGCTGGGGCGGCAGCAGCCTGGGGCAGGAAACAGCAGTCCCCCTCTCTGTGTTGGCGAGTGGCACCAAACAAATGTGCCTGCGGCCAGAGAGCAATCCAACCGCCCGCGTGCCCTGGGTAGGGTGGGGAGCTCAACAAATGTGGGGCAGGCAGTCTTGCCCCTGCCATGACAGACAAACATCATGGCCCCTACCCCGAGGCAGGGTTGGCAGAGCCAAACATACATGCTGGCCCACATGGGTGCCCGTGGCCAGCTGCCTACCCACCCCAGGGCAGGCCTGGGCCAACATCTGGCAGCGCAGGACCATGCCTGCGGGTGAGTTCTGGGCCGGCATGACATTTGATTTTACCCATATATAAAAGCCATTTAAAATATAAATCTCTGTAAAAACAATTTTAAACGGGGAAGGTAGTGGGGAGGACAACACTCGTTAAAAAGAACCAGCACCTAGAGAATAAATAAGTTTCCAGGTACTTTTTGAAGGTGAGGAGGGAGGGACTGAGACAAACATCTGTAGGGAGGGAGTTCCACACTGAGCAGCCTTTCACAGCAAAGGCCTGATCACCCACTAACTGAAGGTGCAGCGGGATCCCCTAATAACAGGTGGTTTCTGAGCACAGTTAACCACCAAGGCAAGGCTCCAGGACCCTGAAAACCAGTAGCACAATCTTAAATTCATCCACCGCTCAATGGGTAGCCAGCCAATGCAGAGAATGCAGGGTAGGCATAATACAATTTCAGCTGCCCAAACCAGTAAGCAGCCACACTGCTACATTCTGAAGAAGCAGCAAGCAATGAATATGCACTGCTGGAAGCCCATAGACTAGAAGAGGGAATGCAAACTTCAGTGCAACCCCCCTGGTCTGGCTCCCTTTGCCTACCAGCCAGACAGCTCCAAGGTGATGCGTTGGTTCAGGACCTTTGGGCAAGCTCCCCTGTTCTCCCCCAGCCTTCTCCCCACTTGGCTGGGACAACTCAGCGAGCTTCTTCCTCCTCTCTTCTGACTGGACTCTACGGCCATATATCCCAGCTAGCTGGTCACGTGACTTGGCTTCTGGTCACCTGGGCTAATTTCTTTCCTATTACACTAAGCAGTTTTACCCAGAGTGTTGGTGAGCCATGGGCATAGTCCTACAAGGACTTACCCGCAGTACTCTGCCACGGTGGGCCTGACAAATGTGAGAGATTCCTCTTTCTGTGCAATGCTCAGCACTTGTACCTCACAGAATTTGTGTGGTTTGCCCAGTTCTGATCCATGGGATTTTACTCCCTGGCATTTTGCTTGGAATAACCTCAAATTTAGAATTGAAACGTGGATGAAATATCAGCGTATCCACTGATTCTTTATCAGCCTCCATCAGAATCCACTGTTTGCATTCTTTCAGCACAGCCTCCTTTTATCACCCCTGGTTCGATTGGCAAGTCTATGGGACTTAGCAACCTCATTACTGAGCAGGGTTTGAGAGTTAAGCTTTGAAGCCAGGCCAAATTAGTGAAGTGCTGCCAAGGTGTGGAGAGTGGAGACTAGTATTTTGCATAGCTCTGATCTCATTTTAGCATTGCACCCTACTTTTCTCCTACAGTTATCTGGGGTTAATTTTTCTAAGAAATGAGGCTGAGCTGCAAAGTTCAGATCCAAATCTGAACAGTACCTGATTTTTATTTTTTATTTTTTTAAGGGCGACTCTCCTGATCAAGGGCTCCAGTTTGGGTCTGAGACAGAGCCATCCAAGTTTGAGAATGTTGCTTGCATTAGATGTCCAAGGAGAAGTCTGTAGATCAGGGAATGGGGACCTTTCCCCTTCCATGGGCCACTTAGAAAATGATTAGAAGCTCTGTGGGCAGCATAGGAATTGGGATGCTTAAGGAGGGTGCTCAGAATGGGGCAAGAAGGTAGAAGGTCCAGATCATGGATCTGTCCCTTGTCTTTCAGTGCCTGTTGTCCTCTTCACTCCCTTTTCCTGAGCTCACTCTTGCAGTGCTTGATGGAAGGGACTGGATCAAGCCCTTCTAAAAGGCCAAATGAAAAACAGCAGTGGGCTGGATTTCCCTCTAGGTCCCCACCTCTCTAGGCATATTTCATTATTCGCTGCCACGTCATGGCTAGATGCTTTGCTCCGTGACACTATAAATCACTGCTCGCTGGACTTGTCAGCATGAGGTTTTTCCACAGAGTTCCTTAATCCTTGTTCATTCACCTGTATAGAGCCTTTGTGTAGACACTCTTAATACGTATTAAAGGGGCCTTTGCTGAGTCGAATTCAGTTTGAAAGGTTTTAAAATTAACTTGAGGAGACAAGAATGACTCTGCAGGAGCTTAGTACAGGTGAGTTAACCTGTATTCAATTCACACCCAGAATAAAAAGTTTATCTGGTAGCAGACCTTGCATAGGCAAAACCTTCTGCGCATGAGACATTGTTGCTGTGGAGAGAGCAGCCACTTTCCCAGGGGAGGTAGTTAGCCCTGCTACCACCAGAGAGAGTGCTGACCTCACTAATGCATGCCCATGCATGTTCTCATGTTGTGCTTTGTTGAGATCTCAGGCTGGAGAAAGAGAGAGACAGAGACTGGTGGCTCAAACATTCCGAACCCATGCCCCCTTTTCTGTGCTTCTCCTGGCCAGGGCCCGGGCCAGTTCTGGAGGAATGCACTTGAAACACTTGGAGGCCAAAAGTTTGTTGGAAAGCAAGGCCAGTGCCCTCCCCTTCCACTTTCTTATCTTTGCAGAGGTGACACGTGAGGGCTTGGAGGATGGGCAGAAGAGAACAGCTGTCCCATTTCCCCTTCTACACCTAGAATACTCTCCTCTTTTTCCATGCAACAAGCAAGGCCTGTTCATCCTCATCCTCCCCTTAGCTTGGCTATTGCTGCCCTCCTCTTTGGCATGGTCTGCTGACTATTGCACACAGTCCTAATCCTTCATTGCCAACCTGGAGCAGGGACCTTGTCTTCCAGTGGGTTTGTAAAACTTTTCTTATATCTATGAGATGGATCAATAATAATTGGGTCATCCCTGTCCTTCTGGGAATGTCCCATTAAGCTTACAGCCTCCCAGTCCCTTTCTCCAAAAGAAAAGTCTCTCTTTCAATGAATGGTTTGCAGATGGGGTTTTCTCTATTACAGCTAATTGGGCACAGTTTCAAAGGCTGGTGTAGCTACATCTTTTTTAAGACCTGGCCTCGATGTTCAGTGGCCAGAATAGATCATGGAAAAACAGAAATCCTCTTCTGCCACCATCTTCCTGGTCCCTCTCTTGACACAGGGGAGCTATTAATGATTGGCCTGGCTTATATAGATGGCCAGACTAGGGGCACAATCATTCACCATTAAAGTCAATGAGAGCTGAGCCATTGTCCTTAAGGGATGGGAAATTGTTCCCTAGATAACCATTATGGTCCCTTCTGGCCTTGATATCTGTGAAGCCCCAGGAGAGGGTGTATTTAACAGTCTCTCATCCTGTTGCCTTCCTTTCTCTCTCTCTCTCTCTCTGTTGTCAGGTGGTGGCTGAAACCCTGGTGAGTGCCTGCCCTTTTATTCTTTGACAGCATCTTTTTGACTAACAGGAGAAAATGCACTTTGACTTCAGCCCTGGAGTTGAGGGTTGGGGAGGAGGAGATTGTCCTATCTACCGTGCCAAGCCAGGAGCTTTTGTTCCTTCTTGTACCTTTTGTGACTTGCATCGTGTCAACAAACATTTTCCATGACCTGGAGTCGTTACTGGGGCAAAGTTCCCACTGAAGGCAATAGAATTCATCTTTGGGCTCGTGTGGAGTGAAAGGAAGGATCATTCAATGGTCAGGGACATTATTACTATTATTATTTTATTATAAGCATTTGTACAGTGCCAGCTATATACCTGGCACTTTACAGAACAAGAAAATAGACGCGGTCCCTGCCTACGGCTTACAATCTAATAGACACGGAGGGGGGAGACAAGGAGAGTGGACATAGGGAGAGACACAGGATAAATAACATTCAGTAGATGTGAAGGCTCAGGTGCACGTGCTTGGCTTGGTTGCAGTTAGGCAGGAGTCTTTGGGGAGGGCAAACAGTAAATATTGAAGGCAAGTTCTAGCAGGCATCGGGCAGGGCGGTGAGGAAGAGGTAGGTTTTGAGGAGGGATTTGAAGGTGCGGATGTGGGGAGGGAGGGAGTTCCAGGCATGGGGGGCAGTAAGGGAGAAGGGACAAAGACGGTTAGGGGAGCAGGGGAGATGAGGGAGAGGGCAGAGGAGGTGCGGAGAGTGCATACAGGAGTGTGTAAGGAGACTAGGGCTGAGAGGTAAGGGGGAGCCAGGTTGTGAAGGGATTTGTACGTGAACACCAGGAGTTTGTGAAGGATGTGTTGGGGAAGGGGGAGTCAGTGAAGCGAGAAGAGGAGAGGCTGCACGTGGTGGGCTGAGTGGATGACCCTAGCAGCAGAGTTTTGGTTGGAGATAGGGGGGGACAGGTGAGAGCAGGGGAGGCCAGTAAGAGGAGGTAGCAGTAGTCAAGGCGAGAGATGACCATGATGTGAACAAGGGTTTTGGCTGAGGAGACAGAGAGAAAAGGGCAAATCCAAGCAATGTTGTGGAGTGCGAAGCGACAGGATTTGGCAACAGAGTCGATGTAAGGTTTAAAGGAAAGGTGAGTATCAAAGATGAAGCCCAAGCTACAGGCTTGGGGAACAGGGTGGATGGTGACCCCATCAATAAAGATGGACAGGGAAGAGGGAGAGGAAGGGTAGGGAGGAAAGATAAGGAGGTCAGTCTTAGCCATGTTGAGCTTGAACTGACGGTCGGGACATCCAGGCGGAGATATCGGAAAGACAGTTGATGAGGCGAGCTTGAACAGATGGGGAGAGGGGGTGTGGAGAGAGAGAGTTGAGTGTCATCAGCATAAAAGTGGTATTGGAAGACGTGGGAGGCAATGAGTTTGCCAAGGGACAGGGTTTAGATAGAGAAGAGGATTGGGCCCAGGAGAGAGCCTTGGGGAACCCCAACCGAGAGGGGGAGGGAGGAGGATTTGGAATTGGGAAGAGACACCTTAAAGGAGCAGTCAGAGAGGTAGGAGGAGAACCAGTCTAAGAC
>QEPC01006805.1:1671766-1689958 GCA_003113815.1 Sphenodon punctatus | reverse complement strand
AGTGGCCACCGGTTTGGGTGGGGGAATCAGTTCAGAGACGGAGATCAAAGGAGGCAGCTAGGCAGAGAAAGTGGGAGATAGAGGGCTGGGAAGGTGCGTCAACATGGATGTTGAAGTCACCAAGAATGAGAGCGGGGGTATCATCAGAAAGGAAGAAGGTAAGCCAGGATTCAAAGTCCAGGAGAAAAGAGGAAAGGAGGCCGGGGGGCGGTAGATGACAGCGACATGACGGCAAAGGGGGGAGAATAGATGTACAGAGTGATCCTCGAAGGAGGGAAAGGAGGGGAGGGGAGAGGGGCTGGAATCGACAGAGGTTGGCAAGGAGAAGGCCCACGCCACCACCCCAGCCTTCTGGGCGGGACCGGTGACAGGTTGAAAGGCCTCCAGAGGAGAGGGTGGCGGGGTGACAGGGTCAGAGGGAGAGATCCAGGTTTCCGTAAGTGCAAGGAGTTGGAAGCGGTGAGAGAGGAAGAGGTCGTGAATGAAGGGGGCTTTGCTAATGGAAGAGCGGCTGTTCCAGAGGGAGCAGGAGAAGGGGAGTTGATCAGGGGGAAGGCAGGGAATATGGATGAGGTTGGGGGATGTGGAGCGATGGGGCTTGCGGGGACTGTGGTGGGGAGGAGGGGGCTTGCAGGGAATGGTTAAGGCAGGGGAGACACCAGCAGTGGGAGAAGGAGAGGAGAGATGGAGGGTGAGGGAGTGGGGTAGAGAAGGGGAGGCAATCCAGTGGTCGGTAATCACAGCAGCGGAGGGGATAACCAGACCTGTGGATGGTGCAGGAGAGTCCGAGCAAAGGCCAGTGGCGGTGTGAGCGATGACTGGAAGAGGCTGTGTTGCACTGCTGTCATTGCTGGCGCTGGGTCCTCGCAGGCCTCGCTCAGGCCTCACAACGGCCACAAAATGGCCAGCACCCTTTTGGCACCACTCTTCAGGCACCGCCCAAGGGCTGCCACCCCCAGGGGGTGGGGTGGGGCAGCTGCTTTCTATGCTGGCTGTGGGAGAGGTACCACTAGGCACCTGCCAGAAGTGAGCCTTGGGCTTCAGGGGTAAGGTGGATTCACCTACTGCCCCCCAAAGTGTCTGTCCCATTGCTCCAGCGGCCCCATTCCTGTTGCTCCTACTGCTCTAGTAGGGCCTGGACTGAGGCAGCAGTTTTGGGGGACAGTCAGAGCAAAATGGGCAAAACAGATCTACCAGCAAGATCTGAGACTTTGCTCCAAACATCTGGGGCATTAGCTCCATGAGGCCAAGGTTAGTGGCAGCAACACCAGTAGTTACAATACTCTCACAGGAACAAGAAGACCTGAGTTAAGCTCCTCGTTTTCCACAGACTCCCTGTGCAATTTCAGGCAAATAATGTAGTGTCTCTGTGCCTGCATGATTCCTCACCTGTAAAATGGGGGTGGTAGCACTGCCCTGCCACCAGCAGGTGTTGGGAGGAGAAATTCATTGAGAAGATGAGGTTGGGGTGAATATACCCAGGGCAAGAAGGACCACAAAGGTGGGTGGTTATTGTCCTCTTGAATTAACCTCGCCAAAACGGACAACATCCTTTGCTTCACAGGCCCCACACGAAAAGCCTGGTGGGAGCCGTGACAAAAACAAGGGAGATTGTCTATGGACCCTTTCACATGTTACTTTTTCAAGTAGCTATAGACTTAAACCTTGCTTGTTTTCTTTTTGTGTGAATGCGCCAACACTGAGCCAAGTACCCAACCTACATTTTACACTAAAGCCACAGGCTAGTTGCTTCATGAACAAAAAGCCAATGTAATGTGTGAACAAAACCAGTTGCCTGTGCCCCACTTTCAGTCCTCCTATGGCAATAGAAGGGTTGTGAAAACATGGGAAAGAAGGTTCCAAGCTGGATGGGCTCTGCACTGCCTCCTGGTCAGGGACAATGTTCCCTGGCATATCCTCAGGACATGCAAGTGTAGGGAAAAGCAGATGAAATGCATGTCTGAAATCCCTGCTACTTAATGTGTTGCCATTTCACATTGCTACTTGAAAAACATGAATGTTTCAAACAGCCCTTAGAAATGTTGGTAATAGCAGATCCATGGGGCAGTCTCTGTGTCTCGGTGCATGGCCTTGAGGTTGACGTCAGAGGAACTACTCCCTGTTTGCACCAGTGTAAGTGAGAGAAAAATCTGACCCTATGTCTGTGCTGCTCCAAGCAGTCTTGCAGCCTCTCTGCACAGAATGGGGTTCTAGTATCTGCACTCTGTCACTGGCCATGGTGGGTATAAGAGTTTGGCATGGAACTTGTGCAAGCAGCTCATCTCAAATGGGTGCTGTATTGGGAGAGGGAGAAAAATGGGCTCCTTGCAATCCAAGCAGGTGTGGAGGAGACTGGCTCTGACCAAGTTGTACATTAATGTGAGGATTTTACAGGATTACTCTTTTAGCAAATCAGTCCAAGGAGGAAATATTGCATTTGTCCCTGTCTCTCCAGCCCACCCCCCTCATTCTTGCTTGGTTTTGCAGAAATTAGCTGATGTTTCCAGTGAGGAGTCGACATCCCTAGAAACTCGTTTCCTGAGTATCCTGTGCACCCGGAGTTACCCCCATCTCAGGAAAGGTAGGGAGCGTGGTGACCAGTGGCGCCTCAGGCTACATGACTAGATACTGAACTAGTTGGCCCGAGCTGCCCCAGCCACATTGCTGCTGCTTGAGGAAGCTCTGGCCTCCTTTGAGAAGAGATGTGCATGTTGCAATGTCAGCTCAGAGCAGCTGGAAATTCTTTTTCAGCTCAAGCTAAAGAGCAGGGTTTACTGGGTTCAAGTTACCAGCTCCTCCTGTCCTAAAAAAATGTCAATGGGCTATTTCTGTGGCTTGCTCTAATGTCCAGTATTTCATAATAGCAGCATCTAGTTCCTTTTTATACACCTTGGTCGGCTGGCGTCTCAGCTGAGGTCAGGTAGCACTGGTTTTTATATATTTATTTAAATTTCTATCCTGTGGGCTTAGGATAGGATGCAACACAATAAAATTACAATAGTTCTAACTCCTGACTTGCCTGACAAAGGACCATGTGATGACCAAAAGCTTTCGCGTACCTTCACCAACTATAGTTGGTTCGGCAGGTGGAGGTGGTGGCTAAAGCCACCTTTCGCCAGCAGTATATGGTACAGAGGCTTCAACCTTACCTCTCCAGGCCCTATCTGGCCACTCTCATCCATGCCTTCATCACCTCGAGGTTAGACTACTGCAATGCGCTCTACGTGGGGCTTCCCTTGTTTCTGGTTTGGAGGCTGCAGTTAGTGCAGAATGCGGTGGCCCATCTCCTGACGGGGACGGGGCAGTGTGAGCACATAACACTCATGCTCTGCGCTCTGCAGTGGTTGCCTATAGCGTACCCAGCCAGATTCAAGGTGTTAGTATTGATTTACAAAGCCCTGCACTGTCTGGGCTCCTCATATCTTGGGGACCGCCTCACCCTCTGCGCCTCAGAGTGATACCTTCGGTCCACCGGGGGCGCCTTTCTGGAGGTCCCCCGTGTAAGACGGGGGGCTACAATAGAGAGGGCGTTCTTGGTGGCCGGGCCACGGTTATGGAATTCCCTCCCGGAGGAGGCTCGCCTGGACCCGGGCCTGTTGGCCTTTCGACGTGTCTGTAAGGCTTGGCTGTTCGTCCAGGCCTTCGGAGGAGAGGGTGGGGGTGGGATAGGGGGGCGGAGGTTGGCTTTTAGTGATGTTTTTAAATTGCTGAGGGTTGATTTATTGTTATTTTTTGTTATATTGGGGTTTATAATATTGTACACTGCCCTGAGATGCCGTGGGCATGAGGGGACAGCTAACAAATGGAAATAAATAAATAAATAAAAGATATTACTATACTCTTGATTAACATAATAACACACACACAAACATAATATATATATTAAAAATCAGTACAACCATTTAAAAACCCTATTCCTGCCTGCCAAATGGTTGGCCAAACAAGAAAAATTTACATTATCTCCAGAAAATGCTCGGGCTTTAGCTGCTTTTACCCGTTACACATTTCTGTGCATTTGTTAGTTTCCCGCATGTTTGGGGTGCGTTGGAATGCTCTGATCTCCGTTTTTACACCTAAACACACTTTTTAAAGATGTGCATGATCAGGTCCACAAATCCTACTATTACAAGGATGGGTGTGTTAACACCACTGCAAATCCAGAATGTGGGAAGGGCAAGAAAAATGCGCCTATTTAAAAATGTGCCTAATTGTGCATGTGGGAATGAAAAAATGCACCTGAATTGGCGGATCAGTCCTCCAGCAGCCATTTTCTGCCAGCACAGGCTGGGGAGGGGGGGATTATACATGGACTTGGATATTGGGGGTTATGGCTTTGGCACTGCCAGCACAAAGGACTAGTGGGGGGCAGGTTACACACGCCAGAACACTGCCAGGACACGGGTCCTGTGGATGCCACCCCGCTTTGACAACTCCCCATCCAGTACCCCACCAGAAAAAGCCTTAAAAATCACATGGAAGTCTTACCATGTGAATGACTACACAGAAATTAATATGCACCCATTATAAATTTATGTGCAGACTGTGTAATGTGGAAATGGGTAGAATTTAAAAGTGCTTTTAGAAATCTGTGTAAATAAGTAAAAAACAAGTTTTGGGATAATGTGTGAAAGCGCCCTTTGTCTCCCCTCCCTTCCTCCCTGCCAATTGTAGTGTCCCCTGCAGCCTTGAGTGTGGGAATGCTGACCCCCTTCCCTCTCCTTTGGTCCCTAGTGTTCCAGGAGTTTGTGAAGATGACAAACCATGACGTGGCACACACCATCAAGAAGCGGATGTCTGGAGATGTGAGGGATGCCTTTTTGGCCATCGGTCAGTCTGCTGCTGGTGTTATGTGGGTATATGGGTTGTCCATGGTTCTGTTACGTAGGATGGCCCTCTTCCAAAGCCTCTTAACAGAAAAGCTCAAGTTCCTGGAGAAGGCTGGGGTGAAGGGAAGGCTCCTGAGGCCTGGGCTTTACAAAAAGGTGAGGGGAAACCTTTCACATCCCTCTGTTACTGGTCAGATAAGGTCTCATCCAAAGTTCTTGAAGACGGACAAAATAATGCCAGTGGGGCCTGGGTGAGGAGCAGAGCCGGTATGGGGTGCGGTGTCATCAATATGCTGATGAGACCCAACTCTACCTCTCGTTTTCATCTGACCCAGACCCGACAATCTCAGTGCTTACCCAATGTCTGGCGGCTGTTGGAGATTGGATGAGGGCGTGCTGACTGAAGTTAATCCCGACAAGACTGTGGTGGGAAGGGCGGTGGATGTGGTGGTTCCCATCATTGATGGGGTCTGCCCTCCACTGGTATCCCAGGTCTGTAGTCTCGGCATGCTTCTCAGTCCACAGCTCCACCTGGATCTCCAGGTGGGGACTGTGGCGAGGAGTGCATTTCGCCAATTGCATCTGGTGCGACAGCTTCAGCCGTATGCCACCATCATCCATGCTTTCATTACCTCAAGATTGGACTATTGCAATACACTCTATGTGGGGCTACCTATGGTGACGGTCCGGAGACTGCAGCTAGTTCAGAATGCAGTAGCCCATCTCCTTACGGGGACAGGCCGCCATGAGCACATTACACCGCTGCTCCGGGCTCTGCACTGGCTGCCAGTGCCTATAGTCTTCAGGGCCTGATTCAGAGTATTGGTTTTGACCTATAAAGCCCTATATGGTCTTGACCCGACTTACCTGCAGGACTGCCTTGCTCTCCACGCTCTGGAGCGGCCTCTGCGATCCACTGGGGGTGCCCTTCTCAAGGTCCCCATGTGGCCCGGGGGGCCACTATGGAGAGGGCGTTCTCTGCAGCTGCACCTAGGCTGTAGAACGTCCTCCCAGTGGAGGCCTGGGTGGCCCCGGATTGCCCCTCCTTCCATCGAATGTGTAAAACCTAGCTGTTCCACCTGGCTTTTAGCGAGGGAGATGGAATGTAGGGTGGAATGGGAAGAGGGGGGTGGTTTTGGTTTTGTGCCTTCCCTTTTTATTGTTTTTTTTGTTTTGTTTTATTGATTTTTATGTGTGTTAACATTGTGTGAAAACAGACATGACGCTAACCACCCATTAACCACCCTTGGTGGTCATTTATGCATGTTTCAGGGCTGCATAGGGCACCAATACAGCCCTGCAACATGCATAAATAACCACCAAGGGTGGTTAAAGGGTGGTTAGCGTCATGTCTGTTTTCACCCATTGTAAGCCACCCTGGGCTGCTTGGAGCAGGAGGGGCGGGGTGGTAAATGATTTTATAAATGAATAAAATAAATTGCTCAGCGCCAGGTATGGGGCAGAGAGAGCTGGATTCCCCTTACTGTTTTGCTGATTTGACCCCAAAGCTGAATAGCCTGTCTGTCCCCCAGAGAGAGCATGTTTTGCAGGTGCCCTTCTCCAAGGCTCACAGTCATGAACAGACCACCCACACACTCCTCCTCCCATCGCAGACAGCAAGGCTGTGGTTCTTGTCTAATTCCTCCATGAATGGAGATGAGGTAGTCAGATAATACAGTGCCTGCTGCTTGCCACCCATTGCCATGTGATACTGAAAAGACGCCCACATTGCAATTCAGGGATGCCATCTTGTGCACACTTTAGCAGTGCTGGTTGCTCCAGGAGGGGGGTGTAGGCAGCTCAGCCAAACAGCAGTCCTGGCCTGCCCCACCTGTGATACCCTGGGGCTGTAGCACCCTTGCTGTAGGTGCGATGGGTGTGTTTGCACCCAGCTTTCTGGGTTTTTCCCAGCAATGTTTTCATGAGCTATGTCTCCTCTCTCTTTGTTTTGAAGTTTACAACGTCAAGAACAAGTCGGCTTTCTTTGCGGACAAGCTGTACAACTCCATGAAGGTAAAAACAAACGGGTTGCTCTGGGTTACCGTGGAAACCACAAGCTCTTTGCATTTTTCAATCTGGTGGCAGAGCTGGGGATTCCCTGAAGAGGCTGCTGGCTTTTCAGTGGTGTGGGTCTGGTTAAACATCTGCCCTGCTGCGACTGATGCAGATGCTTGATGCCCAAGCTTGGCAGCTTCTGATGGCTCGAGTCTTTTAGGTGCTGTTATCTGAACCAATTTGGAGATTAGATCTATTGCAGGTGAACATCCAAATGGCTTGAAAGAGGAATTCCCCTTTTTACTCATTAGCTGGCCCATGAATAGTTCATTGTCCTTGGGTCAGTAGGCTTGGTCCAAAGAATTTCTCTCTGCCTCCGAGTGCTGAGATCTAGCACTCTATCCAGCACATTCAGAGGCCCTTGCAGCATACATCTTTGCAAAAGGTAGTAAGATTGGCCAAGGCCAAAGGAGCAATGGATGAAGGTGGAGAAGCAAGTATGATCCCTTCTTTCCATGGTTATTTAATATTCCTTGATTCTATGCAAAATCTTTTCCTAGCAGTCAGAGAAAGAAGACTCACCCTTTCTTGCTGTTCTTGTTTTGACCTTGTCAGGGTATTGGCACAGACGACAGAACTCTCACAAGAATTATGGTCTCTAGGAGTGAGATTGATCTGCTGAACATCCGATGGGAATTCAGGGAGATCTATGACAAATCACTCTACCACATGATTGAGGTGAGTAGGGGCGCCAGAGCCTGAAATTTGACCCAACTATGTTGGGTCCAAACCCAGTGCAACTAGGTTCTTGCATGCCCGATATATCCAGGTGGTTCTGCTCCCTACAGTCCCATGATGTCATGGCGCTCGGTAAGGAATGGCTAATTTAGAAAAGGGGTGGGGCTAATTCCCCCATGTGTGTTCTGGGTGCTCCCGCTCCATGGAGAGCTGTGACAACGTGATAGTCTGTTGGAGGTGGGGCCCCTTGCTACTGGGGAGCCTGATGTGACCAGTGGGTAACAGGCCTCTTGGGGACACAGGAGCATCCTTGTTCAGCTGGGATGCTGGGGGGGGGGGTGCGGACGGGAATCCTGAGTTCTAAAAGTTTGGCTGGAAGGGATGGATCCAAGTGCATGTGGATCACTTTGGAAAACCAATCATAGACCACAGAATGGAAGCAGCTGGTTCTTGGCACTTTTTTTAAAAAAAATGAGACCATTATTTGGGTGCCTAAATGGGAATGCAGCTTTGAAAATCTGGCCCCTATTGTGTTACTGTAGACCTTCTGGTCCATCTACCAAGTCATGCAGTGTCGCACCACCTTGCATGTTAACTTGAGCATGGCCCATTCGTGTTGTGTTTGGGGTTTTGTTGTTTTGTTTTAATATACTAAGTGAAGGGGCTTCCATTCTTCAGAGCAGGTTTAAAAGGGGTTTAGAGATGTGCTATGAACCCTTTGGGGCAAGGATTCCCTTTTTGTACAGCATTTATCAAAGTGGGACTCAAGGGACAAGACTGCAATCCGTAGTGAAGATGATGCCCACCTATCAGAAATGGGACAATGCAAATGGCTAGATCAGGAGCCAGTCTTTGATTTAGGGAGTTGGTGAACAGTGTTGTCTCAGTGACATAGCTTCTGCTCTCCATAGCTGTGACTGAGGGGCTGATCCAGAGCCCACTGAAGCCAATGGAAAGCCTCCTGGAGACTTCAGGGGACTTTGGTACATGGCAGCTCTTATATTTCCCTGCACGCATTGGCATGAGCTAGCAGAGGTTACTTATATTTAAAATGGGTTTATGATACTTGTGCCGCTGCTTCCTGTCAGTGAGCTGCAACACGGCCTTTCTGTGGGACTGCTGGCAGCCTGTTATAACAGTGCCTTCCCCAAAGGGTCTAGATTGGCACAGGGAATCCTGCCTCCCATGGGCAACTTTGAAAATGAATTCCAGCTCCATGGGCTGCAAAGGAGGGGGGAAGGGTGCTTCTGGAGGGAGTGAGCTCAGGATGAGGGAAGGCAGGAGAGAGTGTAGATCATGAACCTGTGCCATGGATTCATCCCCTGTTCTTGAATTCCTATCCTCCTCTTTGCTCTGTTCCCCTGGGCTCACTCTTTCACTGCTGGCAGGTAGGAACTGGATCCACGGGCCAGATCCAGGAATTGGAAAGGAGCCAAATAAATGCATAAATGAAACCGCTGTAGACCAGAGCTGTAGCTTCCCCACCCCTGCTCTAGATGAAAAGCCCCATGAGATCCTTACACATGCTGAACAGTCAGATTTCCCTCCTGCCCACACATGGCCTTGTCCCTGCTCCACAGGCACTCCCATTAACAAACTGCTTGCTAGCACCTCACTGACACCTGTTGCAGAGTCACTCAGTAGCCAGAGTGAGGAGGAGCTGACAAGACAGCTTTCTGGGAGTCCAGCATGCTGCCCTGTCAACCCTACTCTGTGGGGTCTTGGCCCATGAGGCTGATCTGCCTTTCTGTGGTCTTCTCTCTTTCTCTGCCAGAAGGACACCTCGGGAGATTACAGCAAAACCCTGCTGGCTATTTGTGGAGGAGAGGACTAACCAGACACAGGGTCTCTGTGAAAGTCTGTCTTTGAGTCTGAGCCATCGCACGTGCACAGCCTAGATGTCACTGTCACTTTTAGAGGCTTCAGAGGATGTTCAGATCCACTCAAGAAGAAGATTCACCATGCTAGAAAAATGCATCACAGAAAAGCCTAACAACCAAACAATGGAGATTGACCACAGGGGTAGCCATGGTCTAGGGGAAGCAGGGAGGATGTGGGGCGGGAACTGTTGTCTGAATTTGTGCAAAATGACTTGCGTCCAAACGTGTCGCTAACCCAGCAAAGTTATCCTAGTGTAAAGGATGTGTCAAACCACAGTAATAAAATGTCAATGTTGCTGACCATGCAATGACTTAAGACACCTTTTTGCAATAACCTTACAAGAGCAAGAGCATCTTATATAAGTTATATGTTCAATAATGGCATCCTCTAAAGATAAGTGTGTTGCATTAGTTCCAACCTATTCTGCTTCTTTCCCATTGTACGGATAGGGAAGACTTGGTGTTTTGGGGGAAAGGGGCTTTTTTGAATGGAAATTCTGAGAGAAAAAAATGGGAATGGCATCTCTTGCTCTGTGCATTGTTATATGCTTACCCAGCTGCTGACGGATGTTTTTTTTAAAAAACATGGGTCAAATGTATCTTCAGGCATGAAGACGTACTTTCCAACTTCCTGCAGATACTAAACACAGCACTGCATACAACTAATAGCACTATAGAAATGATCGTAGTAATAGTACTAAATCTATACTGGGTCACGCAATGAGCAAGAATAATATCTCCATCTAAAACTATCTATACCAAGGTAGCTGGAACTACATTGACTTAGATTTGTATCACCACTGTGCAGTAGGAAGAGAGCAGTGTTAAGGTTATGTGGGAGTAGGTGATTTTGGGGTGGATGATATGCAGGGCTAGAAGAACTCATTTGTCTGCTCAGCAGAAGCAATTGAGTTTTCCTTTGAAAACTGAGGAGCTGGTGATTGAGTTTTTCTAGCTCCATCCAAAGTGCTGAGCCTTGAGACTGAACTACAGATGTGGGAAGGGGGTGGAAAATCTCCTACTCCCCCCTCTCGCCCCCCCTCCCCCAAATCAGGTGGTCAGCAAGGATTAGGAGAGCAAAGCCCAGCATATGCAGCGCTGAACCAGAGCCCCCAAGTGAGACTTGGCATGTATGTGGGAGACTCCTACTTCCTGCTGACCATTTGACAGGGGGAGGGATAGGAGTTCCCCCTCCTAACTGCGGTGCTGAATCCCAGCTCCAGCTCATCTACAAAGTGTTGTCTCCACACACCCGCGCATACACCCTCATATTGTTGTTGGAGAGTATCTTTCTCAGTCAGTAACATGGAGATAATGACCTTTTGCTTATCTGAGAGGAGTGTGGATGGTGTTTATACATTTGGAAAATACATGGGTCTCCTTGACTGAAAGGAGCTAGTCACGACAGAGCAGTGAGCGGCATGTCACCTGACTGAATCCCACCTTCAGGCACTCTTCCCTCAGTTTAGAGACCACATTCTAACTCATGCAACTCTGGGATAGTTACTGCATTCATGGGTGTGAATTTAGAGTAACTGCAGAGCCACTACAGACTCTTGCTATTATACCGGAGAGGAGAATCTGAGACAACGGGTTACGTGTGTCTGGGCTCCTTGAAAGAAGGATCATTATAACTGCTGGCAATCATGGTGTCATGAAACCTTGGACATGTGATCCTTATCTATATTCAATTTCTTTGGGCATTGGAGACGTTGGTTTGCAGAACAGCAGGGAAATTTGATGCCACACCTTGCCACACAACAGTTGGACTGGTAGATATGGCTATTTAATAGAAAGGAGCCTTCCAAAGGCCATGTGGGACCCCAGAGGTTTGTAAGCCCCCAAATATCTGCTCTGGCCACGTTCAGTAGCAAGAGGGGTGCAGCAGCACCTGGGCCCATGGGTTCTGCGGTTGCATCGCCTACTACTCCCCCCCCCTCCCCCCCCCACGCGCAGAGTTTGTGTGGGGCAGGGCCTACTTGAGAAGAGGTATGGGGTGCATCAGGATGTAAGGGAACAGGTCTTGGCAGCTTTCAGAAGTGTTGAGTGCGTGGACAGGCTGTCTGCTTGCACGCAGAGAACAGCTAGGCCCTACTCCAGTAATCCCACAGCCCCTTGTCTCCCCTAAACCCAGATGCCCTAGGAGCAGGCAGAGCATTCCATTTTCAGCATCAGGGCTGGTCCTAGATTAGCAACACTCGGGGAGCAAGATTGTCCACTACTCATACTTGGCCTTCTGCCAGAACTTCCAGCTGGCCCCACCACACCAGCTACCATACAGAAGGAAATTCCCCAAGGTGGGTGTGCTCCTTCCAGACTGCCCCACCATCCTTAGGGAAGGATACCAAACTGTCAGCCGCTTCTCGGCCCGGTGGCTGTCCCGGGCACAGAGAGGCCCTGCCCTCCTTACTGGCAATGAGGCCGAAGTGCCGACTCCGACACAGCCACCCCCCTCCGGGGGCTCCGAGGTTGGAAGGAACATGGCGGACGGCCCCAGAACCTCCCAGGACATCGCGGGACGCCGTGGAGCTAGTGCTTTAAGTGCCGGCGCTGGAGAACAAGCAGCGCCGGTGAACAGAGCAAGAATGCCTGGAGAGACTGGCCCCCTTGAGAGAGAAGTGTTGATTTTGTGACTGCCTTGCCTTGAATTTGTTAGCTATGTTTATCCTTCCCACTCCCCTGCCTCATCCGGACCTTCGTGTCCTTGTGTGTCTGTAAGCTTTCCAGTGTGTTTAATTGTTTGAGTGTACTCCCTGCCCCCTGTGACTCCTAGTGGTGAGTGGGTGATTGAGGGAGCCTGTGGGCTTGTGTGGGTGTTGCCCCCCCCCCACTCCCTGGGGTCCCTACCTCTCCTTTCCCCCCAGTGTGCAAGGCCCGTAAACCTCTCCCCCCTGAACCTGGTCCCCTTCCCTGTGGAACCTGCCTCCCCCTCTTTGTGCAAGACCCGAGAGAGTGAACCCCCTTGCCTACAGTTCAGCTCTGTGCCCTATGATGATAGGGGTCCCTATTCCTGGTGCGTGAGCACACGGATGGGCCCACATACTATCCTGACGGGCTTTCCACCGCAGCACGTGAGCAGAGCTTCCTGGTGTGCTAGAGGCGTGTGTGGGTGGCGTTCCTTCCCCTTCCTACCCCCTCTCACTGACACAAAGTTCAAGGCAATTCAAAAGAATTAGAACAGTGTGGAGGTAGGGGCCAGCAGAGAGAATCCTTCCTGTAGAGGTTGGTGTACCACTGCACCCTCATTGCATCTACAGTGCCTTCCCCAAAGGGTCTCGATTGGCACAGGGAATTTTCCAAGTAGCCTTCCATGCTACTAGCTGGTACAAACTAGTACCAGCTCCGTGGGCTGCAAAGGAGGTGGGAAGGGTGCTTTTGAGGTGCATACGCTCAGGATGAGGCAAGGCAGGAGAGAGTGTAGATCATGGATCTGTGCCATGGATTCATCCCCTATCCTTGAATGCACATCCTCATCTTTGCTCTGTTCCTCTGGGCTCACTCAGTGCAGGCGGGTAGGGACTGGATCTGTGTGTCTGGGGTAGTGTGCATAAATAATTCATTATACCATGTGGGAGTTCCAGGGGGTGGTATTACATAAAAACATTTATTTATACAAGCCTGAAAAAGTGGTGATACAAAAGGAGAACATTGGGGGTGATGTCTGCTGATATTGTCATTGGATAGGGTCAGAGGTTACCAGCACTTGACCCAATGTGGGGGCTGGGGGCTAGTCTTTACAACTACCCCTTTGCGCAAATAGTGTGAGTGATGTCATGACATAGCTGGAAAGATGCTTAACTTAAAAAACTGTAAATAGAAAACAAACAAACTACAAAGCCTAGATAAACACGTGGTGGTGAAGAGGTAGTGATATCACATAGACACATAGATAGACATACAACACTAAGTGATAAACACACAACACTGAGTGACAAACAGCCATGGCATAACATACACACATTAATGAAATAAAATAAAATAAAAACTGTGGTTGGTTCCTTAGTGTTGCCTTCCAAGGCCACCTTCTTGCTTCTGTAAGAAATAAAGAGATCTGACCTCTGCAAGGCCTAATTAAGGGTGACTCCCATGGTTAATTCATGAAACTAATCACTGGAATTATATAAATCCTCCCCCCTTTTAATACTGTAAGAGCACGAACAGTATTACTTTTGTAGACAACCCATGCATAATGGCTGCCTGCTCCAGCACTGATTTGTAGGAATCCTCAAACATACATACATAGCAGGCGCACCCACTTACACAAGCTTTCAATAAAACATTCATTACACTTGCACATGTGCTCACACAAATTTTTGTCACACACCCCTATCTCAGGGCACTCAGGCAAAGTCACGCACACACATACCCACATGGGGATCTCCTCGAGCATACAAATATACATACACCCTATCTCATACATCCCACATAGTCAAGCACACACAAATTACTCATATCAGCACAGAAGCATGGTAAATGGCAGGATTTTTGAGACTGCTGCTTTTATTCCTCCTTACAGACAGTTTTAGCCCTTGCTGGCAAAAACAGTGTAGATGAGGCCCTATTTTTAACAGAACACCTAAACAGACTACCTAAAAGACAACTCTACCAATCACAACAATAAAAAGCAATATTTCCCTCCTTGACACACAAACACACAAAAAAGTGGGGGCTTGCTTCAGGCTGGATTACACTTGTAGGGGCCAGGAACCACTGTTGCTGGTTAGGGCAGAATGGGGGAGCCACATGGAGAGATGGGTGAAATACATTCCCCAAAACAAGTTAGCGAATGTCTGTATTTCACTCCAAGCCCTGTCCTGGAAACCTGGCCATGGAGGGGGACTCCTGGGGAACCCTACAGGACCGTGGACATTCTGAGGGAAGGGGTAAGAGTCCCATGGCTGGCCAGAGGAACTTTTCCCTCCTGCATGATCTTGATGCCAGGCATCTCTCTTTGGCTGAGGTTGCCAGTGCTCCTTAAGGGAGGCATTGTTTATTAGAGGGTCTGGATCACAGGGAGGCAGGGGAGTTGCAGTTTTCTCAGGGGTGTGGGGAAGTGTCTTATCGGGGGCCATGGGCATACAAATGCTGGTTATAAGTTCCTCCTCATCAGAGGGGTAATCATCGTAAAAGGGTGCATCTGGGTCCATTTTGCTACACTGGGACACAGGGATTTTTCTATTAGCTGAAATGATGGCATGTTTTCCCTTTAAGCTTTGTGTGAGAGCGTTGATTTTTTCTTGGCATTTTACATGAGATACAGGATCTCCTTCCCTGAACTTTTTGACTTGATTCATTAACAATCTCAGACCTGCTTCGCTTTCCTGCAACTTGGTGAGGTTATCCTGATTAATTCTTTGAAGACGCCTATAATCTTTTTGTAATGTTGCCAGGTGTTCGTTGAGTTCCCTGTACTCAATGGCTTGTCTGAGTTGCTGACAGGACTGTTCATTGCGCCAACTAACACTCTGTTGTTCTCTGCGTTTGAGATCTCCCATTAACACATCAGTTACTTTAGCATTATCATTTAAGGTGGAGATCTGTGCTACAGCATCCTGTACAGCCCCCCAGAGAAGCCAGATAGCAGCAGAGACCTTATGCTCTTTTTTAGGGGAATATAAAGAAACATACTTATCCCAAACCTCAAATATCTGTTTTTCAGTAATGGGGTTTGTAAAGAGCTGATCAGTCCAAGGGCATTTTCCCAAATTTTGAATGAAGTCCACTAGTTTTGGAAGGACCTTTACCTTGCCCCACTCCTCCACAGGGACCCTTCCCCTACTCTTTTTCCTAAACCAAGGCATTGCCTGTGTTTGCCACACGTGTGTGGTGTGTCCCTAGGAGAGTACCCTGATTCCCTTCTATTAACAATACCAGTGTGTTTCCAGGGTGTGAGCAGCACTGTTGGCCAAACAATGCAGCTCACAGTCTGGGTTAATGGGGACCAGCAAAAATGTACTTATCCCAATGGGTACTGTCAATAGTAGGAACCACAGGATATCTTCCCTCCCAGCACGCAATTCTCCACCAATTGTTAGGATTTAGGGAATTAGCTCTCTTTGGATCGGGGGACCCACACACCCTGGTTTGCACATATGAGACATTCACATAGAAGGGATCTTAAATCATAGTTATAGATTTATTTAGTTGTTCACACATTTATAAAACCCAGTCTGTAATGATCCAGCAGCAGTTACCTAGCTATACAATATCCCACACCCAAAGTCAGTCTTACATGTCTTGAAAGCTCAAAACGGTGGATGTCATCTGTCAGGAGCAGGAGATAGGGTTGTAGGACCCCCTATGGAGGGGTCCCGGAAAGGGTCAACAGCCCACGAACACCAAGTTAGATGCCAAGCGCTGAGACAACGTTCTGGTCTCTGCTTCAGTCTTTTATAGTGTTTTGGGGAGAAGATGTTCTTCAGTATGCATATTCCAGGGTGCTTGATTGTGCAATGTGCTTGCTGGTATTCATCTTACAGAGTCTGGCTGTCATCTCCCTTTCCCATCCATCTGGAGCCTGGGTGCTAATGGTCACATTCCCAGTTTGTTTGTTAGTCAGGGTGGGCACTTGATAACAGGACATCTTTTTCCCTCCCTTCAGGCAGGGAGTAGATATGCCTTTATCATCTGTGCTGGTGCAAAAAGGGTGATGGCCGCTTGAATGGCTTCTGCTTGTCAGTTGGCAACTCCCTGAGCAGAAACATCTCCTCCTTCCCCTCCAGGCGTGAAGGAGATATTCTTCAGGGGTGTTCAAGCACCCTCTCATCAAGCCCCTTTGTTTTAGTCTTTGTCAGTGCTTTGTTCCAGGCTGGGTGCGGTTGGTCAGCAATATGATGTAAATCACTGGTCTTGCAAGACATGGTGATACGTTGGGAGTTTGTGAAAGTCATGTGAGATTATTTCCCACACATAGCCTACCTGGCTATTTCTAGAGATCCTGCCTACTGGATCATACAATAGTTACATGCATTTTCAAATATGGTCATTGGTTCCAGTATATTAACTCTCATAGTATATTACATACAATTAAATCGCAACAGATCCACAGGCCAGATCCAGGAATTGGAAAGGAATGAAACAGCTATAGGCCAGAGCTGTATATTTCCCACCTCTGCTCTAGATGAACAGCCCTGTGAGATCCTTACCCATGCTGAACAGCCAGACTTCCCTCCTGTCCACACATGGCCTTCTCCCTGCTCCAGAGGCACTCCCAACAAACTGCTTGCTAGCACACCTCTGTACGTCTACTGCTACTAGTCTGACCTAGTGCAGCTATTGGTTTAGTTTCCTTCATGACTCTCATCACCATAGTAATGGATTTCCACCAGCAGTAGCTGCAGTAGGAACGGGAGTATAGAACGGAAACCAATGTTCCAACAATGCCATCGGCTACCCTACTGCTTCCTAGAGTGCAGAGTTGTCCTCAGGGCTACAAGCAGTGCTCAGTCTGTCTGGGAGAAAGAGGTGTGTAGGCTCCAGCTTATTCTGGAAGTCCCTGCACATAGACTTCAGGTACATGAGGGTTATTTGGAGGAGCTGCCCTCCTGGGCTACATCAATTATCACAAGTCAAGAAAGCTGATGGGTGACAGAAATGGCATCGTCCTTGTCTAGCCCCAGCCCAGCTTACACCCGCATCATCAACTGTTTGCAAAGATTTACACAATCTTCTCAAAGAGGCTGCTCGTTTAGGGTACTCCTCTAGCAACATTTCATTTCATTCTCATTTCATTTTAAATTTGTACCCCGCAGCTAACTTGGATGATGGCGCCTCTGGTTCCTTCACTCAAGGACCTCCTGATGCTCCTTCATCTATTCTGGCAAGTGGTCCTATGGTCCCTAAGGCGGCTTATGGGGCTAACGAACCTGGGCATGTTTTGGACATGGGTAATATACCCCAGGCACATGAGAGGATACTATCCCACTCCACCAGGGGCACTGCAGGGTTGTCTGCCACTGGTGGAGGGGATCTTTCTCCTGTTTTTTCCTGACTAGATCCATATTCCCTGATGGCTAGGATTAATATATGCTCATGGAACCTGGCGGGCTGGGATAGGCATAGAAGGGATCCAGAATTCTTGAATTATTTGGGAAAGTTTCATATTATTGGTATCCAGGAAACTTGGGCGACATCTACACTTGATCTAGAAGGCTTTAAGGTATATTGTCTCTGTCACCAGATACAATATTAAAGGCCGCCCATGTGGCGGCATTGCTCTCCTTGTATCTGACACCTTTTGCTACCAGGAAATTGAGGTCATCAAAGAGCCAGCCCTAGCCCTGGCCCTGGTTTTTTCTTTTGATGAATCAATTTGGATGATCATAGTTGTTTACATTCCCCCCGTGTAATGCGGGTTCTTTTAGGGCTACCAATTGGTCCAGATTGGAGGCTTTGGTGGACTCCCTTTCAAATAAATATCCTGGTGCCCTACTGATGATAATGGGCAATTTTAACGCAAGGATAGGGGCCAACGACTTAGAGCTTTTGCGCTACAGTGACCCTCCACCGCAGGATCCCTATGGAAAACTATCTTCTAGAACTTTCAAGGACTCCAGCTTAAACTCTTCTGGAATTAGATTAGTTAAGTTTGCAACATCAAACAATTTACATGTCCTTAACGGGTCATGCTTTGGAGACACAGAGGGAGAGTACACTTACCTGGGTTATCATGGGTCCAGCACGGTAGATTTAGCGCTGGTCTCCTCTCCCGTTATTCCCCTCCTTTTGGATTTCCAAGTGGGGACAGTACTGAC
>QEPC01006805.1:1647418-1661100 GCA_003113815.1 Sphenodon punctatus | reverse complement strand
CTCTCTCTCTCTCATTCCCCCTGGCCGAGACTGTGACAGGCGGGGGGGGGGAGTGGAACTTTATTTATTTTTATTTATTTATTTACTTTTTCAATTTGTATCCCACCCCTCCTGAGAACAGCTCAGAGCGGCTAACAAGTTCATAATACAAACAATTTATATATATATATAAAAATAAAAACATTACAGTAAAACAGGCTGGGATAATAATAATAAATAAGGGTGGGGGAAGATAAAACTTCCCGTGGCAATGGACAGCGTGGTGGCAGATTTAATCTGCTGCCACAGTGCCCGCCCTGCCTGAAGCTTCAAGCCTGGCGCGGGGCCCAGGCCGGAGATGGTGGTGGCAGGAGGCGATGGCGGTGGCAGCAGATCAGGTAAGTAATCCAAATGGCTTCTCAGGCTTGGGGATGGGCGGAGGGGAGTGCCCCTCCGCCCATCCCTGAGCCCAGGCCCGGGTAGCGCGCCACCCCCAGGCCTGTGAGCGCCCCCTGAGTCTGTGAACGCCCCTAGGCTCGCAGACCACCAGTGGCTTCGCTGTTGGCAGAAGATAAGGACCCCGCATTTGTTCCCTGCCCTGGACCCCACTTACGTTAAGGCCAGCCCTGACAAGGCCTTAAAGTACTTACAACTGCACCTGCTAAAGGTCCAGAGAAACAAACTCCCACCCAAGCTGCTTGTTTCCACAAACAGTTACTCTGGGTTAGTTAAATCAAACCAACTCCCTGTATGGACACTTCATTTGGACCAAAAGTGGTTAATTCCAGTTTATTTTAATCCTGTTTCTCTACAAATTAAACTAAACTGGGAAATAAATCCCTACTCTCATGTGTCGTTCTCTCTTCTGTGTTGTTACTTACCTCCCTTTCCCCACTCCTCTCTTCTCCTTTACCTCTCTCACCTCCTCTCTTGTCCATTCTCTTCACCTCCCAACCCTTTCCCTCTCTGAACTCCCACTCCTGCTTTATTGTCCATATATCCCTCTGTCCCTGTCTCCTTCTCCCCATGCTCTCTCCCCTACCCCCGTTTGCTCTGACAGGTTAATTTGAGTGCATGATTTGCATAAGCATTGAAGCTCAGTGTTCTGGAAATCCCCTTTCTCTAACCAGAGCTTCCTTCCGTGGCTCAGAAGGCGTCATCTTTGTGCTTCTGCTTTCCTCCCAGACCAAGGCAACCAAACAGAATGGAGGGGTAAATAAAACAACAGAGATACCCCGCTTCTGATGTCAGTGGGCATCACAATACCAGACCTTTCATATCCTATACAGGTCAGAGTGGAAAGGTATTTGCCCATGGGTCTTCCCTATGCCTCTTATCTCTACCTGGCTCCTGGCCTTCTCCCCCTCCTCTCTCTTAAACATGTGAAACCACTCTGAAGTCTTGTGGGGGAGATCTTGTACTCCCTCTCAGTGGGTGAAAACAGACATGATGCTAACTCCACTTTAACACCGTTTAAGCATTTTTTATGCATGTTGCAGGGCTGCATTGGTGTTAAAGCATCGTGTCTGTTTTCACCCAATGGAACCTGACCACTGGGAAGAGGGTCCTTTCCTCAAAGATCAAAGCCAGGCACATGTAATGCTTAGTTCCTTATGCAAGGGCCCCGCCCTCTGTACTACCAACTCCTCCCCGACTCCTCACTCCCCTCACCTAACTCCTGCTGATACCTACCATCCAGTACAATCTGTTACCTAAGGTCTGTGTACTCATATCTTCACCTCACGGACCAACCAGCCATTATTCTCGATGTATCCAAGCCAAGCGCGTGCACCTGGGACCTCGCATCTTCATGAATGCTACACTCCTTGTCTCGTCCTCTGTTCCCCTTCCTTCTTCTCTCCCCCCTCCCGCCCCCATCTCTCAGATTGTAAGCCCTAGGGCAGGGACTGTGTCTATTCTATTACTTTGTAAAGTGCCAGGTACATTGCTGGCGCTATAAAAATGCTTGCTAATAATAATACTATGCCCTCCACACTGCTAGGGTGGCCAAATCAAAATCTGAATAATAAGGGTCAGGGATACTTTTTAGTTTTGGAGTTCTATGGAAAATCCATCTTTGCAGTTCCTCAGACATAAACACTTGTATTGGCATTGTTTTCTTCATGTTACTATGAAGCTTCAGAAAGCTCTCAGCGGTCTGGAAAACCAGGTTTGGCTCTTTCTGCAAGCTCACAGTCAGTTTACAAAATAAAAGCTCTGAGAGATTTTCAATGGGATTGTACTTTAAAATATAGCATGGACAAAAAATGAATATTTATGTTAATTGAAACAAGCAAGGACCTCAATAACATTGTGCCAAAAAATGCCTACATTTTAAGGCAAGTAAACTTTAAAGTTGTTCATGTATGTAACTCTTACACATTGACAAGCAAAATGGTTCTTTTCTACTCAAATTTTCCCAAATATTTTTAGCCTGGCTATTTGCCAGTTTTGAGCAATTTGTGAAGGATTGCAATGCAATTTGATGGGCTGATACTTGCCTACTTCTCTCCTTGATCCATGTTCATAGTGCCTGTGATTGTCAGTTTCTCCAGATTGATGACACAGTTCTTTTGAACTTCAGACTATTGCCAGCTTTGCAGCAGTNCTAAGCCTCTATTCTTGGAACATGCTGAAAAGATGTGAAGGACCAAATGGAGGGATCTTGTCTTAAATGCTAGGTTTCCAAATTAATAATTGTCAGGGAAAATGGCAGGGGGAGTCACCTATGTCTTGTATTTTAATATTATATTTTAACAAAAAACGTGTGACAAATTTTCTTCAAAATGTATTGTGACAAAGGCAAATCATAGGTTTAAGCCAAATACATACATAAAAACATTCTGCAAAATTATTTGTTCACCTTCTGGTCTTTTTATTGTGTATTTTATTACTTACTGTAACCAATTTGGAAAGAAACAGAAATAAAAGAGTAGCATAAAGGATCTTGTTTTGTGGAGTGGGGGGAGGGGGGGGAGGGTATAGACAAAATGGCTTTTGGCAATACCTACACAAAAATGCAGTTGAGCTTTTCTATCATTTCTCAGAGTTATATATGAATTTGAACTAATACAAGCACATTT
Organism: Sphenodon punctatus; assembly: GCA_003113815.1. NCBI lineage: Eukaryota > Metazoa > Chordata > Lepidosauria > Sphenodontia > Sphenodontidae > Sphenodon > Sphenodon punctatus. Next base: position 1,658,038 of record QEPC01006805.1, on the reverse strand, counting down.
ACTTTTTATTTTAATCTAGTATAAACCTCAAACAAACAATTGAATGTGAAGATTGTTAACTGTACATTATGTGCATTTAAAAACCAATTTGCCTGGCTAGACTTTATCATCTTCACAATATACTTTTCCTTTCCAATTCTACAAACAGCAACCAAACTGTCAAATTTCCTGAAATCTTTCAGATTTATTTGTAATGCTACTGTAAACCACCCTGAGCCTTTTTGGAAAGGGTGGGATATAAATTCTAAGTAACATAACAGATTGTTAATGTACCCATTACTATGAGTTGGCAAACCTTAACCTTTTATCTCTCCAGCCTCTAGAAAGGCGGAGGCTGTTTTTTCCTGTGCCTGTTGACACATTAGCTACTAGTAAAACTAGAAGTTGTGATATCAGTGGGTCTTTCTCTGATTTGCCAATTTCTTTTGGGTAAAAACCTAGGATACAGTCCTAACTCCACTGAAATCAATTTAATTTACCTGTCATGGGTGCCCTGACTTGTGTGTGTTTTTAAGTATTCTATTAGATATTTTATTTCAAAATGCCTTTGTGTTAGCAGAGTCCCACCGTAAACATATGACATTTTTGGCAACCTCACCAGCATTTACTGTTCTCCTTTTTTAATAATAATAAATAAATTAATTAATAATATAAATAATCTCTACTTTTAGTGGAGTAAGGTACCACAGTGTCCTGTAAAAGTTTTCTTTATGCATTACACAAATGGATGCTGTTTTGACCCTCTTCCAGATTCCTTCTCCTTGTTCAAAACTAATCTTAAAATGTAGGACTTTTTAACGCCTTTTCCTAAATGTTGTTATCCTTAGTAACAACTCATTATACCATCTTGAAATCAGACCCTTTGAAATGCCATTACCTGTGATCAGGGATTCTATTGTGAATCTCTAGGACTATGTCATCAAATGATCTATAGTTTTATATCCTTTTAATTCCCATTCTTTATATATTAAATAATCCTGATTAGAACACTATATTGTTTTTAATGGGTTCAAGAGGAGAGGGGGAAGAGCTCTCTCTACTTTATATCAAGTTCCATATGCAGAAGGTAGCTGTGACACATGATTAATTATTTCCTATTTTTATTGGCCTAAATTTTGTTAGTAAAAAAGAATCAAAGCACCAAACTTTTATTATTAATTAATTATTATTATATTATAAGCTTTTATATAGCACCAGCGATGTACCCGGTGCTTTACAGAGAATAAAATAGATACGGTCCCTGCCCGAGAGCTTACAATCTTAAAATTTTGTTGTTCAATATCTACCCAACATTTCCTATGGTCATTATGATACCAAGATGATAAAAAAAATAATTAACTGAGCTGTCCAATAATAATTTAATAAATGTGGAACTGCTAATCCACCTTTCAAGAAGAGTCTATATCCAGAATTTGTGAATTTGTTCTTGGGAATTTATCATTCCACGGAGATCTGATAATTATATTTTGTATCTCCTTAATGTATATATAGGCAGTGCCAGTCTAATCAGTTTCTCCTTGTAATTTTTGTATCTCCTTAATAATAGATAGAGGTATCTGAAAGACCGCCTCTTCCGTTATGTTTTGTCACGGCCTCTGAGGTCAGCCAGGAGCGCCATCTTGTGGGTACCATCGGCCCGTGAAGTTTCCACAAGGGCACACAGGGAGGTGTTCTCAGTGGCTGCCCCACAATTACGGAACTCCCTCCCTTTGGAGGTCTGCCTAAGCCCAAGCCTGCTTGTCTTCTGGAAGAGATGTAAGATCTTTTTGTTTGGCCAGGTATTTGGCAGGCAAGGTTATGGAATTTTGTAGCCTGATATCTCATTAAACTCTGTGATCCTTTAGGAGCAGTGTGTCCAGGCACTTCCTGTGGTGCCACTGCTCACTCCCACACCACTGCCCTAGCAACAACCCTGCCTCTGAACCCATATCCTCCTTCTGCCTCCAGCCTTGCCACCCTCTGCTCTGGGCCCCCGCCCCTTTGCCCTGCCTAGAGTAAGTCAGCCCTGCTTCCATGTTCCCACACTGGCATCTGTGTTGCTGCTCTATGGTATTTCGCCTTACTCAGCTGGAGAGTTTTCCAAAACGGCATCCACTTGTCCACTTCTGGAAGATAAATTTCAATTGATGGCTTGAGCACCAATCAGAACTCATGTTACAAGTGAGTGGGGCTGCTGCCATTTTAGAAATTTCCCCCAGTTCAATCAGAGAAGAGTTAGGAATGGCAGGTGCATTTCTTTTTGTCACCCCCCTCTCCCCATAATGTACCCTTTGGAGGAAGGCTGCTCCTCCAGTTTGAGACTCCTTGCTTTAGGGCATCCTCTAGCTGGTGCCACCCTGCAGCTACAGACCAAAATCAAATATTTGGAAAATTGGATTGTAAGACACAACCAAACCAAGCATTCTGCAGCTCTGGAGGCAGGTGCCCAGCTTGCATTGTCAGTCACTGAGAGAGAATGCATACGTCAGATTGTCCAAGGAGTTGACAAACTGTTTAGGACCCAGACCTTGAACCCACATCTCCAGAGGTCCTGGAGCAGTACTACCCTGCTACACCACTGTTTTACTGTGGATGTTTTTAGATAAGCACCTCCACACCCATCATGCATGTTGCAGGGCTGCATTGGCACCCTCTGCAGCCCTGTAACATGCATGATGGGTGGGGAGTCGCTTGTCTAAAAACACCCACTGTCTCTGGCTTAGCCTTCTTCAGTAGCAAGTCCTTTGCACTGGCCAGGCCATGCTGCTCCAGCTATCTCCAGCTCTTGCCACGCACATGCCCTCCCTCCTTGCTTCCTGGTTGGCTGTCAGTCAAAATATAAGGGAGGCTTGTATTAGCAGAAAGCTGGCTGGAACAATCTATCAATTTCCTGTTCCTTGCACCATGTCCTGAGCTCTGTGTCTCCCAGCCTGGTTTCCTTTCCTAGCCCTACTCATACTAACCCCCCACCCCCCCTGGCTTGAACTCTGGCTATTGGCTCCTGAACCTGTCTCTCTGAACTGTGCCTTGGTTTCTGACACTAGGATCCTGGTTCCTGCTACTGCCCTGATTCTGATCTCATGTCCGAGCCCAGTTCTCTGCCCATGTCCTGGACATCCACGTGCCCCTTACACAAATACTCCTCAAAGGTTATCCATAAACTGGTATGGCTAGCATTGCACACCTTCCTCTGGCTTCTTCGGGCAAGGGAGCTCTCCTCTCCACCCCCAAAGACAGACCATGTGCTATTTGATGTGATCATCTGCAAATATTGAAGTGTAGTTTGGATAAAAGGTGACCCTGATCTATGGATGAAACTGAACAAGAAGAAAGGTAGGCTTGACTATAGAAAGTAATCTAGTAATGGAGGACATGGGGATACACACACACACATGAGCTAATGGTTAGGATGCTGCTAGTCCTGGTAGGTGAGAAAACTAAACTTAATTCCCTGCTGTGCCATAGACTTCACGTGTGACCTTGGGCAAGTCATTGAGGCCACATTTGGATGAACAGAGATAAACCAAATTAAAACCTCTCTACTTCAGTAGTGTTCAGATGAACAGTGTAAACCAAAATAATTAATTAAATCGAAGTAACTACTCCACTTCAGTAACATTCAGACAAACATGTACTCCAAAGTGGTACTGGGTCAATTTTCCCTAGCTGAGACATAATGATCTGTGAACTGTGATCGCTGTCCTCACACTGATAAGTATTCACATAAACAGGTACTTCAAAATACAAACTGGAAGGATGTATGTACTCCTGATTTTTCATGACTGCATATACTACTCTTTCTGCTCCTGAATAACATTGTTTTTGTGCTCTGTTTGCATTAATGCTTCAGGAATAAAACAGAAGTAAGGCTCAGCTACAGCCATAGTCCATCTCGCTATCTGTGAAATGGGGGTAACTGGGTACTGTGGTAAAAGGAGTTAGAGAAGCACCTAAGATACAGACATTTCCTAGTAAGACTAAACAGGCTTTCTAAGAAAGTTGTTAAACATTTATGAATTAAGTGAAAGGAATAATCCTTCCTTAGCACTATCTGTCCAGTTTTTCTAGGATTCTAAAAGTAAATCATTTCCCTGTGTTGCTGGTTTTCTCCTTGATGAAGTACTCAGTAATTGATGACGTACTTCAGCCAACTCCTATGCAACAGGAGAGCCCTTTAAATTTGATTTGGCTTCCTATCAAAACCACTCATGGGCTGTCTAGGGCCTCCATCATGGGGAAATCCCCTTTTCCTGCCTAAAAGTAAACCCAGCTGTGCCTTCCTTCCTGCATTCGACTAACGCAGCCACAGTCACTGGAACCAAGACTTTTCAAACTCGCTCTGCTCACTGCTGTATCTTGTCTGGGTGAGTAGTGAAGGGGCTTTAGACAAGGGGAGCAGGGTTGCTGAGAGAGAGTTAGTTATAAATAGAAGTTATAACAGAAATCAAGACTAAGGAAAATAACATGCCTCTTCATCCTATCTCTTCTCTTTCTGTAGCAGCAATAAGGTAGGGGTTGTACAATTTGCACTGAGGCTATTTTATTCTAAAATATTACCTCGAGACTGGACTACTGTAACGCACTCTACATGGGGCTACCCTTGGTGCTGGTTTGGATACTGCAGCTGGTACAGAACACAGCGGCTCGTCTCCTAACAGGGATAGGCTGATGCAAGCACATTACACCAGTGCTTTGCTCTCTGCACTGGCTGCTGATAGTCTTCCGGGCCCAATTCAAGGTGTTGGTGTTGACCTTTAAAGCCCTAAACGGCCTGGGCCCAGCCTATCTGCAGGACCGCCTCACCCGCCAGATCCTGGATCAGCCCCTGCAGTCAGCCGGGGGCGCCCTCCTCGAGGTCCCCTGGTTTCTCGGGTGTCGACCTTGCGGAGGGCATTATCTTTGGCCACGCCGTAGCTGTGGAACTCCTTCCTGCCGGAGGTCCGCCTGACCACTGACCTCCCCTCTTTCCGTAGACAATGTAAGACCTGGCTGTTCCGCTGTGCCTTTCCCGAGGGAGATGGGCTGGGTGGGTTGGGTTAGGGTGGGGTAGGGGGTATTTTGTTTTATTGTGAGGTTTTTTATTGTATTATTGCTGTTTTTTAATCTGTTATAATATGTTAGCTGCCCCGAGGTGCTTTTAGCAGGAGGGGGCGGCATACAAATGTTATGATAAATAAATAAAACACCCCATTTTGTGGGTCAGCATCATGGCTGTGTTTCATTTGGCTTTTGTGCATTTGGTGAGTTTGGAAACCGCTGCTTATTCTTCAATATTAAAAATATTAAGATGGAGAATATGTTGGCAGAGCTGTGAGAGTCTAGCGCTAGAGAGCAGGCACTGTTGCACGTCACCATTGAAGTAGGCAATAAGTTTTGAGAACAGCTCAGCATGTCTTCTTGCACCAGCCTTCCTTTTGCTGCCACTGCCTATTGGATGCATTGCTTCGTTATAGGAAAGTAAGAAAAGATAACACATATCTTTATGCAGAATCAGTTCCATAGTGTGTGAGGTATCAGCCAAAATTATTTCTTGTGTTTCCCTGTAGTTTTCCCCACTTGCTGCTATCTAGAATCTCTGCTGATTTTAGCAAGACAATCTAACTGCCTCATATTGTAGCAACCCTACAATAAGGAGCACAGCTGGTGGGGAGGAGTGGGGGAGCATAATAGAAAGCAGATTTCAATTCAGTCTTATAACAGAATCTGGAAAACATACCTTGCCCTGCTTCCCACACCCCTGCCTCAATCTCCCAGCCTTTGAGCTGCTGCAGTGCCCCCAGCACAGCTTCCCTTGCTCTCCCCTCCTCCAAGCCACCGCAGTGCCCTGCAGCCAGCCCGGCCCCAGCACAGCTCCCCTCACTCTCTCTCACTACTCCCCGCCTCTGAGCTCCTGCAGTGCTCCACAGCCAGCCCAGCCCCAAAGAGTTCCCCCAGCGCTCCCTCACCCCTGTCTGATGCTCCATGGCAACCCGTGGTTGGTCTGCACTTGCATGAAGGCATGCATGACTGCAAGGCTCTGTGTGCTTCTGCACATGCGCCTCAGATCAGGTACGTCTCAGGTCTCTGTGTGCCTTATCTAAGGTGCATGTGCAGAAGCACACAGAGCTTTTAAGTCCTGTGCGCTTTTGCACATGTGAAGACCAGCCAGCTGTGGGGTGCTGTGAAGCATTGAATGGGGGTGAGGGAGAGTGAGGAGGCAGAGGCATGTGGGAGGGGGTGGGCTGGGGTGGCCGTGGGGCATGCACAGTCAGCTCTTTTTCAGCAGAGGGGATGGAGGGAGAAGCGGGAAGGGGGCTGTGGTGATGGTAATAGCAGCAGGAGGGTCTTCCCCCTTGGTTTTGGTGTGCTGATGTCCCCAGGATGGTTGCCTGTGGGGTGCCAGAACATTAAAGGCAAGGGGAGGAGGGCAGGGCATAAAGGTAACACAATGGTTTTAGGGCACCTTTTCCAGGTTCCTGAAAACCAGTCGGAGCCCTGAGGAGCTCTCTCTCCTCCCTCTTCTTTAGGAGAGGGGCAGGAAGCAAAAGATGCAGTAGCAGCCTAGAACTGGTCTGGGTTAGTTTGGAGGTTATTGTAGCAGAGCGCAAACTGGATTTCTCTACTTTGGTGAATAATTTATTTTAATTTTTTATTTATTTTTTAATTTTCCCCCCTGACATTTGTTGCTTTTCAATATGGTATAGCCCTTTTAATTGTTCCCCCTCCCCAAGTGATGAATTTTTAAAATTTTAATTTAGATTTATTTTGTATTTTTTGTTTTTTTCTGGTGGGGGGGATATTTGGTTGTTTTGAATATATATATTTTTGGAAATTTTAAAATATAATTCTCTATTTTTGGTTTGGATAGCTTTTGCTTTGAATATAGTTTTTTGGATATTTGGTGTGGATATTTTGTATATTGACTGAGTGCAGGTGGGGGGAGAAATGCAAAGAGAATTTAAAAACTTTTCCAAAAGTTTTCCTTGCAGACTTCTTATATTTTTGCAGCAGTGTGAACACTTCAAAAATACATGCTTTGCAGTTTGCATGCAGCCTTGTGTGGTTTTAGTGTTTTTGAAAGGAGAAAATAATGTTGGCTCCTTCTTGAATTTTGTCCCCCACTCTACAAGCAAACTGATGCTACTGGGGTTTTGGGATCGTAAGGATTTCCCCATGTATTTTTTCCCCTCTTATTCACTTGACTTGGAGCTTGTAGGAAGGATGTTGAAAGAGCTATATTGGAGGTGGGGAACCTTTTCTCTCCCAGGGACCAACTGAAAAATTAGCAGAATGTCTGAGAGTCACATAAAAGTTACGGGTGGAGGTGCTTATGGAGTGCACTCAGGAAGAGTAAGGCCCAGATCATGGATATGTGCCCAGGATCTGTCCCCTCTCCTTGTGTGCATGCCTTCAACTCTGCCCCTTTCCCTTTTGAGTGCAGCCTTTCACTGCTTGGGAGTAGGCACTGGATCCAGAGGCCAAATCCATGAACTGCAAACGGCCAAGTAAAAATTAGTTGCAGGCCACATTTGGCCCCTGTGCTCGAGGTTTCCCAACCTTGCACTAAACACTTCCTTGGTCATGCAAACAGGACTTAGCAGTAGATAGCTGATGGGAGAAGACACTTCATCCTGATCTGTCACTAGACCATGTATGCAATGGTTGCTGTATGCATAAAAGAGAATATTTTCCCTGGCCTCCCTGATGATCCACTTACAGCCTGAAGGCCAAGATCTAATTGTCCCTGTTTTAACATACAGCTAGGCTCTTGCTTGTAAAATGTATATGAACAGTCTAGCTGCATGATCTGTGGCTGTCTTCAGATCATAATACTGGTATTATACCTTCTAAATCCAGATTGTGGGTGATCGTCTGAACACCCAGGCTGGCTTACATAGTGCTTACTTCTGGTTTGCTTCCTGGTTTAATACTGATATTGTTCAACATAGATTTAAAGGTCTTATCTATATCAGTTTCAAATAATGTTGGACTAATGATCATCACAGGGAGGCGCTATATACAAATAAATTATTATTAGTAGTATTATTAGTATTATTAGTATTATTATGTGAATGACTAAACTGGTATTAAGCTCCTAGACCAGCGGTGCCCACACTTCTCCAGCCAGAAATCTACCGAAGCGCGATGTTGACCTTTGGAGATCTACCAGTGGTACAGGGTTTGACCTGGCTCTAATTTGCATGAATTACATCCCCTCATTCACATAGACACACCCCAGCCAGGCAGAGGTGTGCATATGCAAATGAGGGGTATGAGGGTACAGGGGGAGAGTGAACAACCCTGTCTCTCCCACATGCACAGGCAGACAACACACCTCTCGCACAGGCAGGCGAGAGGTCTACTAGAGCCAGATATATTTGGAGATCTACTAGAACCAGATATATTTGCCATGGGTCACATTTAGCACCCCCAGGCCTAAGGTTTCCCATCCCTGGTGTAAGGGAAGAAGAGCAGGAAAAAGGGTGGGCTGGTCTGAGGTGAGGGATTTGAAATCGGTACCATCAATGTGGCTTAATAGCTAAGATTTTTGTCTACTATACTTTTTAGTAAAGTATTCTGCCCCATGCTGCCTCTTCTGGTTATGTCCTCCTCTCTCCCAACTGCAGCTTAGGTGGGGATGGGAATGAGGGAACTGTTTGGGTTCTTTCATGCATACTAAAGACTGAAGTTCACATGAAAGCTTTCCCCACAGTTAGACATTTATAGGGCCGTTCCCTGATAGGGTGGATTCTCTGGTGTACTGAGGGCTCAGCTCACTCTGTAGCATTTATCAGTCAGAGCACATGTAAGGGTTCTCCCCTGTGTGGATTTTCTGATGTATATTGAGTGTCCCAACTTCTCCTGATGCTTTCCTCACATTCCTGGCAATATTCAAGATTTCTGTCCTGAATAGATTCTTTTTAAAATAATAAATTCTAAAAGTGAAACAGATCACACATACATATAATGTCCCCTTATTTAAAACAGACTTGAAGCCTTGAGATACCAATTTTCTTTTCCTAGAACCTGATGTAAGGAGAAAATGCTGGTTTTCTCTTTTTTTTATTTTTTCATACACAGCGTTGCATTTTGCTCACTATTGCATGCCATCACCATTGTGCAGTGTTGAATCCTGCATACACTGTTGCTTTCATTCATTGTATATTCTATTTCATTGATCATGTAAGTGTGAAATTTTAATGCTGGACCCACCCACCACCCTACCAACTTAAAGGGCCACCAGATGCCACTGCTTTGAAGTCTGCAGAAAATGCTAGATGAGTGCACTTTTTTCTTAGCAGTAAAGGGCCAGGAAAGTGTCACAGCCTGAATGGGTTGTGAGGCAGATACAAGAAGCACAGGAGCACAATGGACCATACAAAGAATGCTCTTTGTATGCTGCAATTAACCTACATGGATATAAGGTGTTGGTGCAGCATTTTGCTTTCTGGAGCAGCTATTTTGGAGCAAAAGGCACTTTCCCTTTTCATGCTCTAGTTGCTTCAGAGCAATGTACTCCTGATAAACAGGAGGAGTTATTATCTCTGGAGCAACTGCCAAATTATTCCTGAGCAGTGTGCTCATGTTATTTTGAGAATCCATTTTCCTAGAACAAGGAAATGGAACTGCTGAGAACCCATTGTCCCAGAACAAGGAAATAGAACTGATCTTTAACTACATGTGTTTAGAAAGTCAGGCCTGATCTTCAAATCATATGTGCTGGACTTGCTAGAGCTTCATCCCTCCAGTAAATGGAGTTTTGTTTGCTGCACTGGCCAAAATGCTTTTGGGATCTGAACCCCGGTGCAACATCCTTGTGTGTACATATTTATTTTGCTTTAAAATGTCAAGGGGAGGGGAAACCCAGTTCAAGCTAAATTGACCTTGACCACTCATAAGCCAAAATGAGTGACCTTGTGATAGGTGGGATAGGACATTGGCTTAACCAACAGCTGAGACCCTGTCAGTTGAACTGGTGCTATTTAGATGAGCCCCGAAAATCCAACAGACATTTGAAGCCATTTTTTTAAAAACCACAACTTTGTTGTTTGAAGAGAAGTAGCAGATCATCGACCGCCTGATGTTAAGGGCAGACAGAATGTGGCTTTAATCACTTCCATGCTAAGATGGAAATCCCCCTCCAGATAGATTACCAATTCAGAGAGAAGAAACCAAAACAAAAAAACTTAACAGTTTAAAAAAACCTTAAATGCACAAGAGTTTTCTTAAAATACAAAAAAAACCCACAAACTCAGTACAATTACAATTCAAAAAAACCTTCCACTCCATACATTGCAACAAAACATAAACGCCAAAAAACATAGAAATTATTTCAAAATTTGAGCAATATTTAATATTTTAGGACATCAGCATACATGTAATATATGTACTTAATTCCTTACCATACGTACTTTTATTCATTTTAATCAATAACTAAACTTTCACATTTTTCCATTATTAAACTTTAATTTATTATCATAATTTGACAAGGAACAATTTTTTCAGAGTGCATTAAGTCTGTTTCTACAGAGCTTCTTTCTGTAGAATGAATTGTATAATGTTGTCTACACTCACATTCTTAACTTCATTGTATGAACTGTATACAATTTGTATATATGTATATAACAGACTTAATGCACTCTGAAAAAATTGTTCCTTGTC
>QEPC01006805.1:1621637-1646480 GCA_003113815.1 Sphenodon punctatus | reverse complement strand
GGGTTTAAAGACAGTATTCCTGTTAGCAATAACTTCATTAAGAAAAGTTAGTGAAATAGCAGCCATAATAATCTCAGAACCATATTTGCAGATTTATTTTCCAAGTCAGAATAGATATTGCTTTACATCCTAAATTCCTAACTAAGATAGTATAAGTAAGACAGTTGTGAGAATGTGGCCCTTTTTACATGGGCCTCTCCTCCTAGCCATGAACACGCAGATTTCCGTGTGTTCATAGGTGGGGGAGCCCCATGTGAACGATGCGTTGCACACATCCATGGTGAGTGAGGGAGCGTGCACGCCTGCCTAACACGCAGCCCCACGCACCATCACCACCACCCCCCCTCGTCCGCATGCACAGAGCAACCGGGGGAAATGGCGGTTACTCCGTGGGTGTGGATGAGTGGGAGGTGAGTGGAGATGCATGTGCAGCCATGTGCATGCCCCGTCCATGCACTGACGCGTCCACGGATCCCCCCCACCCGGCGGAGCCATGTAAAAATAGCATGTGAGGAGCCACTCAAAGAAGAACAGAAGGTTGCTACCTTGTAAACAAGGTTCTTTGAGATGGCTCAAACATTCTCACAACACCCACCCTTCCAGCCCGCATGGACTTTTTTCCTTATATTTCTAGAAAGGGTTGAAATGAGCTGCCATTATGAGGGGGAGAGTCAGTGCTTTTTATACTAGAGGAGTTCGAGACCATCATGAAGTCTATTATTTGGATAGGATGAGCGTGCACAACCTAGTTGTGAGAATGTGAGGTGCCATCTCGAAGAACCTTCTTTACAAGGTAACAACCTTCTGATCAGCACCTGTGGAGGAGCTGTTTGTAAACAAGCAGCCTTATCTCCCAGCCTGATGGATCCCTGCTGGAGCTACTAGGAGGGAGAGGAAGCTGAGGAATGGGGACAGGAGCCGGGGAGGGGAGGCAGAACAACATATTCGGGGAGAATCTGGCTGCAGCCTGCCGCCCAGCCATGCAACTGCTGGGCCCCAGCTAGCTGCGACTGTGCCGGCTCCGCCCCAGAAGCTGTGCTGACTCTGCTTTGCTGGGTGGGGAGGGCAATGCTTTCCTTCCAACACAGTGCACAAGCCAGGGAGAGACTACAATAGTACGTGTTTACAGAGTTCTGCTTCCCTGGCTCTCCGACAGGGGAGAGGAGCTCAAGTGCGCATGTGTAAAGCTGCAGAACGAATCTTTTAACCATTAATAGCTCGGTTTTGGCTGCACCAATCAGTATAATATTTCAGAAGCTGTTGTTGTTGATCTCATGCGCCAATCCTGTGAAGTTTGGGGACTCAACTCATCCAAGGGGAGGAGATATTAATGAATCAAAATTGTGAGGATGTTGTGCATTTTGACCACAACAAATTAACATTAAAATAGTCATAACATTTTATTTTCCTGATGGATCTTCTTCAAACTTTGTGCATATGATGGTCCTCACAACTTATAGCCATGGATAAATTTTCAGCAATGTAGCTCAAGCGGTTTCCTCAAATTCGGGGGTTCAGCAGTCCCCTGTTTATAATGGAGAGTGGTTGTGCATTTAAGTTTCAGGCAGCTATTGCTGCCTGAAAATGTGCCTTCCTTTGTCTCTCAACTCTGCTAGGCAGCTCAGTCCTCTAGCTGTTTAGTACTAGTATGAGTCCCACAATGAAGTGAATAGAACTTGCACTACTGCTAAGGGCTATCGCTGGTTTAAACACTTGGAGAATTATGCCCTTTGCAACCAAACTTTGTAGACAAGACTGTATAAATAACCCAGAGCTTAAAAACACTAAGATTTAGGAAGAGCTGGCCAGCACAGTATCTCCCCTTCACATATATAACTCAGGCATGTAGCATAGCCAGTAGAAATATAAACTGAGCAAGTGCAGATATATATCTGTTATATTCTTGCTCAGTTTATATTTCTACTTGCTATGCTATATGGCAGAGGAAAGGCCCCCTGTGGCCTGAAAGCTTGCTTATTTCCACCAACAATAGTTGGTGCAAGAAAAGATATCATTTGAACCACTTTGTCTCTCGGTCATTTGGAACCAATATGGCGACCACACTCTATTTCTGGATTTTTATTTCTTTATACAGATACATGTACTTAGTTAGAGGATGGGTAAATTTGTTTGAATGCTCCAGGCAATTTGGGGTTGTCTTTTCTTCATTCAGACTGGCCTCTGAGACAAACTTTGTTTTTGGTATGGTGAGGGAGGGGGGAATGGACATAATTCACCCTGATTCAGGTGGATGCTATTGCCACGGGGTGTAGGCATTTCAAGGGGGGAAAGATGTTCCTCCTTACTGTTCTGATTATTATTTATATGGCACCAGCAACTTGTCTGGTGTTGAACAGTTGGGATTACCACAGAAGGGTTTCTGCCCTGAAGGGCTTACAGTCTACGATGGCTAGGTGAGGGAAGATGAGGGGGAAAGGAGCATAGGGAGAGACAGGGATTAATTCAAGAAGTTGCAGGAGTATGTGCAGGATAAGAGTATAAGATGAAGCATCAGTGAACAATTCATGGGTGTGAGGAACTGAGGAAAACATAAGGGGAGAGGGATTGGAAGTCAGGAAGGAGGGAGTAGAGCATGTGTGTTCAGAGAAGGAGTTCCAGGCATAGGGGGCAGCACGGGAAAAGAGGAAAAGACAATTTAGGGAGCAAGACACTCTGGGGTGAGTGAGAGTGGTGGCAGAGGAGCAGCAGCAAAGTACCCAGATGGGACGGGAGCAGCAAACGGGGGAAGAAATTTTCCTTTTTGTGTTTGGGAACAGCCTTGGATCAATTGCTGGCCCTGGGAACTCTTGTCTACCATCTTTGCTCCCTTGCCAATGCTCCTTCCCTACCCATCTCCTATCGTTTATTCATGCTTCTTCATGTATCCCCTTCTGTCTCTCTTATCCGCTTCCTCCTTCCCCTGCTCATGTATTTCTTTAACTTAAGACTTGCATAGGTGAGGATATTACTCTGGGGGTGAGGATATTACTCTGGGGGTAACTGACCTTTACCTCTGAGCAAATNACCCATCTCCTATCGTTTATTCATGCTTCTTCATGTATCCCCTTCTGTCTCTCTTATCCGCTTCCTCCTTCCCCTGCTCATGTATTTCTTTAACTTCTGAAATAATGGCAATAGATGAGGCGGCCCAGGAGCTCTAGGAATAAATCCTGGAGACTGGAAAGCCACAACAAGGAAATTGGGGGGGGGGGGGGAACATGCATCTAACATTATTTACAGACCTAGAGTAACAATCTTGAATGCATTGAAATTGCTGGCAGAGCTCCCATTGATTTTAATAGGTGAGAATTACATTGGTGCTCTAGGGATGCCCTTCCTAGTTATCCTGCAATAAAACACTCTTCTTTGGGTTGGGGGTAACATCTGAACGCTGAATAGTGGAGTCAGCTACCCTGGGTTCAGGATTTACTTCTGAGCTGTATTCTCCAAACCTAATGTGGGGTATATTACCATAGAGTAAGGTACACCGAGTTACTCTCATCATATGGGCTGCAATCCTCAAGCCATATTTACTCTGGAGTAATTCCGCCGAGATCAATGGGACTCTCCAGGGATTTGAGTGAGTGCTGCACCCATGCACATGCCTGCCTTTCCTCTTTCTTTCTCTCTCTGCTGTCATACCAAAAGGGGAAATGGGCTGATTAGCCGCCAGCCCTGTCAATCACAGTGGGAAATTCCAGAGGAGGCGGTGCTGACTCACACTTCCTCTTGTAAGGCAGAGAGGAAGTGGACGAGATGTCACTGCTGCAAACACAGTAGTGTGCAAAGCTGTTTGGAGACACACACAAAGAGATCTTCCCGAGGTAGGACTAGCCCTGCTTTCTCCCCTAGCAGAGATCTGCCATGTGGGGAAGTGTCTGCTGCCCCTGCTAGGCATTGGGGCTGCCTCTGTTGCTGTCCTAGGCTGGATGTTTATAGACTGGTAAATTCATGGTGACTGTTGCCTCCTCTGTAGCCGGGGTGGCGCGGGGGATGGAAACCTGATGGGGTCCAGACTGGGCTGCTTGGGAGAGTTGAACTTCTGTAAGGCAGCTGAGCATTTTAAAAGACTCTGCTCCTGAGCTGCGCAGTGAGAAAATACAATGATTCCCTGTTTCCCCATATGCTGTTGCCCTCCGGTGTTAAAGGGCTGGCAGGATGTAGGAGGGAGGTGGTGCTATTGTCCTGGAAAATACAGGCTGTCCTGTTAATATGAAAGATGATGCTTCTGAGCAGGCACGTAAGAAAAAGAATCATTCCTGGGTTTACTGTTGCTGAATAAAATAGTGCCGCTCCTTATTATTTGCTAAATTCTGCTAGTGGCTTCAGCACCAGTTAGCTATCTAGGAATTTATCACCCTCTTTGTCATAGGATCTGAATGCTTTGCAGCCATTTTTGTGGATGTTATCCTCCAGATAGTCCTGTGCAATGGGGAGGTCCTATCCCATTGACCAGACAAGAAAGTGAGAAACCGGCTACGTTAAATGGCTTGTCAAAGGTTACACAGCAAGTCAGTGGCACAAGCAAGGAATTGACTAGGGTTGTCTTTAGACATAACATCAACGGGTGTCTGAATCTGTGTTTTGACCTTGATATGAACACCAGTCTGGCCCTGTGTTCCCCATATTACACTGCTTAGACACACAGCCCATCTTGGGACAAATCGGTGTCTCGCTCGCCACCTGATCTCAACACACAAGCGCTACCTCTGCGTTCCCCCTGTTGTACCTGCTAACACACTGTGCGATAACATTAGACACAACGTTGGCCTCATGTTCAGCCAAAACATGCAACTTGTCCTTGTGATGCAATGGTGTTCACATCGCGTGTTCAACAGGTGGCCCATTTGGTGTTGGGATTGTTATGGTGCTTACACACAACAACCAAGCACATGCTTTGGGGTTTTAACATCCCATCTTTGTTATGTCTAAAGATGCCCTAGGTCTCCTGTGTCCTGGCTTCCCATTCTTCAGGAATAAAGGTATTTCCTGTCCCCAACAGGTGGGGTTGAATTCTTGCTCTTTCTAGGAGTCTCCCCGAAACCCAGTGACTCATTTTTCCTGAGTTTGACTCTGACTGACATCTGCTGTCTACCTGGCATACCATCAGCTGTCGGGATAGAAATGTGTACATCCCACTTGATAACCGGTACTGCCACTTCTTGAAGAGCTTCCCTAGAGCATGGTGTGTCAGGAAGGTAATACTCTCGCACATCTTGTCACGCTGTGCTGACCCAAGTGACTTCCTGAGAACTGGGATGCTGCTGCTCAGGTTGTCACCTGGGTCAGACCAGTGTGAGAATTGGGATGCTGCTCAGCATTGCTCCCACTCCGGTTAGCTTTTGTCTCCAATATGCTTCGGGCTCTAACATCACTCTCACAGGAGGACACAAACTTGTGTAGTCCCAGAAAGCCCCTGAGATACCACAACACAGGAGTGGGAAACGCCTGACTCATTGCTGGTCTTCATTTGGCCCCTTTTCAGTTCCTAGATCTGACCCAGCCAAGATTCTTGAGTACTGACCGAGCATGCTGGGGAAGAGGGGATGCACAGAGGGAATGGTGTGTACTCCAGGGCAGAGGCTGGGTCCACAGGCTAGGTCAATGACCCAGACCCTTCTCCCCCTGCCCCCTCCCCCTTTTAAAAAAAAATCCTACCTCAAATACTTATTACTTATTCACCTATATATGCTGTCTCCACATGCCTTCCCCTTCATAGCTTCTTTTTCCAGCTGGGGAAACTCGAGGCCCACAAAGACTAAATGCCTTGTCCAAGATCACACAGGAAGGCTGTGGCAGAACATGGGTCTCCAGAGTCCCTAGTTATAATTTTAACCATGATACCATCCTCCTCCTCTTACTTGGAGCCTAAACTGAGAGGTCCCTCCACTAATTTCATAAACCATAATTAAACATCATATCCTTGAAAGAAATGTCCATATTATTATCATCATCTCTTTTAATTATAGGTGAAGCAATGACTGTGTTAACTTGCATAACAACTCTGTAGCAAATTAAGGGGTTGAACACAAGATTCTACCCCAACAACCTCTCTCCAGGTCTGGCCACTAGACCTAGCCTTTTCTTGCTACATGACATGTTGCAGACGGAGCACACCTTAAGGTTAGCTTTGACTGGGGTGTGTTCAGCATGCTAGGTGTGTTCCAATTTCCTGACCCCAAGAGCCGTGGACCAAAATCTTCAGATGGACAAGGGCTACGAGACCAGCATGTGTATGCACCCCTCTGAAGTAACTCCTGGACTCCACTCCGCCCCCCCCACCTGCTTTTGTAATTGGCTGACCAAGCCAGTGGTCTGTAGTCCTAGCTGCTGAGATTCTGAGGAAGGGCTTTGATTCAGCTGCTGAGACTCGGGTGCAATGAAATAGTATACAAGACCATTAAGACAGTGCAGGGCCTGGAACAGGACCTGGCTGAGAGCTGTTCTTGAACTCCCTGAGAGCCACATGTAGCTCCAAGCTACGGCTTGGCTACCCCTGGAATATGCTGAAGTTCTGAGGGACTTTATTCTGGGCAGGGAGGGATTGAAACTAAACGGCCAAGCTAGGCCTTGTTGCTAAATAGACTTTCCTAACAAACCTCTTTTGGTGCAGGAGACCTGCTCTGGGCAGTTAACCTGTACAGACTAGCATTTCTTTGGTTACAACACGTCTATGGACTGATCACCCAGAATATAAACTACTACTTGCCTTTGCAGATTATGGGAGCTTGCAATCTCTTAGCTGCATAGTCGGCAGAGCATGTAGCCCACAAAATTGGCTGGTCAGGTGGTGGTGTTGGTTCTCTTCCTTGTTTACATCGGCCACTTTCCATTGAAAAAATAGATCAAATGCTTCCTCAGTAATACTTGTTTTTCCATGTACATAGTTGCCACAGGGATGTCTCTTGGTCACAAACAGGCAGGAATTTTCTCGGAGACAATCCTGCAACAGCTGGATTGTACACACAAACTATAGGGAGTATTGAAGTAGTACTCTCCTGGCCATTACTTGAGGGCAGTGATTTTTCCAAAACAACTAAGTAGAGAACTGGTAACCCACTAACAGCACCTACCTCACCCAAAGATGTTCAGCTGAGTACAGTAGAAAGTCCCCTTTCCTATCTTCTCTTATTCAGAAACTCCTTATTCCAAACTTATCCTTCATGCACCTCTAGGCAAATGTAGACTCTGTGAACGCAGTGTGTCTATGAATAAACTTGAAATGAGAACAGGAGTGTGAGAAGCAATGGCTGAAGAAGAAATACAGGCCCATAGAGCCTCAATGGAGTGGAGCCCCAGCCTATAGAAGGAACTAAGGGTCTGTCAACACAGGAGTAAGTTAGAAATTACAACACATGTGTAGTATATGAGCCCACCACAATTTTACAGAAGGCCGTAGCATCCCCATAGTTCCTAGCTCACTGTTTTACTGTTACAGTAAAACCCTCTCGTCTATACAGAAAGTATGTCCCTGAGGGGTTTCTGCTGTTTTTGACCCATTTTATGACTTGTGGAGAAATGTTTCTCTCCATAGGCCCGTCTCTAGTCTATGCTGCTTGTTTTGCCACCTCCTCTCCCCGCCCCCCCACTCCTATTTTCCCTGTGTAGATCTCTGCTCCCTGCTCTGCATTCCCTTTCCTATAAGCAATTCCCATCCCCTTCCCAAATGAAATAATCAGCAGTGAAATCATTGATTTAAGGACAATCACTGGGGCTTGGGGTCCATGGATTAAGCGAATAATGGCATCGTTTGGCCATTGTTCCAGGCTGCTGCAGACTCCTGCACACATCACTATTGGCTACGCACCTCTTGGTTTCACTTAATCCATGTTTGGAAGGCTGTCTCTGCAGCTATGATGGCTAGAAGCCCTTCCACTACGCACCTGGCATAGGGCACAGCCCCATCTGTTCCCTGCTGCATGGCCCCAGCCAGAGGAGAGGTAAGGAAGGTTGGAAATGCCAATCTAGGGAGAGGACTCACTTTCTCCTGGATCAGAGATTTCTTCCCTTCTCCAGGTAACAGGGGCCAGGCCCTACAGCAAGAAGTAGGAGTGGGGAGCAGCTGTCTGTCCCACCATTTGCCCTTTCTGGAGGTCCAGTCTCATTGGCTGTCTCCGGCCCAGTAGGGCTCCAGCTGGCACCTCTGGGTGCTGGCTGTGAAGCTCAGGGTACCCAGATTCATAGCACTGGTCCAGCACTCTTCCCCCCCCCCCCGCATTTCATTTTGAAACTGTCACAGAATCTACAATTTTGCAAATGGCATTTTCTACTTTGAAAGCACTTTACTGGGTTTTGCACAAAAATAAACACTTAGCTGGCTGAACAGTGGGTCCCACAACAGGGGCATAGTTAGGTTGGAAATGGGACCTGGTGCAGAAGAGAGAATGGGGCTCCCTGCTCCGCCGCCTGTCAGCAGGGAATGTGCAGATGTACTGCTATTCTATTATAGCTACTAGGTCCTTCTACCCAGACTCAAAGGAGTTTTTTCTGGGATTATCTGGACTTTGATTTCTGGCTCTGTTTCTCATGCAGGAAAGTCCTTCTACTTTCTACTTCACTCTGACAAACCAAACAGTGCCCCACCCTTCAAACCTTTTGTAACATTTCCCCACTCCCTCCAGAACTGACTACTTTTTCTTTCACCCCTGAAATGAAATGTGCAGACGACAGTGGCCTAAGGATGCTTGAATCTGGCTAGAGAAGCTATTTCCACTGAGAGCCAATGTAGTCTAGTGGATAAAGAGGAGTTGGACCTGGGAGCCTGGAGTCCATAAGCAAGTCGCTATCTTTCAGCCTCTTTTCCCCATCTGTAAAATGCAAACAAAAATAATCACAAGGTGGTTGTGAGGTTGAACTAGATAAGGATTGTAAATCACTTTGAACACTTATTATTATTATTATTATTACCACCCATAATGTACCTGGTACTGAATAATAACAGCAATGTACAGTAAAGTGCTATAATGGTTAAAGTACTGGAGTTTGAAGTAGAAAATAATTCCCCAAGTGAGAGGACAGACATGAGTACTGCGTTTAGCTGCTTTCCAGTAAAAACAGCTGGAGTCACTTTTGATTTCGATTGAGGAGGAGGCGGCGGCTGTGTCATGATCTGGGAAGATTCTCTTTTGAGCAGGAGTCCTGTGGATTTCTGGTGAAGACAAACTGACTTTTCCCAGCCAGCGCTGCAATGCGAGAAGGAAAACTGCTTTGCATAAGCTATGTGCTGATATGAGGGGGATTTCCCAGGACGGGGTGGTGGTGGTGTTAGCACATGGGGGGGGCTAAGCACCCCTCTGTCCTGGGAAATCACCCTCACATCAGCACATATCTTATGTGCTGCACGTCCTTCCACTGGGGGGAATATTTGCTGCCCTGTAGTGCTGTGCCCACTGCCTGCAGAACATGAGGGTCCTGCTTAGTGATTTTGGTGGGAGGGAAAGCAGAACAGTGGAGCAGATCTGTGTATGAGGAGCAGTTGAGAGGTGATTCTCTTGGCAGTCCTGTCTAGTCTAGGACAGTACCCTCTTCCAGGCAGTAGCTTTCAATATCTTGAAAGTAATTTAAACGAAAATAATTTAGAGAAAATGGAGCCAAACTGGTTGCTGTGCTACAAGATGCTGTTGTCAACCTTACCATCCATGGGTGTTGGGCAGAAGTGGAGTACAGAACCATTGCCAGTATGGCTTCTGAACTAACTGGGTTCTTGGATATCCAGTTATCGGAAGCGACCAGTTAGCTGCCTGATGGTGAACCTGCAGGGGAGCTTGCGGTTCTTTCCATTGAGTCACATTGAAATGGACAGTATTGGCATGTGCATTTCTCAGTGTCACAAACTGCCAATGGCGGAAATGCAGCAAACTCGGTTTCCTGACTATTACTGAGGGTGATGTTCCCAAACTCATTCTCTGAACTTGTGCACTGATCCACAGCCCTGCCTGCTCCTTGAACCCTTTGTATATCTGTTGCTCATGCCGTTTGTGGCCTTGATTGAGGAAAGCACTGAGCTCCAGGTAGGGAGACCTTAACCCTTGCACTTTATTTTCAAAGTGATCCATAAACATTTATCTTTGCAACACTACCTATCTCTTTGCCACAGGCAGTTTTAGTCTCCAGAAGAGACTTGCAATGACTGGAGCTGCGATTGAAACCTAGAAATCCTGCCTCACGACTCTGTTCTTTAGACCAATGGCTTTCAACTTTTTGTTTGTTTGTTTTTGTTTAAATGAATGGACCCCCAGTAAACCTCAAATTGTCTTTCAGGCCATCACACACCTACCAGAGAGGACTTGACTGGGTACATGATCGTTGGAGGATGGCTGTGGCTGCACAAGGCAGGCAGCTTTGGTCCCTGCGGGCAGTATGGCCACGTTTGGGGGGTGGAGAGTTGGGGATGACCATAATGCATGGTTTTCAGCTTGGAGAAGAAATGACTGAAAGGGGATAGGATAGAAGTTTACTGAATCATGAGTGGTATAGAACAAGTTGATAGGGAGCTGTTTTTTATCCCCTCAAATTCTTGAATTAGGGGACGATCAATGGGGTTGATCCCAAGCCCCATGGATCCTGCACGCCCACACGTGCGTGCAGTTTCTGCGCAGCACAGTGGGCCTGCAATGGGAGTGAGTGTGACTTCTGCACAGGCTCACACAGGATCCATGGGGCTTGGGATCGACCCTAATGAGACTACCTGGCAGTGGGTTTAAAAAAACAGCAAAAGGAAGTATTGTTTAATTCAGTGTACAACTAACTTGTGGAACTTGTTGTTAAGGCCAGTGGTTCTTAGAATTTATATCCATAAATGGCTGATATTCATGTTGGTTGGGGGATGTAACCTCGGACTGCTGTGAGTAAATGGCAGGGAATGGAGCACCTTATTATGACCTGTTGTACCCTAGGCTGAATCAACTGAAGATATTCACTGTTGGAAACGATGCGATATTGGATGGACCCAATATGGCATTTATGTTCAAGTTAGCCAGTAGAGTACTGGAACTGTTAGACCTTAGTGCTGGTATATATTCTGGGGCTATGAGACCCTGTGCCATAGCTGCTGAAGAGGAGCAGCCCATCACCACTTAGGGGAGAGACCACCACCCTTGCTGGTATTTTGGTAGGTTTTTTAAACACCTGTGTTCAAAATTGATGCAATGGTATGATGGGAACTTAATTTGCATTCAAAATTTGTGTAATTCTACTTGCATAATTTGGGTTTCCTGGTTGCATAATTTGGTGTTGGTGGCAATTTGCAGAATACACAGGGCCCTGAGTAAAGCAGGCAAAATACAAAGCCTCCCGCTTTGCTTTTAGTAGACAAAGGAGAGCAGAGGAATGGAGGGGTGTGGGGGTCTCATTCCTTTGCACTGAGAGCTCATGGGCTGTATCTTCC
The DNA here is from genome assembly GCA_003113815.1 of Sphenodon punctatus. Taxonomy (NCBI): domain Eukaryota; kingdom Metazoa; phylum Chordata; class Lepidosauria; order Sphenodontia; family Sphenodontidae; genus Sphenodon; species Sphenodon punctatus. Next base: position 1,635,094 of record QEPC01006805.1, on the reverse strand, counting down.
AGGCACTACAGTGTGACCACTCAAGGACATGGTAAATTTATCATTCTGCTCATGGTGTTACTCAAGCTTTAACCTGAATTCTCACCCACCCACCCTCCTAGTCTAATTTCTGCTTGTGCTGAGTTGCTTTAAAAGCCAATCTGAAAATCCTCAGCCCAGAAGAGAGAGGGTGGGCGGCTGTGACCAGTCTGCCTTGCTGTTTCCCCTTCGGTTCTCTCTGGGGCAGTTCGCAAAGCTGCGCATACAGTCTTTTGTGACTGATGGGGAGTTGTCTCTTAGCCAGGACTGTGGAACCGTGAAGTGTATGGGTACTCCTCGGTTTCATACATGAGTGTTGTGTGATAAAGCTAGAGAAAGCAACATGTACAAAACATGCATGATCTTGGTGCGACTCAGAACTTAACTAACATACCCATATTTCATATCTATCAAATTGTCTAACGCTGAATCTAATGAAGGCTAAAGACTTGCATGTAAAGGTAATATAGATGAAAATAAATACAAAAACAGATTGTAAGCCCCAAACCTGACAAATAGAATGAGAGATAGGAAGGTTAAAATGATCCATATTATTATTATTTTATTATCATTTATATAGAGCCAGTCGTGTGATCTGGTGCTGTGCAGAACATAGAAATAGATGTGGTCTCTGCCTGTGGCTTACAATCTAAAAGACAAGGAGAGGGGACAGTGGGAGAGACAGGGGATTAGACAGACAAACATTCAAGCAGGTGCGAAGACTCAGGTGCGTGTGCTTGGCTTGGTTACAGTCAGGTTGCAGCAGTCTGCAGAGGAGGGCAGATAGTAGATATATGGGAACGTCTAGCAGGGATTGGGAAAGGCAGCGAGGAACAGGTGGGTCTTGAGGGATTTGAAGGAGCGGAGGGAGGGGGCAAGGCGGATGTGGGCAGGGAGGGCATTCCAGGCATGGGGGGGGGAGCGGCAAGGGAGAAGGGTCGAAGGTGATTAGGCGAGCAAGAGAAACGAGGGAGAGTGAGGGAGGGGACAGAGGAAGATCGGAGAGCGCGTGGAGGAGTGCGAAGGGAAATTAGGTCTGAGAGGTAAGGGGGAGCTTGGTCGTGTAGCGATTTGAACGTGAAAACCGGGAGTTTAAACAGGATACGTTCAGGAAGGGGGAGCCAGTGAAGAGAGGAGAGGCTGCACATGGTCCGATGGGCAGAGTGAATGACCTTGGCAGCGGAGTTTTGGATTGTGATAAGGGGGGACAGGTGAGAGTGAGGGAGGTCAGCAAGGAGGAGGTTGCAGTAATCGAGGCGAGAGAGAACCATGGCATGAACAAGGGTTTTGGCCGAGAAGGTAGAGAGAAAGGGGCGGATCCGAGCAATGTTATGGAGGGTGAATTGGCAGGATTTGGCAACCGAGTCAATGTAAGGTTTAAAAGAGAGGTGCGTGTCAAAGATGAAGCCCAAGCTATGGGCTTGGAGAACAGGATGGATGGTGACAATGGAGATGGGCAGGTTAGAGGGAGAGGAAGAGGAGGGAGGAAAAATGAGGAGTTCGGTCTTGGCCATGTTGAGCTTGAGTTGATGTCGGGACATCCAGGCGGAGATATCAGAGAGGCAGTTGACGAGGCGTGAATGGAGAGAGGGAGTAGAAAGATAGAGTTGGGTGTCATAAGCATAGAGATGATATTGGAATCCATAGGAAGCAATAATTTTGCCAAGGGACAGGGTGTAAATAGAGAAGAGAAGAAGGTCAAGGACAGAGCCTTGGGGGACCCCAACCGAAAGGGGGAGGGAGGGGGAGGCCGACCCAGGGAGCAAGACTGTAAAGGAGCGGTCAGAGAGGTATGAAAACGAATGTATATTGAGGGAAAGAGGTGGAAAACATGACCCACCAACCACAGCCCATGGAAGAGCAGAGGAACTAGACGTTTTGGGAAAAGCCATCAGGAAGTTTTAAAGAGACAATGCCTGAGCCATTGAGGGAGGGATTCCGCCATGACTTTAGAGAAGAAAAACAGATGGGCTGAGAGGGAGACACTCCAATAGGAAAGAGGACGGGCCCAGTCTATACCAAGGTTGAGACAATACCAGCTTTAAACCATGAACTTGAATAATGTTGGCATAATATCCAAAGAATGCTAAAAGTGAGGGTAGCATTGTGTCATTTTACTTGCACTCTTGGCTCCAGTCATTGCACTGTTCTTAAATTCAGATTTACACATAAATCCTAATATATATCTGGTGTACTGATGTGAGTGTTCCTGGCAATTAGGGATTCACAGTGAAGGGGAACCCAGGTTAGACGTCCAGAGAATCTGATCTTCTGAGTAAACTCAGAACAAGGGTGACGAAAGGTTGCTCCTAGTAGGCTGGGGGGCAATTCTGGAGGGAACTGGTCCAGCAGTGGATGCCATAAGTGAGGGAACCAGGTCACTAAAGGCTCTGAAAGGGGTCAGGGGCATCCCAGCCATTCATGACATGATGTGAACACAGTCTCGGAGCCACTGCCTTCTAAGCCAAGGGTGTGTGTTGGGAGAGGCAGGTATACTTAGGGCGCTTTCTGATGTGTGGGAGTGTGACCGTACAATGCTGAAGGGGAAAACAGGCTTGCAAATCGCGCACGTTTCCCCACATATCCGAATGCGCTAATCAGCATAATTGCCACTGCTATGTACACTTACAAGGCTGATTGAGCTGCATTTCACAGCCCTGTCAATCAGCCTTGTAGATGCGCATAATAGCAGCAATTATGCCGATTAGTACTTTCAGACGTGTGGGGAAACATGCGTGATTTGCAAGCATGTTTTCCCTCACAGCCTTGTAAGGTTGCGTCTCTGCACGTCAGAAAGTGCCCTGAGATTGTGAACACTGACGTATGTTGTACACAAATGTCTACCATGGTGGGGTTCTGGTCTCTAGTAATAGCCTTTGGTGCTACTTCAAATGAGCAATATTTTCAGGAGTAATTTCAGGGTCTCTGTTTCCTCAATGTAGATTGGCTGGCTGAGGTGCTTAAGCACTCCATGGTGAGAAGGAGTGGGGAACTTGAAGCCTGTGGGCCATATCTGGCCTGTGACTGTCTTTTAGTGGGCCCCTTTCCAATTCCTGGGCTTGGCTCATGGATCCAAACATGGAGAAAGCAAGTATAGGGAAGGGAGCAGAGATGAGGGCATGCTCTCATCGGCAGTGGATGGATCCATGATCTGGACCCCCCTCCTCCCCCCTTCCTTGTAGGGTGGCCACTGACACATCCCCAGAATACAGGATTTGGGAAGAGGAAGAGCGCAGCTGGCTCATAGCTTCTTCCCCGAGCCAGAGCTGAGTAACCAGCACTGGGTGACAGGTGGGGAAGAGGATACAACAGTACTGAGAAAATCTCAGCCATGGGTGCATATTTTTAAAACTCCACCAGGATGGGTTTGGGTTGGTCATGTCCTGGAAAATCCAGACACTATGGTAACCCTAGCACCTTCCCCCAGTGCTGGGACCACTGGCTCACCTCTGAGTCTGCATGCTGCCAGTGCCACTGTTTCTTCCTGAAGTCATGAGATCACAACTTCTTGGGGCGGGGGTGAAAGTGGCAGCGCCAGCAGCATGTGGAAAATACAAGACAAAACACATAAAAATAAAGAACAATGGACAACCCCTTCAAAAAACAGGACTGTCCTATGTAAAACAGGGTCTGTTTTCTTCAGCACCATCTACTGGCATCTTACCTGGAGTGTATACATAAATAGTTATGGGGGGGGGGGGGAGAGAGAGAGAAATGGAAGCTGTGAAAGCAAGTCTGTATCCCCCCAAACCTCCTTGAAATGCCCTCCACATAAGTACTCTGTCCCTCACCCCCACCCCCAGCCTCTCACAAGCTACAGTCCAGGCTCATGCTGCAAGTAGGCAGGGAGGATGCTACTACTTCCAGCTGTTTAGCATTCTCAAAGACCCAATGATCAGGAACAACAGCCCTCGCCCTGTGGGGGGGGCCAAGAGCAAAGCCTTCCAAATGCCTCTTTTCATGAAATTATTCCACCTCAAAATATTTGTGCGTATGGTATCTGTTTGCCTATCTCTAGGGACCAGCTTGTCTCTTGGGACCAACACGACAACCACACTCTATCTATAGGCATAGATTGTTCCTGTTGCAGAGAGAGTGAGATGAACGTTATTTATTATTATTATTATTATTATTATTATTTATTTTTATAGTGCCAGCGGTGTACCTGGCACTGTACAATTAATAGTTATGACGGGCCCTTACCCCAAGGGGCTTACAATGTAAGCGAGACAAGGAAGGGGAGAGACAAGGGAGAGGTGAAGATCGGGAGAGATGATACATTCACGAGGTTAAGCCTGTGCACTTGTAACTTCTCAATTTAGTTACTTTACAATCTTCATTGGGCTCTTCAACAGAAGCAAAGAGCTAGGAGTGGCAGAGCTTTGTGCTGGAGCCTATGCATTATAGGCACAAATCCTGCACGTGCCATGGTGAGCAGGGCCTAATTTCTGAAGCAAAGGTTGCAATTTACCAATTACTTATTCCAGAGTAAGTGGATTGTGGCCAAAGTCTCCATGTTCTGCAGCCGCTTCATCTAAATCAAAGCATTCAGGTCTTCAGAGTACAAAATAAGAAGATGAGTAATGCAAACAGTATGGAATGGGAGGTCCATTGGTGGTGGTTTAGACTTTCAGTGCATTTTACACTGCCTCCACACTTTCAATTTGCAGTATGCCTAAGATTTTTGTGCTGTAAGGGCATCCTAGAATTACTTGGGGGTGCAACTAGTTGAGGGATGTTAGGGGCTTTTAGAACATAGGGACGGGCTAGGATATTGGGGCTACAGCAGTGGAAATATTCAATATTGATAAGGGTATTTTTAAACGGTCATGACTAGTATTCTGAATGAGTACCCTTTGTGGACGTAATGCAGAGAAATTAATCCACAGTAATAAATCCCCACATGGGGATACAGGTTTTTGGGCTGAGTGATGTATTCCATGTTACGTTGAGTCTGTTCCTAAATGAATTTATAGCATATTAATTTCACTTGAGAGCACATTAGAAAATGGTTAAAATAACCAAGAATAAACAGCTGTTTATCCAAACTACAAGTGCCCCTATATGAGTTTAATACAGAATAATTTGTCCAGATTAGTCAATCTGTTAAAAAAAAATTTGTATAGACAAGTCTCAGGCAGGCAAATGCTACTTTCTAAATGAGGTTGTATGCGGGTGGAGCAGGTCTTCCATTCAGCCAACTGCTAGCCATTGCTATTACTTAGCTGAGAACAGTGGCTTTCATTCTCCCTGGTCAGTTTGTTGAGAGAGAACCTCATACTAAACCATCTCTTATCTCAGACCGATAAAACCTGGCTTCCATCATGTTCTGTTTTTCAGACAATGGGGAAAGGTCTTCCTTATTCAGCTGGTTATGAATGGAACAGCAAACAGAAGACTGTGCAACCTCCGGTTTAGCTGACCATGACGCAAAAAGCATGCCTAGGTTGTGAGAGGACGGTGATTCTGACCACTGCAGCAGTTCTGTGGTAGACTGACCTACTGCTCTTTCATGCTGGGCAGTGTGTCAGTTTTATTAGGCTACTTTAGCAACTTGCTTCCTTCTGATGAATTTTGTAAAAAAAAATTCAAATCCATCTGTGATTAATCTACTCCCCACAGCCTGGTGCTGATGCTGAATAGTGCCTCATTTGCTGTATGAGATCAGCTGGCACAGCAATTGCATTTCTCGATCAGTTTCCTTTCAGCTGCCTGGATGCTACAGAAATAGCCTTTACTCACACACCACCTGAGCAGCCAGTGGCTTTGTCTCACTGGCTTGGCGCACACTTGGCATGACAGTCAGCTGAGGCCTGAATCCGCAGCCTTCTGCGTCTGGCTGACGCAGCTGCTGAGTGACTTTCGTGGAGACTCATGCTAGAGTTGTTTGGTGGTACACAGGGGAATTTGTGTTCTAGTAATAGCAGGCATAGGTGGGTCAGCCTAGCTTCTGTAGATTATTCAGGATGCAAAAGGCACCTGCTTGAATGTCTCCGCTTGGAGTCTTGTGGACACCTATCCACCTCACGCGAGCTTGGTGTTCTCAGGCATAATTGCTGGTAAATTCTGCAAGGGGAAGCCCGTGGCTGGAATATTGGTGGGAGCTACTGATCAAGGCTGAGGCCCTTTGAAAGAACTGTGTGTAAGGGGATATGGGGCATAAGGGAATTTTCCCTGTCTTGGAAGTGGTCCCTCTCCATCATTTTCTTAATGGGTACTAAAACTCACCCCGAAGAAGCTCAGTATAGTAGAAATGAACTCCTGACTTGCCATTCCCTAAATTTGCCATCCACCCTGGGCTGTAGGGGTATACGTTTGAATGAATGAATAAATTTATTATATTTGTTAACCGCCCCCTCATGCCCATGGCAATTAAATTTGCTGTGAAGGCCTTTGGCAAAGAACAAGTTATAGGATAATAAAAATGCCATGCTTCAAATGTAAAAGCAAACAAAGGGATTGAGGTATCGTCTCTGCTAGCCCTCTCTTCTACCTCTAGCCTCATGGAGACGCAGACAGTGTCTTAAGAATGCACATTGTTGGAATCTTTTTCTAGGTTCGATTCCACAGTCTTCAAAAATCATTAGCCAGACCCTTTATTTCCATATTAGCTTAACTATGGTATCTCTTTAAACTATACATGTGGAGTTCTTCTTACTGCTCCTCCTCAGGTCCTGAAGCCTTTAGGGTTGCATTACAAAGTCATGCTTATAAACTTTTTGCCACAGCCCTGAGGGATGAAGCTTTTACTTCTTATCAGCCAGCCCAAAGCGTTGAAAACACCCGAAAGTTCAAGAGGAGCTATAACAATCAGATCCATTGGCAACCCTGTAATCCAGTGAGGGAATGGAAAAAGCTGAGGGCTGAGCTGTCCCAGCAGGTTCCAGCTAGCCTTGTAGGGAAAATCCCCCAATCAGTGTTGGCTTAATTGCTCTTCTGGTCATGGATCCTGCCAGGTGGCAATTGTCATCTGGAAAATCCCCAGCCTTCCTGACAGGCAGGTTATGTAAACGAGGAAATGCCACCAGCTGGAGATATCAAACTCTCTCGTAGTAATTCTCATTGCTGTGAGACCCATTGTTATGGGCAAATTATACCTTTTATTGGACCAACTCCAGTTGGTGGCGGTATGCAAGATTTCAGACCTCACAAGGTCCTTCATCTGGCAAGTGAGGAAGGACCCTGTCGGGTCCAAAAGCTTGCATACCTCCACCAACTGGAGTTGGCCCAATAAAAGGTATCATTGCACTCCTTTGTCTCTAAGGTTGCTGTGCTGGTCCCAAATATAGGCAATACTTTCTCTCCATTGCTATGGGTCACTGTCCCACCTTCTTCAGCTATTCATAGTCACTTAACACCCCTGTGACAACTACTGTTTCTTGCATGTGAAAGCATTTACATTCTAGGTGTCCTTCCATGCAATTCAATGGTTGGCAAAGAGATCCCTGCAGTTTAAAAGAGCAATAGAATTTCACGTAATACTTTTACTAGAAGTAACAATTAGTGATACAATTATTTTTCTGGGTGAAACCCACAAAAATGTTAATTTTGTTTAAAAAACGTTACTTGCAGATAGTTATGAGTGTGTTTACTTGAGGTAGTACTCCAAGATATGCAGGATAGGCACACATAGTTCTTATTACTTAAGGGTTATTTGCCAACTACCTTGAGGTAAACTACCCCTGTTTAATTGTGGCTAAGCCCCTCTTATATTCTGGGGATAAAGCTACCCCAGAATACAAGAGCTGTGCATATGCTTTATAGTAAAGGAGTTCCACATCACAATGTGTTCATAAGAACACACAAACATGAGTCCTAGCTACATCATGCGAAACCTGGTGGAATTGCTCCTGAAACAACCAAAGCAGCTGCCCTGTGTTATGGTCATGCACAGCCAATATAACTGTCGACATTGACCCCCAGCAAGCAGCATCCTCTATCTTTTGCCTGTGTGGATCCCAGTTGCTCCCTGGGCAGGGCTGCTACTGATGGGCTGGGAGCACCCTGTCCATAGCAACCCTGGCTCAGAAAAACCCATGGCTGTTCCCACATGTCCACTGCAATCCCTTATGGGAATTCATGCATGTTTCTCTCTGTGTGCTCAGAGGATAGGCTCATTAGTGGCTATCAGTCATGTTGGCCAGGGAAATGAGACATCATTTGGGGGCTGGGAGTGAATAGCTGGAAATGGGTCATTCCATTATGACTTTCCTTGAAGAAACTAAAGTTTCCCACTGTCAGAGTCAAGATGCTAGTCTAGATGGACCATTGGTCTGACCAAGTATAGCACTTTGTATGTGCGTCTGCCCTTGCTATGGACCTGGAGTACAACTGAAACAATCTTGCTTCCCTGGGTTAGATCTAGGGCAGAAATGAGCAGTTAAATTGCTGCTCATGAGAAATTTAACCATGTTGGGAATTGGGATCGATTTCCTGACCATTTTCTGATACCAATGTGATTTCTTAATTCTTGCAATACCATGAGATACCATCCTGATTTACCCACTTTCTGCTTACCTTTTACCACATTCATTTACCGATGTACTGTATTGCTGAGGGTACTGCTTTAGTTCTAGGTTTGTTTCCATATTTCTGAGCAGAACTGGTCTTTAACCTCCACTCCAGTGCCTCCAGTCAGAATTGTTGTTCTATGTTGTTCCTTTTTGCTTTGGCCAATCTGCAACTGGATTGCAGATTAGTAAAGGAATCTGTGTGCCAGCCAATGAGCGACAAGGGGAAATGGAGTACAAGAAATGTGGTATTGTCAATATTACCTCTTGAGATTTGAAGTGGACGGCAAAGCAGTAAATTAGGATCCTGGTACATGAAAAGTTGATAAATTGAGAAACAAAATGTCAGTCGAAAGTAGAGGTTCTCCATTCAACCAAGATGGTATCAGGAACCAGAATTTCAATGAGATTTGCCATTTTGGTGAAATCTCGTTTCAACTCTAGTTAGACTATCAACCTCATCAAAAACCTAGCCACACAGGTACTCGTAGATCAGCAAACATTCAGCCAAGTCTGTGTTTGAGCTCAGTAAGCTGCTTAGGGAGTTGCTCCCCTCATTCTTCCAATCTGGTAAAACTGGTTAACATAATAAACAAACTGGGAAAAAGTCTGGGTTGGGTCATGGTGCGATTCCTAGAAGCAAACAGGGGCAAGAGTGCTACTCGAGTTTCCCTGACGTGGCTCATAGCTCTATCTTTTTGCCATGTCTGTGATGAGTTTCTGCTTTGTTGCAGGACCAGGTTCCGATAGAGTGGAAGGCCATGAGTTGCTCCCCCTTGGTTGCTGTGGCAGGGGACCCTATGGCCCTGGAATGTATTCCAGCAGTTCCCAGTAATGCTTGCATCTCATGGGCTGGCTCGCAGTCCTCTTGACAGACTCTAGTTCCATATTGCTGGAGGCAAAAGTTGCTGTCATCACAGCAGCACAGAATTCATAGAACCCTATTAGTATACCTACTACTAACATCACTGCATCTAGCTGTGGGGTGGCTTACATCACAAGTGAGAAATGATGATATGGGAGAAAAGCCTGAAATGGCAGCAGGGGGTGCACAACAGTAGCTTTTTGAGCATTGCACTATCTTGTACCGCCTCAAAGCAGGCCAGAGGAAGCTGTGGAGCTGGCTTTGTCTCAGAGCAAAAGCTGCCATTTGTACCCAGTAATGAGGCTGCTTTCTATGGGCTTGAATCACCACTCATGGCAGAGATCCACTTGCTCAAAGTTGCTAAGGTGAGCCAAGCTAGACAACCCTTGAGTTCCCTTCCCACTAGAGCAGCAAGATGGGTGCAATAACCTAGGATAACATGTACACCCCCCCACACACTCTTCTTTTTCAATAGGGTGAGCTGGGGGAAGTTCCAAGCAAACTTACAATAACTACAGCTCCAGCAAGCTGCTGAGCACTATAACCTGTTCGCCTGGGTGTGCGATCTCCTCTGGCCAGCCCTGCATTCCTAGGGGCTTTGATTGGATAGGGTGACGGTGTGATTTGTCGCCTTTCAGGGATGGATGGCTGGGAGGCAGATGATTAAGCTGCAGATATGGAAAGGAGAGGACCCTATCGCATCTATGACCCTGGCGGGGCGACGCAGCAAGAGGCAGCTGCAGCCTTTGAACAGCTGGTGGAGGAGAATGCCCGGTTGAAAGAGAAGATGCAGGGGATAAAGTCTCTAGGTAATTGCAATGATTGGGAGGGAAGATGGCTCCTCGGTTGTGTGTGTTGTTTCATGTTTGATTCCTCTTCTGGAATCCTTTGCCCTGTGAAAGACTGCAGAGTGTGCCCTGTTACAGCCACCATGTAAGTAGGGGTTTCCTCAGTCAGTGTTAGCAGAAGAGTGGCATTAGTTCTTCCAGAATAACTAAGTAGCACAAATCACTGGACCCCTCCACCCCCACGCTCTAATCAGTGGCTACTCATCCATAGATAAATGAGTGCAGCCCCCTTGCGAATCTTGCCCACATAGTGCTTGCTTATGGATGACCAGCTGGGACTGATTTCCATCAATCACAAGTCTCGCTTCCTCTGCAGGGAGCTACCGCTGCGAGGGGTTGATTCAGAGTCGCCCCACGCAGCTCAGGAGGAGGCTTCGGCCTCAAAGCTCCGCACAGCACAGACCCCCTTTTCACTCCAGCAGCAGCACAGTGGGGCTATTCTAGGGCGGCAGCTTATGCCATAGAGAACTGTGAGCTGGCACAGCAGGTAGCCTTCTCAGAGCTGCCTAGGACGATCTTGGAATCTACTCCAGAGAGTTCACAGGCAGAGTGGCCCTGACAGAGCATCATCTCCCAGGGTTGAGGGACCAGGTTTCTCTTCAGCAGGGGAACCAGAGGGGCAACAGCATGCTGGCTGAGTGTGACTGTATTTACATTTGATAGTGTGTATCATGTGCTGCCACTCTAAACATTTTAAGCAGGAATTGCCACTGTTAACCACCCTGACCTTGTGAGAACAATAGCCTCCCTCCCAACTGTCTCTGCAATAGGGTGGCTAACGTGTGGTGTTAATTCTGCTCCTACTTTGTTGGTTAGAAGGAATGTTACAGTGGAGCGCTCTTTCCCTCTGCTCAAGATAGAGAGATGGCAAGCTCTGCAGCACAGCCCTCCCACAGGATCTATACAAGAAATTAGAGTTTTGTTAGATGCTGAAAAGCCAATTCATTACTTAAATCAAATATATGGTTGGATGGATACATTGATGTTAGGTTGGTCTGGGAGTAAAAAAAATTCTGCTTCATTCCAGGCACTCTAACCCTCTCCTGATTTTGCTATAAGGGAAATGGAAGATTTGTCCCTCTTTCCTTATAAGTGCTACATATGTTATCCATGTCTGTCTCTCTCATACAATGTTGATGTCAGAACTGATATGCAGATCCTTTGTGGCTCAGATTGTAAGTTTTTATGCATCTCTGAAACTAGAATAACTTAGCACCTTTTCCAAATATTCTCTTGGGCAGCTGATAGCCAAAGGCCCTCCATGTTTCATTGCACAGCAAATGACTCAGCTTTGAAGGTAGGAGTTTGGAAAGCTCTGTTGTGATGCTAGAGGGACCTCGTGCCCCAGCACAAGGAAATGCAGGCAGGCTGAATGCCTTGTGCATCAGAAGGCGCCTAGCTCTGGGCCTTCTGCTGTTGGCATGGTATTACGCTTGTGGCTCCTCTGTAGATCTGTCACAGAGAGTCCAGTCTATCTAACATTTATGCAAAGCTGTGCTCTCATTCGGCTATGAACTGGAACTCTCTATAAACTGACAGTGCAAAGGGTTTCCTCCTCTTTTGATAAGCAGAATGCTACATAAGGATCAGACCTGATGTGAGGAAGAGAATGGGGGTACAGTTGGGAACCCAAAACAACAAGAATTTAATTCCTGAAATAACTCTTGGCATATCCATATACTGACGGATTGGGAGAAAACTGCAGCTTGCATTTGTGTGAATGTACCAGTTGCTCCAAAAATTGGCATGGCTAAGCCATGGCAAAGCTGAGGGGAGTGATGTGAGGTAGGTGGCCTCCAGCTACTGGAGTGTACGAGCAACCAAATTTCTCTTGGTTGATCTGGACCTAATGACTAAAGCTGTCCAGAAAACCATTTTTAATTCTACCCCCCCAAAAAAGAGGACTTCCCATTAGCATCTTTTCCCCATGGGATAACTGCATCCTCCTCTGAGGAAAATTTGAAATGTGGGTATTTCCCTAGAATTCTTTACTATGTTTCCAAATTTGTCTAGTTAGGCAATAATGAGAACGTGAAGAAAAATCATGCATTATTCACTTTCTCAACCTTTCTCAACTGAAAAGGTTTGGAAAGAATAGAAATTGGGAGGCAGGGTGGGGGGATCAAGCTTCCTGCAGGAATTTTCATTTTCCCTGTGGCAAAAATTCTTCTTTCACCACATGCAAAGTTTCCCAGGCAGGAAACTTCACACCGCTTCACTAAAAGCACTTATTTCAGTCACTTGAGACCCCTAGATGCAATCTTGGTGGCATATCTCCACTACAGACTTAGCTTGAGATATTTTATCTTGGTATGGTGCATTTGTGCCATTTGACGCTTATTTGAGCTTGTTACAGGGTCTAACTAATCTGATATTCACACTAACTGTGTTTAGAGCTGAGCTAGTTTGCTGAATTTTGGAGGTGTATCCCAAGGGTCATCACACTTACATTTTCAGATAGTGTTAGCTCCTGCCACCCTCCTTCCCCACCACAGGGGATCCCAGGTTCCCTAGCCCCAGCAGCAGGCCACGGCCCCTGCACTGGGGGCAGATGCCCCGCTGCTAGCCTCAGACGCGGCCACGCCTCCCGCATCCCTGCAGTGGGGGGTTGCCGGGGCAACCCACCCGCCCGCTGACCCCCACAGCACCGCAACCCCTGACCCTGCGCAACGTGGGGTCAGAACATCAGCTACTCCGCCTCTCAGCGCACTTGCACGTGCAGTTGGGGGCAGAACCAGGGACATAAAAGCCGGCACTGTAAAATGCACAGTGCTGGGAATCAGAGAGAGAATCTGGCCCCCTTGCAAGCTAAGAGGGGATTCAGACGTTCTGATTTGTGCGAAATTTTTTAAAAAATGAATGTTTCATGCATGTCTGAACACATAAATTTGATTAAAAGCGGTCAATATCGCACTAAAGAAATCCGACTTTCAAAACTACTCAAACCTACCTTTTTGCTGTCCGTTTTCAATAAATACGCACTTAGCAGCAGTGTGAAAGCAACATCATAGTGGTTTTAACTGGTGTGAAATCTTTTCTGATGTGAATGCAACCGTGTTTCCAAGTGCGCTGTTTTACTCCTGCCCCTATCGGAAGCAGTGAGACCAGCTGGGGCTCTGTACTTGCCTCGCTGGGTGCAGGCTGCAGCCAGCTTCTCCCCAAAAAAGTTCTTCCCCTCCATGCTTCCTGTCCCTTTCCATCCTCTGCCTCTGCCTC
>QEPC01006805.1:1557490-1607290 GCA_003113815.1 Sphenodon punctatus | reverse complement strand
GGGGGGGGGGGTGTCCCCCCTTCCACCCGCGCAGCCTGGACTCGGGGAGGGTTTTTTACTTTTTTGGTGGGTTTTTTACATTGCAGCCATTCATTTAAATGACTGCAATGTAAAAAAAAAATCCGGTACCCGGAATCCGGTAACCAGACCGGATTTACCGGGTTGAATCTGATAATGCCGGTACGCCTAGTACCGGCATTATCGGATACCGGAAATGCCGGTGATCCCGCCGCTAGTTACTTGTATATGGATGTGTTTTATACACGCTGCTTTTAGTTTTTACGTTGATACTGTTGGATTATGTAAGTGTGGATGGATGTATTGTAGTTGGGCAGTGCATTTCTGAAAGTACTAATCAATCATTGGTTTGCTATGTATTTGTTTGTTTGTTTGGCCGATGGCAGAAGCTATGGCCGTAATAAACTATTCTATTCTTACACCAGCCTGGAAACAGGTTCCGATTATCGGGGGTGTTGTTACGACACCATTGTCATGGTTGGGATCATTACCTTCTGAAGACTCGGATCCCCACCATTTTATGCCCTCATCTGGGTGGTAGACCCATTAGGATGTTCCGCCCTCGGAGACTTATGGATCCAAATAGTTTCCAGAAATCTCTGGGGGGCTTACCTATCGACCTTGACAGCTACTCTGTTGATGGCTTAGTCGCCTTGTGGAACGGCATTTTGACCATGGTCATCGACACGGTTGCACCCAGATGTTAGTTTCCACGTCTGCGGCAGCACAGGTCCCCCTGGTATACGAAGGCCCTTAGGCAGCGGAAGCGAGAGGGTAGGCGATTAGAGCACAGGTGGCGCTCAACTTGCACTGAAGCTGACCGATTGCGGCATAGATCACTTTTAAGGGACTAGGCTGTGGCTGTGATGGCAGCAAAAAAAAAAAAAGCCTTATTATTCTCCACTATCTTAGCATCTGCAAAGTCTTGTCTCTCAGAGCTGTTCGAGTGGCGAGGGGCCTGGTAAATCCAGTCTGCCTCTGCCTGGAAATAGAGTCCTCTAATGCCTACTGTGACACTTAATTAATTACTTTGCAGACAAAATTGCTTGTATTCATCATGACTTGGGTGCTGCCATTTCATACCTGCAGAGTCATTGTCTGAGGTTATGGAAGCTCGGTCTTGTCCTGTCTGTTTGGATCAGTTCTAATCGGTATCCTCCACCAATGCTGGGTGGTGTTTGGGGAGTGGTGAGAGCAATCAGTTGTGAACTAGATCCTTGCCTGTCCTGTCTGGTGAAAGCCAGCTGGGAGACGCTGGGTCCGTTGCTGGCTGGGGTTGTCAATGCCTTCCATTGGGAGGGCATAGTGTCAGATGTTCTTAAAACTGCAGTTGTCCGGCCCCTGCTTAAGAAACCATCTTTGGATGCTGACTCCCCCGCCAGCTATCGGCCTGTCTCTAACGTCCCCTTATTGAACGGATGGCTGCCCAACAGCTCCAGGCTTATCTCAACACCATCAGATCTCTGGACTCGATTCAGTCGTGCTTCTGTCCTGGGTATGGTACGGAGACAGTGCTTGTGGCCTTGGTCGATGACCTGCACCTGGAGATTGATAGTGGAAATTCTACCCTGTTGATCCTGTTAGATCTTTCAGTGGCCTTTGATATAGTTGATCACAAGATGCTGACACGATTGCGGGACCTGGTGGGGGGTGCGTGGGACCGCTCTTGAGTGGTTCCGCTCCTTCCTGTCAGGGAGGTCACAGAGAGTTGTGATGGGCAGCTGCTCGTTGTCCTCTTGGGACCTCCCCTGCAAAGTCCCACAGGGTTCTATTCTGTCCTCCCCTCTTGTTCAACGTGTATATGAGGCCACTGGGCAAGGTCATTCAGAGGTTTGGGGTGATGTGCCATCAGTATGTTGATGACACCCAGCTCTACCTCTCTTTTTCATCCAAACCAGGCCCTGCAGTCTCAGTGCTTATCCGATGCCTGGCTACTGTCGGGGACAGCTGATTGAAGCTGAATCCAGGTAAGACTGAGGTGGTGATGGTTGGCCAGCCTTGTGGCCTGGAGAGGACTGGGACTTCTATTATCGATGAAGTCCGGCCCACTCTGGCCAGTCAGGTTTGCAACCTCGGAATGCTTCTGGACCCCTTGTTGCACCTGGGTTGTCAGGTTGCGGCGGTGGCTAGGAGTGCTTTTCACCACCTCTATCTGGTGAGGAAGCTGCGGCCTTTTCTTTCCGATTCAGATATAGCCACCATCATCCATGCTTTCATCGCCTTGAAGCTAGACTACTGCAATGCGCTCTACATGGAGCTACCCTTGATGACTGTTTGGAAGCTGCAGCTGGTGCAGAATGCGATGGCTTGTCTCCCTTGGGGGCGCAGTGCCAGGAGCAGATTATATCGGTTCTCCAAAGGCTGCACTGGCTCCCTATAACTTTTTGGGCACAATTCACGGTGCTGGTTTTGACTTTTTAAACCCCTAAATGGTCTGGGCCCCACATATCTGAGAGACTGCCTGTCCTTCCATGCCCCACTGCGGCCCCTGCAATGAGCTGGGAGCGTCTCGCTGGGGGTGCCTTCTGCTAGCCTTTTTCCTATGGGGAGGGCTCACAGGGAGATGTTCTTGGTGGTTGCCCCGATGCTATGGAACTCCCTTCCCCCAGAGGCTGGTTTGAGCCTGAATATCTTCCGGAGCCGGTGCAAGACTTTTCTTTTTATTAAGGGCAGGGTTAGGGAATGGGGGTTGGGGGTGTGTGGGGTAGAGGTTTGAGGAGGTGGCTGGGGAGGGGTTTGTGGTGGGGTTGGGGGAGGGGAAAGATTGGGGGGGTCAAGTTTTATGGTGGTTTTTATGTATTTTTTTTTTTATCCTTCCCATTTGGGAAGGGCGAGGTATAAATTTAAATAAATTAAATAAAACCAGTAAGTTCCATACCCTTGTCATTGCCCCCACCTTCCCCAGGGCTGTTATGTAGGGAAAGGGGAATCCTGTTTGATTCTTCTAAAGCTGGAACGGAACTTGTCCCTTCATGCATTGCCTTTGGCTTAGCTCGCTTAGCTTTGGCTTTCTGATGAGCCAGAAAACACATGGGAAGTAGAAGGTGAAAGGGAATATCTTCTTACGAAAGAAGTTATGGGACAGGAGAGGAGCTGGTAATGCCCAAGTGACACTGAGGCCAATGAGTAGGAATGCACATGTGAGGTATGTGATTAACTTCCCGCAGCTGTTTGTGCTGTTGTTGCCTCTAGCAACTGCTCCCCAGGACTGGAAGAGCTAAGGTGTCCCTCTTTCTTCTGTCAGCTTCATTGGTTCCTGCTGAGAAAGAGGACAGGCCTGGAAAGTTCCCTCAGTGGAGTCCGTTTCACACTGTGTGCTTGAGAGATGCACGCTGAAGTAGAAACTCCGGTACAGTTGGCTCTGATCTGCCAGAGGCTGCCTTCTTCCCTGGCATTATTGCCATAATAAAAGCAGATGAGGTAATAAAGCCCAGGCACAGAGGACAGTTTCTTCTCCCTGGAGCTTTCTATTGCTGAGTGACTCACAATTGGATGTGCAAGGGGTGTGCAGGGACACTTGCAAGGCTGGGATTTCCCTGAGCCAAGGTGGAAGGCCACAGAGGGACACTAGTAGGGAGGGGAAGAGTGAGTCAGCCAACAAACCTCGGGTGCCAGACTCTCAGCAAGTAAAAGGTACACAAAGCACTTCCTCCCCCACTCCCAGCTCATTCCTAGTTCACCTTGTTTCCTCTTTGCTGGGCTGCATGTGAGGAACTGGTGTGGGTTCAGTCTGGACCTGCTAGCTATGTCCAAGCAGGATGATAGCAGTTACCTGCTTGGAGCTCTGAAGAGTAGCTTGCATCTCCTAGGCAACCAAGCAATTAATCACCCATAATTCAGGATTGAGTCACCACTTGAACTGAGTTCTGGAGCCAAGAGGCTTGGTAGCACGCGCGTAAGCAAGTGGGTGTGGGTGGGTGTCACTGGCAGGTATGCCGTGACCTAGGGACTACTTAGCGTGGAAGACTGAACGGCATTGCCTTCCTAGAGGTTGTCTGGCACAGGACCTGCAGCCCCAAATGCATTGGAATTACTGCAAGGATACAATCGCAAAGGTAAATACCGGGGGGCAGGGGAGTGTAATATGGTGGGGGCAAGAGAGGGATTCACAGTACCTGGTCTAGCACCATAAGCCACAGAGGAGGCTTCCACCCCAGCAGTGATGAGACTTCAGAGAGAGAGCTGATACAGCTAGTTCTGAGAGTGGAAGGAGGAAGCTATTGCAGAGAAGCAGGTAGAGCTGTGTGGAGCAGTTGCTTTGTCTTCTGTCACATTTAGGTGCTTCGTTGAGAGTTGTGTACAGATTTGGAGTTGGTATGTGTTTGCTTGGGGGTAGCCCCCCCCCCCCCCCCCCGGTGCTAGGCAGTGGGGAAACATTCCCCAGGAGTTTGACCCAAGTCTAGTGCTATATCACTACTCTTGGCCTGAGCAGGGCCACGTTTTGAGGTGTCTGGGAGGACTTTTCAGAGACCCGGTGTCCTTGTTACCATAGCATATTGGTGGTGGGGAGAAGACGCTTGTTGGTAAAGCTGTCCTGAGCTTGCACAGCTGTCCTTGGAGGCTTATAGACAAATGGATTCTGGAAGGTCTGTGTCCTGACTGCCCAAGGAGGGCACAATGTGGGCTGTGTTTGTATATAGAGTGTGCAGGGCAGAAAGTGAAGTCGGGTTTGGGAGAGGTCCGACTCCCAGAACTTGCCTACCCAGCCAGGGGCAAGGCCTTTGGCTGTGTTTGTGTCATTTCAGAGATGGAAGCCGGAGGGTAGCATTGTCAGATGCAGACAACATTAAGCAGCACTGGAAGCGTACTTTAATATTCGGGCATATGTAATGAGTTGTGAAACAGTTCAACAGGGAGAAACAGTCTAAAAATTGTTCCTGAACAGAAAACTCCATCGAGCTGCATTGGTGCCATACTGTGGGTCTGAGCTAGACTTTAAGTCTCAAACATCTGTGGTAATGCAGAATATCTCGAGAAGGGGGCACTTGCTCTCTGAGGCTGCTGGGCTTTAGCTGCTAACGTTCATGTTCTATAAAGGTGCAAGGTGCTTCTGAGCAACCTTACCTCCTGTTAAGCATCGATTTTTAGAAGCAAATAGGTACCCGACAGGGGTGCTGGGGGGGTAACAGTTCTTGAAAAGCACTTGGAGGTCCTTGGTAGGAAGGATGGTGACATGGTTAGGGCATTAGCTGGCATTTGGAAGATCTGGGGTCAGTTGCAAACTCTTTCTGTCTCCATATGTTCCTGGGGCCAATCACGTAGTCTCTGCTTCCAATTACCACCTATAAGTGGGGATGATAGCACTTTCCTGCCTCACATCAGTGTTATAAGGACAAATACATAAAGAGCTGTGAGGTGCTCTGAGCCTGTGGTGATAGGGGGGTTTGAAAGTAGGGGGAAGTCTTGGGATACTCCTTAGATTTCTGAGTTGCCCATGCCTCACGTATCCCTAGCGCTGCTGGGTCTGATTCTGTTTTTCTCTCCTAGGAGCTGGAGCAGCAGCTTCAGAACGAGGACAGCAATCTAATGCTCCACTTGCAGCGACTGGAGAGCACCCTGAGCCTCTTTGCTGAGGAGCCGGACAAGAACCAAGTCTTTGCCCATCTGGGGCGGATGGCACTGGAATTCAACCGCTTGGCCTCCAAGGTGCACAGGAATGAACAAAAGACATCTGTACTGCAGGTCAGAAGGGGCAGGTGGATGGAGAAGGCTGTTGTACTTGCACAGTTAACTTTGCTTCTACCTCTCTACTGGGTTTAATTTTTGAACCCCTTTGCCTTCCATCTGCTGGGACTGCAGCAGAGTGGTAATGTATGGCTTCATTGCTCCAGGTTGTTCCGTTTTCCGTCTGTCTTCCTTTCTATTCCTGCTTTCCATTCTTTCTTCCCTTTTTTTCATCTTTGCCACTGCATTTTTAGCTCTGGCATATGTGAGAACTCCTGTGTGTCTCTCCCTTACCAATATTCTTTCTCTGTCCTCTCTCTGCATCTAACAAAGATACAAATCTTGCCTGGCTAATGCATGCACCCACAGTTGCTCACTAGGATACATTTCTAAGGCTTCTCAGTTCTCTTGCTTCAGGTCATGAGCTAACTATTCGGAGCCTCTTCCATGGGCAGGCCATCCTAGCATCCGTGGTAGCCTAGTGAATAAGGTTCAAATCCTGTCTTAGCCAGGAACGTGCTGGGTAGCCCTGACCAAGTCACTGTGTCTCAGCTTTGATTCTCCATCTGTAAAATAGGATTGTAACTGTCCATTATGGAGAATTTGCAGATTACTGGGACGCAACAGCTGCAAATGCCAGCAGAGAGAAGACTAGGCCAGACCCTAGGAGTCATTCCTGTGTTCCCTACTAAAGATGCCTATCTGCCTCATACCCATGTGGGATTGAAGCACAGCATTTTTGTTTGGACTGCGAGTTCATTAGCTCACGTGTGCAGCCTCCCCTGGTGGTGGTGGTGGTGGTGGTGGTGGTATCCTGGTGTGGCCAGGTCCTTCCCTATTAGCATGACATTGAGTTAGGAAACTCCTGTTACTATAGTTCATGCCAGGTGTCTGTCTGAACCCAGGAGCGTCCGTTGCTGAAAGCCCACTTGCTAATGTGTGCCAAGAGTGCTGCGGGAACCTTAAACAACTGACCTCTCTTTCCACAGACGCTGTGTGAGGAGCTGCGTAAGGAGAACGAGGAGCTGCGGGCGAAGCTGGAGAAGGAGCTGGAGCAGAGGAACCAGGTTACAGAGAAGCTCAGGTGAGAAGCGTGGCAGGTGCTGGGTGGGAAAGGAGGACAGTAGGCCAAGTAGGCATGCTGGGGAAAGTGGCAAGTCAGAGCCTTCCAAAGAGATATTTGTGTCTCGGACTGGGTAGCTTCCAGTGAAACTGCTGTTGAATATGTAGATTGCCAGCCCTTCTGACCTATTGAACTACTTAGAAGAGTGCTCCATTGACCCCAAACACCAAAGTTGCTTTTGACTTCAGAATGCTGGTCTAGGCAGGGTTGTGGCTTCCTCAGCTTTACAGTCTTAATGCCAGTCTTTTTTGTTTGCTTTGGGTGACATCTCCGCTCCAGCATTAGCTTTTGGGGGCATAGGTTCTGCTTGTGTAAAATGCTCTGTCTGGAAAAAGGATCAATGCAATCTTTATCTAATTCCCTCAGGAACTTGCTACCCCCTACTGGCACTTGGTCTTTCACACTTCTGGCAGACCTTGAATACACTGTAGAGACCAGAAGGACCAGCTCTAGCTGAGCTCCTTTTACATCCATTCTAGCTAAGCTTGACTAGTTTTTCCCTGCCATGGAATCCCAGAGTCCTTTTCATTTATGCCATTTGTTCTTACCCATCTCTTTGCTGACATGAGGGTGGGGGATCCAGAAACTGGATGTAGTTTGTCTCATTGTAGCCAGTCTTGGATTCCATATGTACCTTGTACTATTATGTAGCCAAAAAGCCTGGATCTGACTTATCTCTGGCACTGCCCTGTTTCCTGAGGCTGTTGACTATTCATGTCCTTTTCCATCTCTTTGTGATATCCAAAATAAAAAAAAAAC
Organism: Sphenodon punctatus; assembly: GCA_003113815.1. NCBI lineage: Eukaryota > Metazoa > Chordata > Lepidosauria > Sphenodontia > Sphenodontidae > Sphenodon > Sphenodon punctatus. The sequence continues at coordinate 1,599,726 of QEPC01006805.1, read as the reverse complement.
CTCTGGAATAATATTGCGAGGATGATTTACCAAAACACATTGCATTTGTTTAGCACCTATTTAACTAAAATGCCTGCCAAACAGTTGGGATTGTTTGAAGCTCTCTCTGGGAAACAATCTTCATCCTTCCCCTCAATATTTTAGCCTTCAAAAGAAGGAAAACCAGCTAAAATAGCTAAGATGCTCCTGCTTGAGTAAAAACACAAATGAGGGAAGAGAGGCTGAAATGCAGGATTTTTTTCTTCATATTTTGCAGAGACACAAAAATCATTATCCCTTTATTTGAGGCTTCTAGAGTTCAGGTGCTTTAGAATTCAGTGCTTCCCCGTTGCCGCCATTGTGGAAACTGCAGTGAACACGGGTCCCTGGTAATGGGTCTTGTGGCAGAAAGGGCTTCCATTTTATAAAAGGGCCTTGCAGTGAGCAGGTGTAAAACAGGGATGGATGGTGTAGTATTGACTTCTGTAAAAATCCTGAAGGGGGCTTTCTCTTTCCTAAACCTGAATTTTCTTTAATTCTCTTCCTACACGTAAAGGTGCGAGAACCTGGAGCTGAAGAAGCTGGTCGCAACGAACAGTAAAGAGAGAGCAAAGGGGGAAGGTGTGGAGATCGCTGGGCAGCAACAGGTACGAGCCTCTCCTCCACCTCCTGAGTCCTGCCTGCCTGCTCTGGTGCCCTAGTTATTAGGACAACACCATCTGTTAGCAAAGTCTTTCTGTTAGTTTGATCCTGTCTGTGGGAGGAGCTTGGAGTCCCAAGTGCAGAGCTTCCAGGGAGCTAGGGAGAAGGCAACTCTCAAAACTTTTATTGGCATATTTTTATTTTTATTTTTTTCTCCCTTAAATGCTACCAAGTTCTTCGCTAGTTGATTTTAATACTTGAAAGGCCCAACTCTCTCTACTGTACCAGTTTACACACACTGGTGTATTCCACCAACTGTAGGTGACTCATGCTCCCCCAGATAACCCCTGCCCAGTCCCTGCTTAGACTGTGCCTCTCTGCTGTCGACAGTTACCAGTCGCCTGTGCCACCAACTCTGCATAAGGGAGAGTTGAGCACTAAGTTTGGAGCAAGCGTTTGAGATCTCTCCTCATGTTCTTGGCAGGAGGAACAGTGAAGCTACCACTAAGAAGAAAACTATTTCCCTGGGTCTTGTACAATTTTGATCATGGCACAAAGTATAAAGTCTGCATGCCCTCTGGTAAGAGGGAGGTGCAACGCCAACAGAGTGCACACACACATCTATCCCTGCAAGGTTATGCCACTAGACAGATGGGAACAAGTTATTTTTAGGGAGGGAAGGGCTAGAGGGAAGGGTTAGTCCGGTGACTTGAGGCAGAGGAACCGGGATTGGCAGGTCAGGTTGTTTTGGTCCTGCCACCAGGTTGCTATAGAAACTTGTCCAGTCAATGAGCCCCTCTGTGGGTGGGGACTGTGTTATTGATTTTATAGGGGGGCTATGAGGCTGACTCTGCCAGCATTTGTGAAGCCCTTTGAAGTGTTGCTAAGGAATGAGTTGGGATATATTATTTGATTGACTACATCGGGGTGGGGAAAGTACCAAATATCAATGAAGACAAGCTTTGTGGGCCTGATGTGAGTTGGGGGTTGGAGTGGTTAAGGGGTATGCTCAGGATGGGGGAGGGAAGAAGGAAAGTCCAGATCATGGATCCTTGATGGTAAATGGTGGCCTCTCAACTAAGAGCAGAAGCACAAGGCAGTAGGTGCTGTCTGGAGAAGTTAGAATTGCTTCCTTAGAGATAACTGTTGTAAGCCTGGTGTTGGCAAATCTAGGGAGAGACTTTAGGATGATTTTGTCCCCTCCACTATGTGGCTGTTGGCTGTCCTGTCAGAGTGGTTAGTGCTTGGATACCAGAATGATGGGACGGAGAGGGGACAGCTATTGGATATATTCCCTTTTCCCCTCCCATCCTGCATGCATTCTCCTCCCACCCCCTTTCCCTGACTGCCATGAAAGCCCCAGCCACATGTGAGGATTTGTGTGTCTGTTCTTCCTTCAGAATGGGACGTTGACGGAGAAAATAAGTGGCAAGGGCATGGCAGGGGCAAGTGAGAAGAAAGTGAAGATACTGGAACACCAGCGCAATGAGGTAAGTGGAATGGCTGTATGGAGTAGCAAAGGCTAAGGTAAGGAGGGCACTCATGGGGCTGGCCCATCAGCCTCCCGCCATGGAGAAATCGTTCCTGGGTTCCAGTGAGAATGACTTGTGTGAGCTGTTTCCAGTGATCTAGTCACACAGCACAGCAATAGCTCTGTTTGGTGTGAGTGAGCGGCACTTTGCATTCATGTGACACCCAAGACTGAGATAAGGCTGGCTACTACATGTCTCATTGAGGGGCTTCTGTAGGACTGAGCTGGGGTGTCTAGGTTTAGAATGATGGGGTTGGGCTAGTGGGATTCTATATGCCAGTTAATTGTGACTGTGCCTCTCTTTCTAGCTGCTGGAGGTGAATAAACAGTGGGACCAGCACTTCAGGTCCATGAAGCAGCAGTATGAGCAGAAGGTAAGTGCTACAAACCAGCATCTTGCATGTATTTTGCTCTGGGCATGGGCTTTGCCTTGGGTACATGCATGAGCAGTGTGCGCAGACCAACACAGGCAAGCTTCTTCTCCTGCTAGCATGGTCTAGGAAAGTCCTTTGATGCGTGGGTGGGTTCCCCAGTGCAAAGTGGGTCTTTCTCTGGCAGCCTCTTCAGCTTGCTCTTCCCCTTTCCCATGAAAAAACCACAAGCATAGTTTCTGCCTCTTCCCCATCCATAATCCTGCTTGATTTCCCATTCCTCCCAAACTAAGCTCTTCATGTCTAACCTAAGGGCGAATTCACACGTGCAGCAATTATCTGGATTTTTAAAAACTGGTTCTCAATAGTTCGCTGTTAACAAGTCCTGTTGCATTCACATGCATGCCATACCGATTTTAAGTACAGCGAAATAATGCATTCAGACCTTCTTGTAGTGCGTGCTTACCCGGCTGCTCAGTACGTTTCAGTTACAGGAAGTGGCCTGTGGGGAGCCAGAAGGTTGCTACTTTGTAGCAAAGTACAACCTTTGCTACAACCTTTGCTACAACCTTTGTAGCAAAGGTTGCTACTTTGTAGCAAAGTACAACCTTTGCTACAACCTTTGCTACAACCTTTGTAGCAAAGGTTGCTACTTTGTAGAATCAGGGAATAAAAACGGAGAGCCTGAGGCTGCTGGAAAGAAGCCCCTCGCATAGTGAGGCGCTGCTTCTCTCCCTGGTTTCTTTCCGGTATCCCGCTGCTGCTACTGCTGCAGCACTACGGTAGAGGCAGAGGCAGATGACAAAGTCCCTCTTGGAGGGAAGAACTTTTTTGGGGAGAAGCATGGAGGGGAAACATGGAGGGGAAGAACTTTTTTTGGGAGAAGCTGGCTGCAGCCTGCACCCAGCGAGGCAACTACAGGGCTCCAGCTGGTCTCACTGCTTCCGGTAGGGGCAGGAGTAAAACAGCGCACTTGGAAGCACGGTTGCATTCACATCAGAAAAGATTACACACTAGTTAAAACCAGTACGATGTTGCTTTCACACTGCTGTTAAGTGCGGATTTATTGAAAACGGACAGCAAAAAGGTAGGTTTGAGTAGCTTTTCAACACGCATTGCTTTAGTGCGATATTGACTCCATATAATCAAATTTAAGTGTTCAGACAGGCATGAAACATTCGTTTTTTTAAAAAAATCGCACAAATCAGAACGTCTGAATCCCCCCTAAGTGTTTCTGTTCTGTATGGCCAGCTGTGGCTTGCACCGCGCTCCTGACGATAACGTGGCTGCGAGCTGATGCTGTCACCTTTTCCATCCTGATAGATAACAGATCTGCGCCAGAAGCTGGATGACTTCCCAAAAGCATTGGCTGAGCTGGAGACAGAGCGGGAACACAAGCAGCGGGATTTTGACCGCAAGCTTCTTCTGGCAAAATCCAAGATTGAGATAGAGGAGGTACGTTCTGCAGGGAACTGTTGGTAGCTGTGTCCTCTCCAGTGCTGCAGGGGGCTAGGTTAATATGCAAGCCACTGCACTGCACTGGCTGCTTTTGGCCATGGTAACCCTGGTTCTTACCAGTGCATCTCTTCCTTCCATCTCTGGGTAAATCAAGGGTAATTTCTAAAAACTCCACTTTTAACCAGTTCTCCTCTGCAGAAGCAGAACCACTGTATCAGGGAGGGTTTAACAAGCTCCTCGCAAAATGCATTGGAGAGTGTGTGGGTAGTCTGGCTATGTGGCCAGGTCCACACTGCGTTGTCTTGGAGCAGTGAGTCTCTTGCAGTGCTGGTAGTAAGATGTCCTTGTGTCTGTCCACCATTGCATGGCATGCATTAGAGCCTTGCTTGAGCCAGAGATTTTAGTTGATAAATCCAGCATGGCCAGGCTCCCAAACAGACCCCCTGCCATCACAACGCTCTGTAAAGGAGAGGACCACATTGGAAAAGGGACAGGACTAAGGTGTTCCCTCATGCCCTGTGTAGTGTTGTGATGCCACATGATTTCAGGGGGGGCGGGGCATGCTGGACTTATTTTCCCATAGCTGGGGGAGCCTGACTTGAGGGTTAGTGGAGTGGTGAGGTTGCTCCAGTTTAGTGGGGTGGCTTGCCATATGTACGCCATACCCCTGTGGTGAATCGGCCCATATCTTGCTGTGTTGGGGCAAGTGTTTAATCCCCAGCACAGCTGCAGTGTGGACAAGAACCATGACACATTCAGCGATTGCTCCCAATTAACTGCTTTGGAACCACACATGAGCCTTGTGCAGGCTATGTGTCTGCTTGATGTGGTTAGGAAATCTACATTTTGTGTAAATGGATTTCTGGAAGGACCCCCTAGGCTTCCAGGTAGCATCTCAGATTAGTATCAAGATCTGGGAGGGTGACGGTTTCCCATGATGCCCCAGTAACTTTGCTGTGGCCTAGTGGAACTGGAGCACTCGGCAGGAGCAGGCCTGTCCCTCTGCCATCGGACATCATGATGAAGTGACATGGAAAGGTGAGCCAGGCAGAATCTGTCTCAGTAGAACAAGTGTATTCTGGGCACTGGGGAGAGGAGGCTTAGGAATTGTAACCAACGCTACTTGGAGGCAGGTCAAAAGCTTGGATGGGTCCCTTTCTGTTTATGCTGCTGATCAATTACATGAATGGACCAACACAATTCACTTTGAAGGCTCCATTCCAGTCAGAACAGCACAGTGGGGGCTTGAATTAAGGAACCAGTCTTTCACCTTTCTCATTGCCTTCCTTTTGAGTCTCTGCCCATCCATGCCTCTCTCTCTTTTTAGGGAAGCAATGGAACAGGGAGAAGGCAGTAAGGGCTGCCCCTTCGTTTAACCTTCCTGCCTTTCTCTCCTTCAGGCAGAAAAGGAGAGACTCACTGGGGAGGTGAAGGAGCTGAAACAGAAGACGAAGTTTCTACAGGAGCAGCTGACCCCGCTCACCAAGCAGAGGGATTACCAGGAGAGGGAAATCCAGCGTTTGAACAAGGTGGGTAGGGCCTGCCCTGATAGTTCATTCTGTTTCCAAGGGCTTGCATACCTATCCAGCACTTTCCTGTCTCCATGACAAGCTCTAATTTTCCCTCTCATGCTCACTCTTGATCCTAGAACAAGTGAGATGCCAGGTTTTCTGATGTATCGTTTACCAAGCTGCACCTTGCAACCAGGCAGCAGAGACACCTCCAAATAGTGTTAGCTGGATATTGATCCCTGGCAGCTGTGACCCTGCTAGAGTAGATCTCCTATAGGAGCCCTCTCTTGCCCCAGGAGTGTATAAGGCATGGGAGAGCTTGTGGAAACAGAGAGAGGAAGCACTAATGTTGTTTCCTGAGTAGAAGGACAAATGTGGGGGGGAGGGGCATGCTTCCTTGAGGAGGAAGAGTCTCTGAAAACTGCTTGCCCTAGCATGTAGTCTGCATTGCTGTCGATTGCATTTCCAGGACTGCATCTTGTGGCAGTGCCGCTGCAAACTGCTGACTTGATTGGGACAAAAGCTAAGCCCAGCTCCTGCTGTAGCTCATTTTCCAGTGTCACGGGCCTCAAGCCATGAGGGTCTTGGTTAGAGCCTCAGACTATATTGCTTACAATGCCATTGTCTCTTGTTTTGGCTGCCTACTCCCCAAACAGCCCTGCATGAAAGTGCAATGAAATAGGTGTGCCTGTATACAGACACAGGGCTCTGTAGGTTTGAAAGGTTCTTCCCCACTCCCACTTTTTTAACATTAATTTTGCTGCACTGTGGTGTGGGGAGCAACCCTCTGACTATGCTTCATGTCCATCTCTTCCCTCAGGCCCTGGAGGAGGCCCTAAAGATCCAAGCCTCCTCTTCCTCCCCCGAAGACCCCAGTGGGAGTACGAAACGACAGGAGCTGCTCACGCAGAATGAGCTCCTGAAGCAGCAGGTAAGGAATGTTTGTGTGAAGCAAGAGCGACCAAGCACTGGCCTCAATTTGGGCCTCTGTGGATTGGCCACTAGGCTGATAGCAGCTACTGTAACCCTTCTGTAGGTCTTGAGGAGGATATGGCACAGTATAGCAGGCTTAGTGATGAATTTCAGTACCTTAGGGCTTGTTCACCTGGGATGCTAACCCCTGGGTAACTTACCCCTAGCTTGGAGGGCAAATCCTCTAAGTGTTTTCACTCCCAGCCTAGGACAGAGTGGTTTATGCCTGTAGTGGTTAGCTCCAGGCATTCTTGTGGTTCTTTGCCTTCAGATTAACATTTATCTGAACACCTGCCTGGTTTAAGATTAAACAGAAGGTAGCTTCCTGTGCTACTGGGGGGTGGGTGTTCCCTCCGGCTAGTGTCTGAGTTTTGTGTAAACTTGCACCAGATGAAAGCTGGCCTGGCAGGGTAGCCTGGTGTTCCTTCCAACCATACAGGAGACTTGGCCCTGTCTTGTGGTCAAGACCCATCGGCTGGCTAAGGCTGCAGAGGCACACTAAACCCTAGGAAGTGCTACAGACCTCGATGAGTACACCCCCAGCTTCCTCTCGGACTAAAGGCCAGATTCTGCTTGGATTTGGGACTGTCATTCTCTGCTCGTTTCTGACTCCAGTGGAAGTTAGCCTGGATTCATGCTGGGGTAACTGAGAGGAGATCTTGGGCTGGTCCTATATAGAGGCTTGTGACTTGACCCAACAGATCACGGTAGGCCTGGGCTGGGTGGGTGTATCTCTACCCAGGTCCCTCGGGCCAGGTCAAGCTCCCCAGCTGTGGGAGACCCTGTTTTGCACAGAGCACTGTTGTGTCATGGCACTCCACAGTGGAGGGAGGGGTGGTATGCTGGAAAGGGAGTTGGGGAGCACTGTAGCCCCACCCCTTGTAGAGCACAGTGACTCCCTGGCGTTGGGGCCACTTGGGCACATCAGGCTCAGAAGAGCCCAACTGCATCAGGCTTGGGGCACACATTTGTGGCCTGAGCAGGGCTCGATTCCAATCTTTTCCTTGGCCAGAAGGACCGCAGCCATGCCATGGGAGTATAACTGCAGCATGAATTGCTCCCAGCAGAGGCTGACCCTATCAGGAGGCATTCCCATGCCCTTGGGGAGTGTGGAAGGTATTCTGGTAGGGGGTGAGAAGGTATTCAGCTCAGCTGGGAGGCATCTAACGCCACACTTGCTGAGCTAGGAGGACCTTCCAAAGTGACGTAGCAAGAAGCGAGAGAGTTGGAGGAGAAGCAACAGGAGGGTGGAAGGGAGAGAGGAAGCAAGGGGCGTGTGTGATGTGAGGAGGGGCCTTGACTACCACAGACAAGAGGAAGTGTGGCAGAGGGATGCTGTTTGAAAATGTTGAAAACCATTGCTCTAAGAGGAAGCCTAAAACAACCAAACATAGTTGGAGGTCTACAGGTCTGACTCTCTTTTTTTAAAATCCCCTCAGGGGCTGCAAGATCTCAGTGACTGACTGAAGCAAGCCTGCATTGATTTTATTTATAAATAAATATTTTTTAGCCACCCCCTCATGCCTACGGCATCTCAGGGCGGCTTACAATAACAATAAAATTCATAAAACAATATTTTAAAAACATCATTTTTAAACGGTCCCCATATCCACCCCCCACACCCACAACTACCCAACCCTCCCCTCTGAAGGCCTGGGCAAACAGCCAGGTCTTGCAGGCTTGACGAAACGCCAGCAGACCTGGGGCCAGGCAGGCTTCCTCCAGGAGGGAGTTCCAAAGTTGTGGCCCAGCCACCGAGAACGCCCTCTCCATTGTAGCCCCCCGTCTCACCTGGGGGACCTTCAAGAAGGAGCCCCCAGTAGACCGAAGCCTGGGGCCTGACTTGAACTGAACCTAGTCCAGCCCCCTGCAGAACTCTGTGATGCATTGGGGGGGGGGAGGAGAGAGGAAAGAGGAAAGAATCCTTGTGTCTGGAGGTTGCTCCAGCATCTCTCCTTTCTGAAATTGTGCTCCCCCTTGTGGAACATTGTGGGTGTCTCTACGCATAACCCTTGCTGCCATTCCAGCCTCCTCCTAACATGGGAGCAAGCGTTAAGTCTGGCCACTTAAATCCAGGAGCAGCTTGTGGAGATTTGTTCCCCAGAACAAATCCAGGGGAACTCCTCAACAGAACCACAGCCCCAGTGTGAATGTGTGCTCGGCTCAGCAGCGTGACTTTGGGCTTGTTGTTTTGCACTTTGTGTGTCCATTTCATCAGCATTGAATTTTGTTTTGCAAGGGGAACTTTCCCTTGTTTTCATCAGCTGGAACCTTTGTTGACCTAGAGCTGCTTCTTGTCAATTTCACCAGAAGGAAACTTTTCATTGCAGGGACTTCCACGCCCCAGGCTGCCCTGCAGTGCAGAATTTCCTGCTGGTAAACTTGTCATACAGCCCAAAAGCTTTCCTTGTCAAAGGTCCCATCTGGGTTGCAAAGCAAGCTTCTGGGTTGGTGAAACGGCCATAGCAAAGCTCCGGTCTGCACGGCAAAAGTCCCAGCTGGTGCAACTGGCAAAGCAAAGCTTGCGCTGAGCTTCAGAGGCGTCACTTACTTATACTGCCACCCACTGGGATTCCCAAGTCCATAGGGTGGCAGCATAAACCCCAAAGGAGTACGGGGAGCTGCTGGTTGCTTCCAGGCATGCTGTGAATTCTCGAGCTGCGTTCGCACAAAGGCTGCAAGCGCTCTGCACTCTGGAGTAAATGCTTTGTGGATCACCGCCAAGAATTTAAATGCATGAATACCAGTGGGGGGTGGGGGTGGGGAAGCATGAGCTTCCTGCTCTTCCAAATCCTGGAGTTGCTCTTTCTGACCTGGACACTGGGACCTCTCTGCCAGGTGAAGATCTTTGAGGAGGACTTCCAGCGGGAGCGGAGCGACAGGGAGAGAATGAATGAGGAGAAGGAGGAGCTGAAACGCCAACTGGAGAAGCTTCAGAAGCAGCTAACGCTCACCAACAACCAGGCAAGGAGCTGGGAGGGTGTCCTTTCGTCAGAAAGAACGATGCTGAGGCTGCTCTGCGGTACTGAGGTCCACCGTGAGGTTTAGGACAGTTTGTCCTGGCTCTTCTCAATTCTTGGGAATTGAGTCTGTATTTGTTGATTGAGCTAAGCAGGCAGGCTAAATCCAGCAAGGAACAAAGTCTGTTTCTCTTGACATTCTCATGCCTTGATCCCAGTCAGCCTGCTGTGGAGTAAGACATTGCTCTCCCTTAGGGGCTAAAGTGTGTGTGGTGTGGACAATCTGAAAGTTAAGACTTGTGCAACTGGAGAAATGGTGTGTGGGGGAAAAGACTGCAGTTTCCATATCAACTGGGCAATGGTATCCTCAGGCCCAAGAACTAGGGAGCAGTGAAGAAAATTCCTGGGTGGTGTCTTCATTGGGTGGGGCTGTTGGTTTGAGGCCTATGATTGGAGTGTTTGCCCTTTGCAGGTAACCCCATTCACCTCGCACAGGAGTCTTCTAGTCCGTTACTAGGACACATCTTGCCTGAGCTGCCCCAGTCTCCTTGAGTCATGGGAGTGTGTTTTGAGAAGGCCTCTTCTGGACCTTGGCTTCCCACCAGTCCTGAAGGGTTACCTAAAGGGCTATAAGCTACTCTGCTGCCTGGGAGCAGTGATGTCTTCTGACCAGAGCAAACCGATTGGGTTTGTTTTGTGTCTTTGGACAAAGAAAAATAGTGAAATAAATAAATATAAAGAAACCCTTCTGTGCTACTCAGGGGATTAAAATCCCAAAGGTGCCATCTTCCTCACTGCAGGCTTTGAGCAGGAGCTATGTCCGCTTGTCACCTCTTGGAGAGACCTAATGCTCTCCCCACTTTCCTCCCAGAGTGTCTCCTGTCGCAGGTCAGGGAGGGGTCGCTAATTCTCTGGGTACGGGATGCCGAAGAAGCCAATTAGGATGAGGAGGTGCAGTGGATGCTATGGAGGATGTTATCCAGGAATAAAGATGCGGGGTTTATTTTGTTTATTTATTTATTTATTTATTTATTCAAATTTATATGCCAGCATCTCAGGGTGGCTAACAACATTTTAAAACACATAACTAAAATAAATTAAAACAACCTAAAATCCCCAGATTAAAATAACCCAAACCCAACCCGACCCCCCACCCACTACGCATCTCCCCCACCCCTACCCACTCCCTTCCCCGAGGGCCTGAGAGGAACGAGCGGAACAATCCAAGGACCATCCCGTCCACCCCCGACCCCCCAGGGACTGCAGTCATCTCCGCAATAACCCATGGTCCACTGTATTAAAAGCAGCTGAGAGATTTCACAGGACAAGTGATGTTGAACGCCCTGAATCTGTATGCCACCCCCGCCTGCACAAGCATCTCGGAGCAGCTAACAGCATTTAAAAACACATACAATTTTAAAATTCAATGTTTTACAACTAACCCCACATTAAAATAACCCAACAATAAAAACCCCACCCTAACCCAACCCACACATCCCATCTCTCTTGGCAAGGGCCCTGTGGAACAGCCAGGTCTTACACTGTCTACGGAAAGAGGGGAGCTCTACGGCCTGGCTGACCTCCAACGGGAGGGAGTTGCAGAGCGGCTACCGAGAATGCCCTCCTCATGGTTGATACCCGAGAAGCCCAGGAACCTCAAGGAGGGCAGCCCCAGCTGACGGCAGAAGCCAATCCAGAGGGTGAGGTGATCCTGCAGATAGGTGGGGCCCAGGCCATTTAGGGTTTTAAAGGTCAAAATCAACACCTTGAATTGGGCCTGGAAGACTATTGGCAGCCTAGGGTTACCATACTTCCCCTTTAAAGATGTAAACAGCCTGGGTCCCACATATCTGAAAGACGGCCTGTCCTACCATGCCCCGCTGCGGCCCCTGCAGCCAGCCAGGAGCGCCCTCCTGCGGGTTCCATCTACTACTCTTGTCCGTATGATGGGCACGCAAGATGGCGTTCTCAGTTGCTGCCGAATGTTGTGGAACTCTTCTCGCCCCCCCCCCGCCCCTCATCTCCCCCCAGCGTGGAGGTTCATCTGAGTCCCAGCATCTTTCAGAGGCAGTGTAAGACCTTTCTTTTTATTCAAGCTTTTAGCAGGGGGGGATAGGGAGGGGGTGGGAGGCTGTTAGGTGGTTGGGGTTGGATTGGGTAAGGTTTTTTTATATGTTACTTTAAGGTCTTCTAATTGCATTTTATGTGTTTTGTAAGCTGCCCTGAGGCTTCGGGGAAGGGTGGGGTAAAATGTGAATAAATAAAAAATATTTTTTTTAAAGAGGCTGCTTATAAAAAGATATGGTGCAGGACTGCACTGGAACCAATGCAACCCCACAACATGTATTTTTCATAAGCATCCCCTATTAAAGGGGAGGTATGGTCACCCTATAAAGATGTGGTGGGTTCAGGTAATTGGATTGAGGGGAATGAGTCCTAAGAATTCTCCATAAACTGCTGCCTCAAGCAAAAGGGACTAGTAGCCACTGCCTAGTGTGTATCCATACTGTTGTGACCCAGGCTGGCCTCCTCTTTGCGTTATCTCCATTGCTTCTGGGCAGCCATTCCCTATGCCAAGCGGGGTGGGGGAGTACAAGAGCTCCGCGATGCCCTGCTTTCAGTGCCCTGGATTCCAGGTTAGTAGTGTCTTGCTGCTGAGCTGGCCTGGCTTCACACATGCCCTGTTGAGTTGGCAGATGGTCAGATCTAGCCTCTCCTGATCTCTCTGGCTTCCTCTTGGCTACACAACGAAGGTGACACAAATCTTCGCTCTGTTCTTATCTGCTGTTTTCCCATCCCTATCCTCTTCAGCTGCGGGTCTTTAAGGATGACTATCAGAAAGAGAAGGAGGAAAAGGACAAACTGAAGAAGCTGCTGAAGCAGCACAAGCAGGTACTGACTGCAGTGGTAGGGAACAGCACTAGCCTTCATGGGCAGGGCAGGTTGGGCTGCTTAGGGCAGCAGGGATAGAAGCTTGACTAGGGGGAGGAGGCGGTGGCTGAGTGGTTACAGCACCAGTCTTGAACTGATGTGAGTTCAGTTCTCAGGTCCGCCACAGACTGCCTGCAAGGCACTTTTAGCCTATCCTGTGCCTTAGTTCCCCGTTCAAAGGGAAGTTGTCAAGTTAAAACCATTAAAGTTTAGGAGGCACTCTGCTATCACATGGACATGGGGAGGGTGCATATGAATACATATGTAAAATGCAAGCGGGCTCCAAATGGCCCAGGGCCATGCTGGGGTGTAGTTAATTAATAAAATCCATTTTCGTTAAGTGAATACTTGTCAGGTTTTATGTTAAACTTTTCAGCCAGAAGTCGCAAAGCAGGTCAGTGTTGCCTTCCCCATTTTAGGACTGGGGACCCTGAGACCCAGGGGAGTGACTTGTTCAAGGTCCTCCTGCAATCTAGTGGCAGAGCTGAGACCATATCTCCTAAGTCTGAGCCCAGCGCTTTTGTCCACCAGGCCATGCTGCCGCCTCAGCATAAATATCCAGGCAGGAAAAAATGTCAGCTCTAATTTAATCTACTCTATTTGCAGGTAGGATGGGGAGGGGGAATCTCTCTTTAGAAGGGAAATAAAGCAATGGAAAGTGTGGCAGAGGGGTTGCTGCTCGCTCTTCACCCCTGTCTCAATCACCCAGGATAACTGAGGGTATTGAAGCTAGAATATGGATGCTGCTCTAAGTTGTACAGTGGTCATAACAATGGCATATGGCTACCTCTGCCATCCTCGGGGCCTGTGCCAGAGAGAGTAGCTAGGAGCAAGCGTTTGACCCCTAGTGCCCAGTGATGGTTATGTCGGCAGTTAACTAATAGGCAGATAGAACAGGATCAGAACAGCCCATACAATTGCAGCCGTGCTCTTGAATCTGCCCCCCCCCCTGCAGCATTCTGGAGAGAGACTGCACCCGGAGCCATTGCCGCCAGGGCCACTGGGCCCAGCCTGTCCTATGTACCAGTTCCAGTACAGCCCACCAGTTCCCCACCACATGTACCATGGCTACGAAGATTGGCAGCAGATCCGCTACCCACCTTCAGCGATAGCAGCTGAGCACCTGCCAGTTCAGAATTACCACCACTTCCCTCCCGTGAGTGTTTCCTTGGGCGGGTATCGGGCAGGTGGGAGGGCTACCTACTTAACCATGATTGTTCCATATACTCCCTTGGGCTTCTGAATGTGCTTCAGGCCAGGCAAGACTGTTCTGGCTGCAATATTGCAACCAGATGGCATCCAGCCAGCTCCCCCACTTCCCCTGCAAGCTGAGGGACAGCTACACTATGAGGAGTGTAATTGCTTGCATAATCATTGTGTAATTCCCATGACCGTTCCATTTATCTGCACACACAAGTAACTGGAACAAGACTTTTGCGTGGTTTGGATATTAAGAGACTTGCCCTAGGCCATATATGCCCACATTGGCAAAGCCAGGGATAGCATGTGGAGTTTCTGGCTTATAGACCCATGTTCCATCTGCTAGACTACTGCTGGACGACGGTAGCAATGCAGTTAGTTCTAGCCCCACTAGTTCTTTCTCCCTTATTTCCAGTGTGCCATTCAATATGGAGACAAAATAGTTCAGGTGATATCTTTTTATTGGACCATCTGTAGTTGGTGAGATTATACAAACTTTCAAGCCACACGGGGGGTCTTCCTCAGGCATGTAACAAAGCAAAACTATAGACTGAGCAAATTCAGGACAGGTATATATGAGAAAAGGCAGTGACTTGGGTGGGAGTGGATAGGAAAAAATAACTTGGGAGGGGTCTGTAGCTGTTGGAAGAGCTCAACAACCGCCCCCTCTCTCTCCATATGGAGGTGAAGACTTTATTTTTTTTAAATCACTCAGTTTGATCTTCTTGCTTTTCTGTTTTCAGCCAGAGTACACCTGGCGTCAATCTTGTGCCGTATCACGTAATCAGAATTCCCAAGCAGTGGACGGAGTGAAGCCTCTGTCCAAGGAATCTGGTAAGGAAATGCTACTCAGGAATAGACACTGTGAACTCCTTCACTTAAGATTAGTGTTTTCTGGGAACCCCCTTCAGTAGCCATTAATGCTAGGATTTGGAAGGGATAGGTATCCCAGTGCACGGAGACACTGGACTACCAAATCCTGTCTGGGTCCATAGGAGAAACAAGCAAGGTGTTGGTTTATTCATGTCACGTTTCCTTTAGAAGATTCCTGTGCAGAGGAATCTTGTAACCCAATTGCCCTTGCTTTGTGTAATTGCACCCAAGTTCTCGACACTTGTCTGTACAAGAGCAGGAAAACCTGTTTCAGATGTAGAAATAATTAATTACAGCATTGAGATACCTCCGGAAAGCTTTTGTCTTGCACTCGTGACAAATACATTATATGGCTGCAAGTAGCATGCTTGCAAAGAGAACGGTGACTTGAATAACATTTGTACAATGTGAGTGTGTGCAGGGCCAGCCTTAGATTGCAGGCCCAGGGTGGTGGAGAAATGTGGGGCCCCATTGTCCTGCCAGCGGTAAAGGGCCAATAGGCCTAGGGGTGCTCCCCGGCTCAGGGGGCACTCCCTGGCTCAATCTGGGGGTGCTCCCCCAGCCATTTTTCATGGCACTTACCACAGCTGCTGCCGCTGGCCTGGGCCCATTCGCCGGCTCCTGGGTCATGCCAGGCGCCGCAGCAGCAGATTAAATCTGCCACTGTGCCGCCAGCCAGCCGTGGAAGTTGCCAGGGAGTGGCAGGGCCTCTGTCTCTCCCTCACTCCCTGGCCCCCTCCGTTGCCTCTCCCTCATTCCCTACCTCTCCCTCATTCCCTGACCGAGACTGACAGACAGCGGAAGGGACCAGGGAGTGAGAGAGAGGTGGGGCCTCTGCCTCTCCCTCCCTCCCTGGCCTCCTCCACTGCCTGTGTCGGACTCGACCAGGGTGTGAGAGAGAGGTCGAGGCCTCGCCTCTCCCTCACTCCCTGACCGAGACAGATAGTGGCCGGGAGCTGGGGCCCCCAAGCGTGGGGCCCCCCCAGGAGCGGGGCCCAAGGCGGCTACCCCGAGCCACCCCGCAGTAAGGCCAGCCCTGAGTGTGTGTGTTCTCTCTTTCAGACCCTGCAGGTCTTGGGATGCCCAAAATCCAGAGACCGGCTTAAGGTGTACAATACGGGGCAACGTCAGAAGAAATGTGGTGAGGTGGGTGCGTGTCTGCATGTACAGAAACCCTGCTCCTGCCATTGATCCCTGCTCATGTACTTTGTGCATGCAACGTAGCCTTGGAGTTTTGAGAGCTGATAACATCTCCAAGGAGGAGTCGCTAAAGAGAGAGCACTCGGTATCTGCCACTGGGAGCTGCCGAGGAGTGACCAGTGTCCCTAGTGCTTCCTGGAAACCCCCTGCAGGCATTGGACAAACGCACCTAGCTACATGCAGTTGTCTGGTTTAGCTCTGTAGCTTTGGTTTAAATTTTCCTCCGAACTCTTCTAGCAAGATCTCCCCCACCCCCCCATCCTATTATTCAAACTAAGCAAGGGGGAAGCTAGCTTGATCAGTAGCAGTTTAGCAGCTGCTGGGAGCCTCTTAAGAGAACTGCATTGGTTAATCTTGCTGTAATACGGCTTTAAGTGTGTTTTGTATTTGTTGACCCTGAAGAATGGTCTCTCTTTCTCTGTGTCTTGTCACAAGAGGAATTCTAGCTAGAGTCAATTCCTGGACACATGTATCACTTGGAATAGACAGAGGGGTTCTTTTTACTTTTAACTGTGTGCGTGTGTCAAGAAGGAACAAAGATGAAGCTAATTCCTGTTTGTTCTTGAAATGTCTATCATGTATAGGAATAAAGTGCAACATACTTCACCCACCCCACCCCCGCTGTAGCTGGCTATTCAAATTTTTAGCTGCAATTCCTAGTCCATGTCACAGTATCTCCTAATGCAAAAACCTCAGTCAGTCGAGCAGGGTTTGAATTGGCAGCTGTTTCTCTAGATCAGTGTGTGTGTGTGTGTGTGTGTCTCAAGCTTTTTTTAAAAAAAACACAACACCACGCTCTCTCCATCCCACCACCACCATGCATGCTATTACACCTTGCTCCCTTTTTCTCGCTTCACCTTTCTGTGACTTGCTAACCCTCTTTGTAGCCCATCATTTTGGAAATTCTCCATAGCTCCGGCATTTGCCAGCCTTTCGTGTCCCCCAAATGCCTTCTGCTCCCGTCCAAGGGCCTGCCCCCCCCCCCCCGGTTTGAGAAACACTACTCTAGATGGTGCCCAACCCGCATGCACGTCTGTTCTTCATCGAAGAAACATGGCAGCTCTGTTCTCTCTTAACAGGGTGACCTTGCCAACCAGATCTATTCGTGATCCTCCAGTTAGAGGGGCATGGGGCACAATAGCCCTCTGGATTTAGAGTTGTCCACGCTCTTTAGGACCAAAACAGCAGAGAAACCATTGTCAAACATAACACGAACCAACACCATCTCTCTCTGTGCCTGCATCATGGACGTTGACTCTTCCTCCCAGCAGCCCTCTTCAGCTGTACAGGTGGCCCTTGCACATCTGCTTGTGTGTATGGATGGGAAGAAGGAGCTCGGGGTTTAACCCTCTCCCTGCTCCACCCCCTGAGCGTGTATTAACTTTAAATTTTAACCTTCTCCCAAACAAATCAAAATACAAGTGAGATCAAGCATCCAGGCTCACTGATCTGAGCACTTTAAACTTCTCGATCCCCATTCTGTGCCCCGTTAATAAGAGAGGATTTGTAAAATTTCTGGACTTGGGGAGTCCCCACTGTTTCTCCCCCAGCTGAGATTGGAAGTGGTACTGTGGTGTGACTTGAGTGGGAGGTCTCGCTGCTTGCCTGGAGCTGTAGTCTGTCCCTAGGCAGCGCTGGGACAGCCACTGCTGTGGGTGATTCCTCCCTCAATAGGGGAGAGACACTTGCAATTCCTGATGCTTTGACTGTTTTTTTCTTTTCCCCCACCACGCATACTTAGGCATCCCGAACACCTGGTCTCTGCTGTCTAGTGGAACAAAGGGTGAGGATAGGGAAAGGCTTGAGTTTACAATTCCTCATGTGGGATCAAAGGAGTGCCGCCCCCCCCCCCCGTCCCCCCGTGCTCCCCAAAGCATGTCCTGGTGTCTGTGCTTGCTGTTGGCAGAATATTGTATGCACTTTGCATCTTGTCATTGTGTGTGTAATCCACTGCTTATTAGTGTAATTTCTTGCGGTGAGTAGTATACATGCCAACTGGAGGGTTCTAGTTCTCTCCTTATTTCTGAGCATCTCACTTGCTTTCCCTGCCATTCCCTGCTGGGGATCAGTTCTGCAAGTCAGCATGTGGATTCCTTCTGTGTGCCAGTGACGTTCTGTCTCTTTGGTCCAAGACCCCCTAGTCTTTCACTCTGCCCTCTGGAGAAATAATCCAGCTCATTGTTTTATATTTGCATGTAAACTACCTTAACCTGGGGGAAAGGGCTGGGTATAAATCCAAATAAATTTTGTGCTAGGCAGCATGGCCTGATAGACAGACCCTTGCACTTGGGAAACGTGGGTTCCTATTCATAGCTCTGCCACTGACCTGCCATGTGAACTTGGGAGACTGAGTCACAGAGAGGTGAAGTGACTTTTCCAATCTGTAAAATGAGAACAATGGCACTGGTGTGTATTTGCAAGTGTTTCTTTTACCTATGAAAACTGCTAGTTAAATTTGGCGCTACCCACAAGGCTTCAGTGGAGCTACTTTGGAGTAAGCAGGGACCGTGTCTATCTTGTTTTTTGTTAAGCGCCAGGTACATCGGCTGGTGCTATATAAATGCTTATAATAATAATTAAGTGGTTTATGGATTAGAGCCTCTGTTTTGGAGTCCCTGTTTCTACCCTAGTCCAACTGATTTCTGAGGTAGAAGTGTAATTTGGTCACCATCAAATGCTGTATACTTGAGACACACTAATATTTCCCTGCTTTATTCAGGGCAGGGATGCTTTGTGGCTTTATCTTTGGCATGAGGATTCACGTAGAATGTTAGGCCCGAGGGACTGAGTGAGAGGAATCAAGTGGGGTGAGTTCACTTCCACTTCATTAACTCAAAAACCAAAGTCAAGGTTGGGGGAAGGCTGGGATAAAACTGAAGGATCTTTGTTCATTTTATATATTGCTGGCAAAGGGATCAGCTGACCATGGCAATAGAAATGTGCCCACCCGCCCCAGTAGGAGCTTGCATTGCATACACATGCACTCGTGCCTAGGAACGCAGCACAGAACAGAGCATGTACCCCAGACTTGAGGGTAACTTGCAGGGTAGCAGACCGGCTCTGATAGTCTCTCTATTGATGAAATAGGAGTACATTTTCCCTAGTTACCCATCAAGTGCACTGTTGCCCATGTTAACAGGGGCAGCCTTTATCTCATGATCACTAGCATGTGCTTGTGTGTGTTAGGCTGTTTGTAATCAAAGGGCTTCTTTTTGTTTAGGTGAGAATGATAGCAGGCAAGCCTACTGAGAGAAATCTGGGGCCCTGATATATCCTGGTAGCTGGGGGCCACCTACCTACTGTCTCCCATTGTATACTTTTAATCAGTTTCTGGAGACCATACTAGCACTTTATTTGCACGTGTAACTTGCAATTATTATTTTATCCATATTTTAATGTATTTTAAGAAAGAAAATCTTAACCTGGTACAATTGCACCCCTTTCCCCCTTGTCAGGTCTGGTTTCAGGAGTTTCAAATCAAGGGCAGCGCATAAATTCAAATTTTATTTGCAAAATAAATTTAAGCAGGATTTTGTCATATGAGATGCAAATACTTCTGATCTACTCAGTGTGGCTCTTTATCTCCCTCTAGTGGTTAACCCGCTTTGAGTGGTTTGAGCCTGCTGCTGTCTGCAGTCTAATGAAGCTAGTCATCAGGCTCATCTGTCCCCACCAGTCTGTGGTCAAAGAGGGAATGACATTGCCAGTGTCTCAAGATGGCACACACTGACAGGCTGGGCTAATGTCAGTGATACAGGGGAGAGACGCATCACCTAAAGTGACAGGATTGTGTAACTTAAAGGCCTGTGTTTTTATTTCTGTTTCTCCCACCATGCAGCTTAGCTTTTCCGATCCTCTGGGGGTTACTCTGTCACCATGGAGCTGTTGCCAGATGTGTTATATTCAGAACACCACAGATCCATAGTGCCCCTTAGTTTTTCAGTTCACATTTGGCAACCTTTCTGTACAGGCTGTACACACCACCAGGCGTCTGCTTTTTCCTATGGCTGCTCAATAAAATACCTTCTCAACTTTTGCTCCCTTGCTGTTTGGTGATCTTTTTACACAGAGATTAAACATTGTTTATTACTGCTTTAGTCAAGCCCTGGGCTATTTAAATCTGAGCTTGTTTCCCCCTTTCTCTAACATTAAGTACATGTGTGTAGTATGTGTAGTTGGCACTGAACCAACTCCTGTAACACCGAGAACAGCCATTGCATCCGATTCCTTAGACCTTATGCTGATGAGCAAGGGTGGTAGTTCTAGAGAAGTTACTCTGGAGTCATTACCTCCTTTGCACCTATTCCCGCAAGCAAAGGAACCAGTGGTTAAATATCCCTTGATTTCCCTGCTTGGAAACTTGCAAGGGAACTGAAATAACAAGCTGCCAGTGAAGCAGAGAAGCCTGCAAGAGAGGAACAAAACCAGGAAGTATGATCAGTTTCTGAGATGGGGAGATCAACCGCTCTCCCTACTTTTATCCCCACTTCTTTGGAGGAGTAAGCACCTCCCTTTTAAATTCCCAGATTGTGGGAACACAGGGGAGGTTAAAATGAGTTAGAAGGTGCTTATTTCCCAAAATTTGCTTGTGAGAACAAGCCAATAGTGGGCTATGGTATTATTGCCTCTCTAAAGGGGGAAGGGAAGGATAGGAGGGAGGTTAATTTTCCTTCCCCTCTGCCTACAAATGGAGAGAGTCTACCCCATGCATCTGCAGGGTCTGTTAGTCTGCACTGCTTGTGTACTATTTTATGACGTGCTGATGTTAAAGCTGGCCTCTCTTCCAGTCTTTGAAATACACCCTGTGTAAAAAATACATAGGAGATCATCCTCCTTTACCTGTCCCAAAGAGCAGGGAAAACTTTCACCCAAGAGACATGTGGCTCTTTTTATTTAAAATAATAATAATAATTTTTTTTTAAATGGTTTTCATGTAGAAATTCGCTTTCCATTGTAAGTACAACTATTCCTTTTCAATGATCTTTAATAAAGTATATTGAGTTTTGGCACCCCATGAATGGACAGAGTGGGTTGATTATTTATTTTTAATTTTTTTTAAACTCTCCAACTTTATCCACTTCCTCTCCAAGCTAACATAACATTTCCTCTGGCAAGATCAGCTCTCTTGCCCTTCCTCTATTGGCTGCCCTTGTGCTATTAAACCCTCAACCCACCAGGGGCGTAGCTACAATGGAGCATGGGAGCTACAATGAGCGAGGGAGTTACAATGGAGCCCAGGCCCCAGATTTGGAGGGGGTTCTCTTGGAAGCAGTCTGAGCACTGCTAGGAAATTTTCAGAGTAGGTGGAGGAGGGAGCGGAACACAGTTAGCAGTCCATCCTGGCCCACTCTGAAAATTTCTTAGTGGGCTCCATGCTGCTTGCAAAGAGCCCTGCCAAAAAGCAAGTTTTCAGAGTGGATGTGAGTGGAGTACTAGCCCCATCTCCATCTACTCTTAACTTTCTGACAGGGTTGCCACTGCTGGGAGCTAGGGCAGAGCTGCCTTTTTGGGTAAGTCCCACCCCCACCCCAGAGACGCCACCCCATTGCTTTTATGGGGACCTATAATTGGTCCCACTGCACTCCACAATCACCACCTGCCTTTTCATCCTCCTGCTGGACATTCAGGGTCACAATTAGGGCTAATAATTTCCCATAGGCTTAGAATAGCAGAGCTTATGCCAAGCTTGCTTCGGCAGCAACCTACAGTCAGGCCTGGCCTTTCATGGGGACGATTGAGCCCGATGCCTTTGCCAGTGTGCTGTGCTTCCCTTTTCTTTAAATCCTACCTCTATCCAAACTCCAGAGCCAGTCTTAGGTAGGGACCCCACAAAATGCCCTTCATGGTGTCCCCCACCCCAACTCTCCATAGCTGTGGTAACGGAGCTCCCGCCCAGTGGGAACTCAAATGTAATGGTCTTTAGGGTTCCGTGTGAGTTTTCATTGAAGGCTGTTGCAGTGGTGGAGGCAAGAGGGCCCCACATTTTGTTTTTGCTCTCAGACCTGAAAATTCTACAGCCAGACCTGCCTTTAGCCATTTGAACTCAAGTGGCACCATGAGGTGCTAAAAGATCAGCATTAGGAGCTGATCTGTGGAATCAGAGAAAAAAGATTTGTTCTATTGGGGTGTGCCCTAGAATAGGGTTTGGGGGCTCATTATAAGCAGGACTTGCTAGTGAGGTTTAACTAAGGCCCCTCTAACTTCTAGGCCCAAGAGTGTGATGCTCTAAACCACTGCAACACACCTGCAAGGAAGGGGGTTCACTAGGGTGGCCAGATATGCACATTTGAGGACATATGAGAAATACAGATGCAACTTGTATTTCTCATAAGTGTCCTCAAATTTGCATATCTGGCCACTCTAGGGTTCACACCCATGAACTGATGGTGTATCCTGAGGTTGAGGTGTGTAAAGGGGATGAAGGTGGTGATTGGAGGTTTCATGTTACACAAGGGGTTACTCTGATCCACTAGCTCACTTTGAGGTAAGGAGACTCCTTCCACATTCACTGAGTGTTAGCATCATGTGACTAACCATTTGCAGGACAGTCATTTTTGGGGGATTGTCTGCCCACCCCCACAATTCTGAATGGGTTGTTTGAAAGCCCCACTTTCATGATGGAGTCATGTGCCCAGGGCTCAGGCAAAATAATGTCTGCTGAGCTGATGAGGAAGGACTTGGTATGAGGTGGGTCACTGTCTCCCTTGTAATGTACCTCCTTTGTCACCGTGGCAGGGTGGTGTTGCACTAAGGTGTGTTGTGTGGGAGGAGAGCTGGATGCCGGTCATACCCACTGGAAGGGGAGGGTAGAGAGAGGCAGAGCTTTTGGGGCATGGGACTTATCCAGGTTGGTTTGGAAGGTGCTTGGGGTCAATTCCAGCAACTATCAATGGGAAAGTCTTGTCCAGATGAGGCTCAAGGCATGAGTGCCTTTGGTGGCAAATGCTGCAAAGAGCAAAAAAGCAGCTTTTACAGTGCAGAAAAAGCCAGCCTTTGGTAAAGCTTTGAAAAGGAATTTTTTTCCCCTCCTCAGCCTAGCCTCCGAGTTGGGCAATGGACTATTTTAAAGGTGCATGATTAACATAAATCTACATATTAATGCAAATTAGGGACAGGGGCAAGCTCACTTTGAAGTCTTCAAAATCTGTGGTTACCTTATTTTAGAACCATAGAAACGGATTAGCCTGAAGAGTTCATATTCTACGCTGTGTGCGGCTAATGCCTGTTCATTGGGTGTCCCTGGTTCGGGCAAAGCCCCCATGGCCCCAAGTTACGCAGCTTTGGCTGCTCTCTCGGACGGGCCCCCGTGTGATATCTAGAGCAGCATAGGTTTGTGGTTTCACCACTCAGCTAAGCCAGAGCAGTTCACTGTGGCAGCCCAGGCCTTTTTCTACCATTGTCCTGCATCCATCACAGGATCAAGCACCAGAAGAAACTGTTCACCTGTCCTGCTGTCAAACATTCATCAAGGCCAAGAAGAAAATCTCCACAATAAAAAGATGCTTTGCATGTTTGCAGAGTCTTTATTTTGCATTTCTATGCACAGACTACAATGGAGGGAGAAGAGGTTGGGACCTCATGGCACAAAGAGGAGAGCATCTCTGCGCAGGCCGTTGCAGAGTGATTTGAATGCACTGGAAGAACCACTCTGCGACCACACAAACTTGGGTTAGGCCTGCCCTTTTGGGGGCTTTCGGACCTGACCTTCATGCTGATGCATCCTTCTTGCAGCCAGAGCCCACTCTCTGCTCCCATACCCACAAAAGAGACAAAACAGGGAGAATTCCAGTGGATGAAGTCTAAGCTTGGATGGGATGGTGTGTTTTTTGTAGAGAAGGGGGGAGACCCAGCTTTATCCAGCTACACTTGGAATGGAATGCAAATCCATTGGGGAGAGCTCAACTGCTAGGTAAGCTAACACAGTAGGAGCAGCAACATACCCCAGGCTGGGGGCAATAAACAGCAAGATCCGTTACTGCAGGCTGGAAGGAAACGCAGCTTTTTGAGAATGATGATAACTAAATAAATACTGCAGAGTGGCTTTTAGAAGAGAGTTCTGTCACAGGTTGAAAGAGGATGAAAATGCAGGACTCCCTGCAGGGGCAGTGTATGTTGCTAAAGTAAAATCAAAATTAATGCAGATTTCCTGCATCTAGGAAGCAGTGGATTTGGTTAGTGAAGAATATTTTCAGACGGGAGTGGCTGTGAAAGTAGATGGGATTGTAAAAAAAAAAAAAAAAGGCAGCTTCTTGATAGCTGGTTCTGCTAGGTGGAGGCTGAGAAAGAGGGATATCTAATGTGGAGGTGGATGATTTGAATAAGTTAAAGCCGGATTTCCCCCTTAATGTGTTACATGACTTGATTCAAAGGAGTGGTGTTCAGGACTAGCCTCCAGGTAGCCCATGTGCATGTGTCTGGGTAAAGCAGCGAGTCCCCCTTCAAGCCACAGATGACTTCTCTACATTTTCTAAAACAGAGCCCGCTGCTTCCGTATGTATTTCACGATGTCATTCTTCACCGTGACCATGTTTGTCTTGGGACACCACCTCATCACGGGCTTTCCATTTGGGCCAACCAAGAACTTCTCAAAGTTCCACTTGATGTCATGGATCTTCAGGGGCTCCCAGAAGAGCTTCTTAGGGTTGCCAAAGCTTTCTGTGACAGGGGGGCAGGAGTTCTGCCAGGAGGGAAAACAACCAGCCATTACTATGGCCCTTTTTACACAAGATGCCCCCACACAACATACACGTGGGTGCTTGTGTGTGCATGCTCTGTGTGAACACCGTGTGTGCTCTCCCATGGGCCACCCCCATTCCCCCCCTCACACACACATGAAGAGGGTCTATGTTTACCAGAATCCAAAACAGCCCCTCAAGCTTTAAGGTCTGCCACTTTTCCTCCTGTTACAGCCGTAAACAGTGGTGCATGATGGAAGATGTAGTTCTGGCCTCATGCCCCTGTGTGGGTCTTGCTTTCCAGTGGACTACATCTCCCATTGTGCCACACAGTAGCATTTCAGCCTAGCATCCTCCAGGCCTTGCTGTGCACACGGTGGCTGAGAGTGGTTGCTGAATAAGAGCAGATACAAACCTTCAGGAAGGAATAGAATCTCTGTTCTTTATCCCCATTTACATCTCCTTTTTGAAAGAGCTGGAAGTTTGGGACAAAGCCTCCCCCTGGGCGGACATATCTGAAATGGAAGAATGGGAAAGTTACAGCCTCTTTAACAGAGAGGATAGGGCAAACCACTCCCTCGGAAACCATCCCTCATAGGACCACTGCTTCTGCTTTCAGACTGCCCAGTCTGTGCACACCAGGTGGTAACCCAACTTCCAGATGCTGTAGGAACTGCCAAGTATTAACAAAATGGCTTCTTCCATTAGATTTGCTCTACAAAGCCCAACACACACACACACAGGAAGGAACCATTTTTCTCAGACCTTAAGGCCCTCATCCCCCCAACAACTGAACATTTTGGCCATGATCCACAAGCCACTTAACTCTGGAGTAACCCCATTGAATCCCTATGGCATCAATCTCAGTCTCCTCCCTACAGGCTTCAATGAGGTAACTCCAGAGCAAGTGGTTTATTTATTTGAATTTATATGCCGCCCTTCCCAGAGTCTCTGGGCAGCTTATAGTATCCTAACATGTTTATCCTCAGAATTACTCCTCAGAGGTAAGAGGTGCCGTTATCCCTATTTTACATAAAGGGAAATGAGGCACAGGATGAGACAGGCAGAACTATCCTCCAGGTGGATAGTGCTGCTGCTAAGATTTAGAGCAGGGGTGGGGATTGGAAACTTCAGGCCTGGGGCCAAATGCAGCCCATGCCTAGATTTTATTTGGCCCCTTTCCAGTACCTGGATTTGGCTCCTATGTGCCAGTTTCTAAGGGTAAGGGAGCAGAGACGAGGGCATGCCCACAATGATAGGAAATGGATCCATGGCACAGATCCATGATCTGGACCCTTCTCTTCCTAAGTGTAGTACCCCTTAGGCACTCCTACCACCAACTTCTATGCGGCCATCGGAGCTTTTACTAATTTTCCAAGTGGCTCCTGGGAGGGAAACATTTCCCCCCATCCCAGATTCAGAGAGTGCTATGTCTTGTTTACCCAATTAGGACTTGTGCCTGTGCCACCTGCTAGTGCTGGCACTGTTTAGTCAGAGGCTCACCCAAAATGTCTATAGCAGAACCTGGAATTGAACTTCAATCGTCCGATCTACTGGACTACTCCAGTACTTAATTACAAGTAATTAAAGTATTAAGTACACAAGTACCCTGGTCTCCAGCTAGTCATCTAAATCACTAGACTAACCTGACTCTCTCCAGCTGGATATAAAACAGGAGTTCTTGTGATTGAGTCGATATTAGGGCCAGCACAGGGGACGGGGCACAGAAGTCATTCATGAAAGGCAAATAAACCATGCAGGGTTCTTCTGGCTTTTGTTTCTAGCCCTGAAATGGCCAATATCTGCCTTTCCTTAGCCTTTCATGTTTCTGGGTGCACTCTCCTAGTGGGAATATTTCCCAGGGCTCATCCCCCACTGCCCTGAATTTAATTTCCAGGGCTGAGCCCTGGCAAGTCCCCCCACCCCAAATTAAGCCCTGGATTACTCTTCTCCGCCTGGGGTCTGAAAGCAATGAGTGTCTTCCCTAGGGGCACCAGTTACCAGCTTTTGACCCAGACAATCCATGAATTAGGGATGCTTGTCCTATGTTCAGGTTGATGCATGACCCAGATGTAAATGTCCAGAAAGTGTGTGTTGTGTAATGTCTGTCCCATAGAGTGCTATGCGACTTTGGGGATGTCTATGGGTGTCCATGTGAGTTAAAGATGGGGCTTGTTTATGGAGGCTATGGGGCAGTGGTATTTGAAAATAAAGGACCTTTTTTTAGCCCAGCCTCAATGTTAGGCAATGGGCGAATGTTAAATTTGTATAAATGTACATAAAGTTAACACATGCAAATTAACCCTGTCAGGGCCGGCCCTAGCCATGTGCAGTCACACACGGCCCTGCGCCAGCCTGGGCCCCGCGCCTGGGGGGCAGCAGCCCAGGTATGAGGACAAATGATGCAAATTAGGTCCCGCACCAAGACTTTGTGCATGGCCCCACGTGGCCCTGCAAATCCTGGGGCTGGCCCTGAACTCTGTGCAGTTTTCTTCCCTGGAACAGATGTCAATCCCAGTCTCATTCCCCTCCTCTTTGACAAGCAGCAAAGATAGATGTGCATGATGCGGAGCTGCAATCTGCAGAGACATGTCCCCAGCCACAAGCATGCAGCAGCTGGATTGGGAGGACAGGCTGCAAAGCCAGCTGCTTAGCAGCTTGTGTAAAACCCAGTCATCAAGACTTATCCAAAGCTGTATGAAAAGGCTTTGTTGCAGTTAGCCATTGGTTGGGTCAGAGAAAGATAATGTCATCAGTACCACAGGCGCGACTCATCTTTAGGACACGCCTACTCATCCCCACCCTCTTCCTGCACAGTTTGGAGCTAGGGCATTTATGAGATAACGAAGACCCCCTTTCCCTTTCCAAAGCCTCTCTGCTACTCACTTCAATGCAGGGAGGATTTCAGAATTCTCGCCAGGTTCTTGCTTTCCAAATTGGTTGCATGGGAAACCCAGGATGACGAGTCCATAAGGCCCCAGTTCATTATGTAGTGCATTCAATTCTGCCCATCAAAGAAAGGAGAAAAAAACCAACCAGAAGTGTTATGGTTACAGCAATGCCCATGTTTATGTATACGGTGGCATTTGGTTGCAGGCTGTCTCCATTTAGTTTGAGAAATGGACTAAGTGGTGAATGCCAGACAGCCCCATCGCTGAATCTAAGCTTCCCCAGAATGTTGGAGAGGAGATGGCTCTCTCTAGTGATACTTTGTCCAGGGAGTGGACTTCCCCAGAGATTAGCATCGCTCTGAGATGGGGGCTAGAACTCTTGGGGTCCCCCTGAAGCCCCATCTGTCACCTTGCCCACAACCAGAGGTGAAATGGATTTGTTACTCACAATATTATATGCATTTTTTTGAGAGCTCTTCAGATATCTGAATAATATTTGCAGCTGAAACAAATATTCTGGTTTGGTTACTGTGCTTATTTCACTTCAGCCATTTGGTTATTTCAATATTTCATCTATTGTGCATGCACAACAGAGCCTCTAGTGCTGAAACAACGTAACTGAAATAACCAAAAAACCAAACCAGAATAATCAAAACAAATATCTGATGAAGCAGGAATCAACAGTGGTGCATATCCATGTCAAAGTAGGCACATTTTTTAGATAGGATATTTGCCACAAATATTCATTTCATCTCTACCCACAACCTTGACCCCTGCCTCAGTTTAAATCCTTAGTTGGGCCTTCATCGTCTTCTGTCTCCATTATAGCCTTGTAGCAACAAAAAATTGCTAACACCGGCTCTTCACTTCACGGCAAAATAACGGAGGGGGCCCAATTCTGCTTTACACCTGTAGAGCCATGACCCAGTGATAAATGCCCCACATTGTCTTTTGCTCCTTACTAGTGACCTCCATTACAGCCTTACTGATCCCCCACATATTCTGCCAGGTGTCCTGTTCTGCTGTGCGTGAAGGATAGTAGCAATCAATAACACTGCAACATGCCGTCGGCTATTAAGCTCCTTCCATTTGCACGAGGTTCGCTTACCAAGGTACTGCAGGGTGAGTCCTCAGTATGTGGCCACATTTACAAAGAGGAGCATCTTCCCTGCGTACTTCTTGAAGGGTACGTACTCATCACCGTCTATGGTGAGGGCCCCATATTCATAGATTGACCCTGGTACTGAAGAATAGCAGTCCACCTGGAAGACAGCAAGATGCACCATGAAAACCAGGAGAGGAAAGAATGCCTATGTGCCAAGAATAAGGGTTATTTCCTTGACCCTGTTCAGTTTCTCTATACACTGCGTGGCTTCCAATTCCCTTCCCTTCCCACCCACTTTGGTGAGTGGGGCAGGCCAAAATTGGGGTCTATGGTTAGCAAGCCCCAATGTTTGGATATGTTTGAATCCAGAATTCTGGCTTTCTGGCTGAAAGACTGATTTGGTTTGGATTCTGAAGCCACTCAATATAATAGCCGTGATCCATAAAACTGTGTACTCCAGAGTACACAGTTTGTGGATTGCAGCCAGTGCCCTCAACAGATGACACAAGATCTACTCTTCACAGCTTTGCTTCCAGTCCTCACCTGCAGCTGCTTTCTCTCCAACCCTCACCTTGTGCATTCCTGACTATCCTTCAACTCTCCTTTCTTCCTCATTCTTCCCCTGTCCTTTGCAGTGTAGGTGTGTAACAAAGGGACAAATCTAGTTTGGTACAGAAAGGACGGTTCTGGGGTTATTCCATCTGCAGAGACGAGCTTTGAGTATCTCTGTCATTTAGGAATAGCTTCTGCATTCCAAAGACAAAGTTTGCCTCTAAGAAGCTGCAAGCAGAGAAGGAAACAGACTCTCCACTGGGGTGGGAATCTTACAGCCCACAGGCCAAATCTGGCCCATGCCTTTTTCCCATTTGGTCCATTGCCTGGATCTGACCCATGGACCCTGACCCAAGTCCTGAATGACTGAGCTCATGGAGAGGCAGGCAGGCACCCAAGGATAGGGGATCACAATCTGAACACTCCTCCCTTCCTCTATCCAAAGCACACTCTGTAAGAATCCCTTCCCCCAAATCCTATCTGTTCCATGGAGTTTGTAGTAAGTGACCCACAGGAAGAACCTCTGTTCTACATCCTTTCATTAATTCACAGAATGAACTTTTCCTGATTTCAATTCTCTGGATTTCCACTCCGCTCTTGCTACCGGCCAATCACCCATTTTTGCTTGGACAAATCTGGAAAACCAATTGGAGTGTCACTCTAGTGAGTTAATCTCTAGTTTGCATTCACAGGAGGCTACCTGCCTCCAGTGATCCAGGGACCTCCTCTCCTACTCTGATCCCAGCGCAGACTGCAGCGGGCAGGGCAAAGACACATGAGCTATTCTCATCCAAATGGAGCACAATTGGCATTCCCAGTGCACAGAAGCCAAGTGGCAGCCCTCCAGCCAGCCAACCTCTGCCCTGTGTCAAGGTCATGCCACTGGTTTTCTGTAAGTATTGTTCAGCGTGGTGCATTTTCTAAATGAGGCACAGTGCTGTGGCTTTTAGAATGTTTACTCCACCCTGGAGTTCAGGAGAGGGAGAAAGAACATAGGTAAACAATGAGAGAGAAATCCTTGTTTACTTCTGCCCCTTCCATGGTGCAGTAGAGACCTGCGAGAAATACTGATCCGTTTGGGCTGCTTTCTCGGCTTGGCTGAGAGGGCAATCTTGGGAAGAAGTCAGTGCTGTGTCTGCTTCTGCAGGTGATGTAGGCTTGGTCCGTTGTTGGTGTCAGGGGCAGGGGTGTGTAACTCATATCATTTTAATTAGTTGTAAAAATGAATGAGGCTCCGTTTTTATAACCAAGGTAACAAAAACAAATTTATAAGCAAATGACTCATTTGTTTATTTTATTTTATTAAAAATAATTTTTTTTTAAATTAATCACTGTGCATGTGCAAAATGGCCACCAGGGTCATTCTGCACATATGTGCCCTTTTCCAAAATGGCACCAGCAGCCTTTTTTTTTTTTAAAGAGAGAATGGCCCCGGTGCCCATTTTGTGCATGCACAGTGATTTTAATCAAATTTAAAAACAAAATGAGTCATTTACAAAAAGAAAAATCCAAAACAAAAGGGGGCGGGGTGTAGTAAACTGAAACTAAAACCAATGATGTGCCTCCTGCACAACAAGAAGTCAGGGCAGGGGGTTGGAGTGGCTGCCTAAGGGCAATCACCTGGCAGGAAGCTGCTGAGGCTGCAAACACTTCAGCTGAGGGGTGCTAAAACCATTTTCTGTCCCAAAAACCAATGCCTAGGACCAGCCCTGGTTGGTGTGCATTCATTGTCTATCTATCATCTGGGGGTTGGCTTTCCCAGCCACCAGCTCTTACTAGGATCCTGCTGATGCGTTTAATCATGGATGTTGCCCCTCTCCTGTGATGAGCTGGAGCGGTCAGAAGCAGATGCTGGACCAGTGCCAAGTCACCTCCAGCTCTCTGTTTGCAAGCCAGGGCAGTTCCAGAGATGCAGATGCAGATGCAGCTGGGCTCCTGTCTCTCTCCCCCCACCCCCGGTTTTACTCTTCCTAACAAACACCGAATTAAGTATGTCTAATTGCTCACCTGCTGGGAGGAAATGCATGGCAACAGAGCTGTACCACTCATGCGAACTACCTGCCTCTTTTGTTTACAGATCAGCTGACTCCCAGGAAGGGGAAGATGCGCCCATAGACCTTAGTACAGGGAGGCCGGCAGACCCACAGGCGGAGGCGCAGATCTAGCTCATTGAAGGCAACACAATATATGTAAATGCACGCACCGCTGGCCAAGCAAAAAGTCATGGCTCGGAAAATCCCAGCATGCCTCTATTTCAAAGGGTGAAGGAGATCTTGTTTTCTTGTAAACTTTGAATCTTCAGAATATCTTTTGTTTAGGTTTCAGCAAAAGACAAAGTAATGTTTGCAAATGCATGTTAAGGACTGAACTCTGCCTGTATCTTGCCTTCAGCTAGCAAGCTTTTGTACTTGGGTACAGATGCAACGCGATTGTGGCTTGTTACACTAATTGGAATCAGTTCACTGTCACTTTGTTCTCCCCCTTGTCTGTTCTACTATCATCTGTTCTCTTTCGTCTGCTACTTCAGTATAGTCACTACTACTGAATTTTCTTACTCAGGGAGATAATTTATGTCCTAGGTAAATCCCAGGGCTAGTTTACCCAGGGATTTTTTTTAAAAGTGGCCACTTCTACATGGGACTTCTTTTAGACGAGCGGCGCTCCGTTTCGCATCGGCGGTGCGCGTATTTTGAAACTTCCGCCTGGTCTAATTAGATGAGACGGAAGTGGCTTAATATGCGCGTATTACGGCTGAGGCTCATTTTTTAAGTCCGTGAATTAAATACCTCATAATCGAGGTATTTAATTTGTGCACTTAAAAAATGCGCCTCTGCCGTAATATGCGCATATTAAGCCACTTCTGTCTCGTCTAATTAGACCAGGCGGAAGTTTCAAAATATGCGCGCCGCCGACGCTAAACGGAGCGCCGCTCATCTAAAAGCGGCCAAAGTTTGTTATCTCATGGTGACTAAGTCATTATCATGCAAACAATGTGCAGTCCTCCCCCCCCCCCCCAAGAGCAAAGTACTATCTACTACCCCACATTCCCTTGCTTGTCCCTTAAGGTTAAGGCCTTACCACAGGCCTTGTTTTTTTCTTTACTTCTGAGTGCCCCACATCAGCCACCATGAGACTGAAGTTGGTTCCTAGTTTCCAGTTCCTTATTCCTAATCCATGCTTTTTGATTGGCAATCCCCATTCGTTTCTTTTTGAACTGGGGTTCCAATGACTATAAATCCCAAACCGAGCAGCATGCCACCACAAATGCCACGCCCCTACGTCCGACACACAGCCCAGACACACTGGAACAGCACACCATTTGGCATGCTGCTTTGTTTCTGCGCAATCGGCCGCAATATGGTACACACTCAGACTCCCATTCGTTTCTATTGGGTTGCTCAGGGAGAATAAGCAACTGGGTTCCAATGTCTATCAATTGGAAATCGGGCAGCATGCCACCAACAAGGGGCACGCCCCCACGTCAGACACACAGCCCCTGATACACTGGGACAGCCCACTGTACGTTGCTTTGTTGGAACCCCAGTTCCTTATTCTTCCCGATTAACCCAATAGAAATTAATGGTAGCCTGGGGGCATCGTGCATTACAGCCTATTGCACAGAAATGAAGCTGCGTGCCACACAGTGTGCTGTCCCAGCGTGCCTGGGGCAGTGCAGTGGACATGGGAGTGTGTCATTTGTGGTGGCACATTGCTCGGTTTGGGATTTATAGGCATTGGAACCCCAGTTCCTTATTCTCCCCAGCAACGCAATAAAAACGAAGTGGAGTCTGGGGGCGCCGCTTTCCTTCTTCCACCCATCTGCTGTCACCTGTCCGATTCATTCCATGATGGTGCTACAGGGGTTTGTGACACCACAGTCACTGCTACAGTGATGAAAGGGATGTCACAAGCACTAGATTGTGACCTCACTCACTGCAGAAAATATTTTCCCCTGGCACAGAGCATGGGGAACTCAACTCAGCACTCAAGCTCTGCCTTGGGGTGTGATAAGACACTGGTGTACGTGACTGATGTAGATGCCTCTCTCAATGAGCTCTGCTAGTGCCCCTCAGTCCTCACCTGCAGCACCACCTGTTGTTCCCGAGTTGCGTGCCTAATCACCCCGACAATGGATCTGACCCCTGACCTGCAGTCTCTTAGCTCCCTTTACAGCTCTGCTAAGTGCCCCTTATTCCTCAGTAGCCACCACCCAGCTATCCTACACCCCAGTCCCTGAGCAGACGTAGTCAATCATACGGATTTGTGCAGGGATTTGAAATCTAGCTGAGAGCTACCAAGCTACTTTGGTGTGCGACAGGAATCAATTCAAACCCCTTTCCCCAGGTTTCTAAGCAACCATCGCAGATAGCTCCAGTGATGATGGCATTAACTGAATGTGCTAATTTTTCTGTGAGATTCCCATCCGTTCACCTCTCACAAGAACAATAATTCATATCCAGGAATCCAAACACTTTGGCCCTCACCATGATAAACCCTGGACATGCCAGTTAGAATGGGCAACTGGGGTAAGAGGAGGCATTGATGAACTGATCAGGACATGCACCCATATTGTTTACTACCCTCTACTAGTGATGTGCGAGACAAGTGAAACCCTGAAACAAGAGAAAGAGCCCAGTGTCATCCTGTTTGCTTTCTGATGTTGAGCCTGGCCCAGACAAGCCCCCATGATCAAGGCAGCCCCCAAAACTATTAGGTAACCTACATCTGAACCCAGGTCAGCATTCTGTCATTGGACTCCATCTGCAACAATGAGCTGCCTGGTCAGAGTCTCCGCACCCCCTCCCACCTCTGATCACTCCTGAACTTTGGGGTGCAGACCATTCCCACCAACCTTGGGTTGCCAGTGCCTGCCTCATCCATTGTGTGTGTGTGTTGCACAGACAGGAAGGAACAGAGACAAACCTGCTGAGAATTATATACAGAATAGAATAGCTGTCCTAGACCCCTTAGCTGCCCCCATGCTGAGGCACTGACCCCACACACCCACTCCCAATAACTGGAGCTGTTATTCCTTACCTTCTGTTGCTCTTGTCCCCAAATAGGCTGAATTAGGCCAGCCAAGAACAAGGGGAAAATCCACAAGTCCTTGAGACTACCCCTCATGGTTGAAGAGGGACTAGGGTGCCAACACCCCACAGAGCTCGCTGGCTGCAGCTGTCGGATTCTGCTCTCGACTTCACACTCTCTGCCACCTCCCAGCACAACAGCAGAGAGAAATAAAAAGGCTGAGGCTGAGCCCTGCTGACCAATCACAAAGCAGCAAGGATTTGAGGGCTGCTCCTCTGGTTATTAACCACGTGGACCCTGGGCTTCTATCACACTTTCCTAGCTGGAGGGCCATGTGCAGTCTGGGTGTATTTGGGAAAACGTATGTAAAAGCCGTCCCAGCGTTGGGATCAAACTGCAGCATTTGGGGTCATTACAAGATTCTCATCCCTGGAGGTTTGGATCCAGGGTTTTGCCTCAGGCTGCTGGGGCTGTTGCAGCATTGTCAGATAAAAGGATGTGGGGGGTCTTATGCTAAGGCAAGCTATACCTTTCCTCCTCCAACATAAGTTGCCTGCATACCCGCATGTCTGCTAAAACCAGTGTGCTCAGGATCTATGGCTTGTTAATCTAGTAATGCCTTCACTGCTTCAGGCAATCAAGCAATAACAAATCTTATGATTTACAATGAGATTGGAGTTAGGCAGACTCTCAGACATACTGCTTGACCACTAGTGCCTGCTCCACTGTGCTGTAGCACAGTGTAAATGTAATGGCTAATCCACATGGATCTGCAGAAACACCAGTCATCCTGCATCCAAGTAGGGGGTTAGACAACATGACCCATGAGGTACCTTCCAGCTCTCTGGTTTTATGATGATTTTTTTCCCCAAACAAGTCCCAAACTCCACCCTCATATATAGAACAACTTTGAACACTCAGACTGCTCCCAGAAAAAAATCATGATTATGTGATATCCCGGCGGGGCAGCAATAACCCAAATACAATAACCCAGATCTAAGGCATACATCTTGCTGGGTCGTAATAGAATAGAATCAAATATTCTTCCTCTATGCTGAAAAATTCCACTAATTAGGCTGCGGCAGTGGTGGTGGCAGAGGGAGGGGCCAGGGAAGACACGGCAGCGCAGAGGAGCCAACTCAGGAAAAGAACCGGTGCGAACGGGGGTCTGCCACGGCTTCGCTCGTGCATGTCAGGGCATTGTTGCGGCAGAGGGTGATTTCAGACGTTACAGGCACCGATTCACCACAGTGGATTCCGAGCGGTGACGAGCCGGCTAACCACCCCCCATGGACAAGAAAGGCCCCAAACAGATGTGACGGGAGCGGGACCATGGCAGGGAATCAGACCGGCAGAGCACATCCCGGGACAGCGCAACAGACGTTACGCTGATCTCGGGCAGTGGTCAAAACCCCCAGACGACATCGGGGCAGCCCATCCGGGCTGCTGCTGCTGCTGCTGTCCCCCCACCGCCTCCATGTTCAGCACAACCACCGCCTCCTCCGCCTGCGCCTCCACCACCTCCTCATCATCATCATCCCTTGCTCGCTCGCCCTCCGCTCTCCTCTCCCATCCACCTCGCTCCATCCTGCCACGTCCCCCTGCTGCCAGGTGCCCTTTAAATCTCCCTCCCCGGCCCATGTTGTTGCTGGTTGCCTGGCAGCGACGCTGCATGCTTTGTCCCCGGCTGGGAATCGTTCTGCTTGATTCCGGCCGGTGGTTGCCATTCAGACGTTACTTTTTTTTGTTTCCCAGTGGGAATCGCTTTGACCACGCTTTCGGAGATGGTCCGGGCCAGACCTCCGGAAGTGTGGTTAATTTTGACCCCTGCTGGGGATTGACTGTGGTGAACATCTGGTGCCCGCGAAACAGACTTTCAGGGCACTTTGGCCCCGCTGCGGGATTGAACGTGGTTCACTGTGGTTGACTATGATCTCGTAACATCTGAAAATACCCAGATTCCCATTCGCTCTTTTCCTGTCAGCCGGCTCCTCTGTGCTGCCGCGTCTTCCCTGGCCGTTCCCTCTGCCGCCACCACTGTTGCAGATAGGAACTCAGCCTTAGAGATCAAATTAAGGTGCTTTGCTAGCACTATGAAACTATGGGTGTCTGTACATGTGATGTTTGCCACCATTACATTTGTTCACTCAAACCCAAGAGCTAGCCAAAGAGTGAACACAGGTTTTCGCCACCTGGAACATATTTGCAAAACTCTTTAGCAGACACTTAGAGCAGCTGAAAACACAATAAACATCTGGTCAATGACACACCCTGCCACTGAGCATTGGTCAACAAGGCCACCATAGGGTGAAAAAAGACATGACGCTAACAACTCTTTAACCACCCTTGGTGGTTATTTATGCATGTTGCAGGGCTGTATTGGTGCCCTATGCAGCCCTGAAACATGCATAAATAACCACCAAGGGTGGTTAAAGGGTGGTTAGCATCATGTCTGTTTTTACCCATAGAAACATGGGAACTCTGAGATGTCACTCTAGTTCCTGTCTCTATGACTGTTCATGGATGTGCTTACCTTCACTTTGTGCTTGTCAGTTTCACTACCCGGTATTTGCCAGGTTTGTCAATTTCACCAGCAGGCGAGTTTGTGCTTGTCAATGGGTGTTTTTACACACACATTTCTCATGCATGTTTGCTATTACATCCTGAACTTTCTTTGTGTCTAAATCACTCACCCAGATCTTAAACATCTAGGTCTTTGAACTTCTGCATAGAACTTCTCCCAGAACTTCTCTGTGTAAAAGGTTCTCCTGGTAAACTGCTTTGCTCCAGGCAGCTGTGGTCACTTGGTTTCCATGGCAGTCTCTCATGTCTACAGCTGCGGCTACTTTAGGCTGCCTCAGAACAGTGTTTGTGTGAGGAATGCATCCAGGAACTGCCTCAGGGCAGTGTGTGTGACAAATGCATCCAGCATTTACTTGTGGACTTGTAAACACAGAAAATTGAAAGACCAGCACTTTAAGGTATGTGTAAAAATACCCAGTGTCACTAGTGGAGCTCTCAGGCGTGCCAATTTCACTTTCAGACTATATATTCCCTTTTATGCTGCCACTCTATGGGCTTCTCCTGATAGTTAGAGTCTATAGTGTGGCAGCACACCGCATAGGGTGGCAGCACAAACAGAGCAGCTAGAACATTTGTTTGTTCAAACTGCTCCGCCATGAGATGACATGACATTTAGTCTGCCAGAACTGGGATCTGCCAGAATGCAAAAATTAGCAAGATCCATCATTTTCAGGAAAGAACCTACTTTTACCCACACATACTGATTCACTAAATGCTTGTTGCAGTGGTTCTCAAAATTTTGCCTGTGAGACCTCATTTTGAGACTTAAATATAATTCCCTGACCTCAAATATCAACAAGAACAGGAAAATATCATCATGATTATGACCCCCATCAGCAGATGGAAGTATGGCACTGCTTTGGGTTCTGATGTACAGTTTGGGAACCTCTGGCCAACTGGGATATAGGTTTGGATTCATTACAAACACCCCCAGGGGCATGTTAAAGCATAAATCAATCATGCTGTGGAGAAGGAAGGAGGTTAATCACATGCTTTGCATTTATGTAATACACTTTTGGATGGATTTCAATACAATGGTTTATGATCCCAGTGTGGGAAGGTTAGTATCTAAACAACAATGAATAGATTCACACTTATCTTAGTCAATAAGTTCCTGCCTTCTTATCCACTTGAAGCACATGGACAAACACAGTAATTCAGAGATACATTTCAATCACCAAAAACCTTGGCTAAATTCCAGCCCCACATGGGGCAAGAAGCAGGAGGAGGTACCAGATGGAGATCCCAGTCAATGGGGTCACACTTTGCCAAGCACTGAACAAAGATAGTCCCAGGACCCTGCCCCAGAGACTTTAAAGTTTAAAGAAGGAGTGGGGAAACCTTTCTCTTTTAAAATTACCCACTTTGAAAATTAGTACAAGCTCTTGGAGTGGGGGCACTTAAGGAATGTGCTTAGGGTGGGGGCTCAGGGGAGGGAAGGAAGGGGAAGATCCAGATCATGGATCTATGCTCTTGGGATCCATCCCTTATCCTTGAGTGCATGCTCTCATTTCTGCTTTCTTCCTTCCTCTGAACTCTCACTCTTTCCCTGCTTGAGGGTAGGTCTGAGATCTATAGGCCAGATCCAGGAATTTGGACCTGTACCTTGACCCACTGGTTGAGAACCAGTGTTTTACACAACATTCAGAATGTAGGGTTGGTGCCAACACCCACTCTAAACAAGTGTTGTGTGAACACGGACATAAGGGTCTCAACACCAAGGCAGGGGAAGCTTCCCCTGGAACAGAGACAGAGCGTACACGCTGGGAGAGGCATAGCTACAAATAGCCACGTTCTGCATGAGGTGGTGTGCATTCGCAGCTCTCTGATGTAGCCTCCTGCAGCTGCACTCATCTAGTGTGGATCACTGTGGTTATGCCTTTAACCATGAAAAAAGGCCACATAATTCTTGCCAAGTGCCATTGGGACCTCCTGTTTACTGGTAAGGTTGCCACCCCTCATGGTTTGACCCTAAGACTCCCACAGGCCAAAATGGGAGTATCCGAGTCAAACCACCCGAAGTGGCAAGCCTATTTACTGGTCATCTGAAGGCTGCTAAGGATCCATCATGTGTCCCTCCCAAGGTCATGAACTAGAGAGATCAAAATATTTACCTTGCCTTCGATCCAAATTAAATATCCCTGGTGATAAAGCGGATTCCTTGAAAGTAATTGTCAGAGAGTGGTAACCTCTAGGGGGCGGAATCTAGGTCTAGGTCAAAGAGAACTGACCAGTGACACAGGACAAAGGTCTCTCAGAGTGAGGGAGAGAGTGGACAACAAACATCCCAGAGAATCTCCAGTTAGTCAGGAATGAATACAGATCCCTCAGCACATGACTTTACGCTGGTGCCGGCTATGTCTCTTGGGCAGAGATGGGTTCCCTGGAGGTGCAAGGACTTTTCAAACTATACTGCTGGGACAGCAGAGGCTGCTAGGAGGGAAGAAGGAGTTGTTTAAGTGTTCAGCCTGACTGTTCCCTTGGCTGTATCCTAAATGCATTTTTACTGACAGAGACACTTTTAAGTCAGTTGGGCTCCAACTGGTGCAAAGATAGTCAGGATCATGGTCATCACATTCAGTGGTAAAACCCGGATGGGCAGAGCTGGTTCGGCACTGAGCACTCCTGAAAATCTAGCCAGAATGTTTAGTTGTGATTGACCGTTGGCGTAACTTTGGCCTAAACCTTGAGTCTGTGGAATGCTGGGTGCCCAGAGAAGACCGAGCCTGACCTACAGATGCCCCACTCCCTAGCCCAGAAACTCCCAAGAATGCTGAAATCATTTGAAAACTAAAGTCTGAGCTGCTTGAGAGTGTAAATGAAGTTTATTGCTATGGAAACAAGGGTTTATTATCTGAGTTTGCATGTCCCCCTCTATTCCATACCTCCAACAGCCCTCCTGGAGGTCCCCCGTGTTAAGCGGGGGGCCACGATGGAGCGAGCATTCTCGGTGGTAGGGCCGCGGCTGTGGAACTCCCTTCCGGAGGAAGCTCGCCTGGCCCCAAGCCTTTTGACATTTCGGCGGAACTGTAAGACCTGGATGTTTGCCCAGGCCTTTGGGAGGGAGGGTGGGGAGGGATGATTTTAGTCCCCCAACCATTTATTTATTTATTATTTTTCTAGCCCTGTTTTATATGGTACATTTTATATTTAATATTTTTAAAGGAATTTTAATGTTTTATTGTTGACTGTTGGAAGCCGCCCCGAGCTGCGTTGCAGGAGGGGGCGGGGTATAAATTTGGGGGGGGAAATAAAAATAAAATAAATAAATAAATAAAATATTTAGGAGAGACTGTCCTTCTTTGGGTGCTGAATCCCACTGTCCCTCTTTCAAGGTGTCAAAGTCCCTCTTTCAGAAGAGAGAGAAGGAGAGAGAAAAAGACCAGAATTTGAGTCTCCGCCACCTCTTTCCTGGCTGTCTCTTAGGAAAAGCATTTGAGAGGACAATGGGGAGATGATGGAATGAGAAGAAACTAAGTGGAATAATAAACAGGAAATCTTCTATCCCTCTTTATGCACTTGGAATCTTGGGAGAGGTGTGTGTGTAACTACATAAGAGGGCGGAGCATATTTGCTGAGGGATGGAGCTTGTCCCTGGCCACTCGAAATGTTGGGAGTTATTCTGTTCCATTTGCAGTGTCAAAGCAGGGAGACATAACCCAGGCAGATTTGCCTGGAGGGCATGTTCCCTCCTATCCTCCACCCTTCCTGAAATCCCAGCTTTCCATTGCTCCAAATTAGTTTACCTTGTGAATTAAACCAATCAAGCTAAAAGTGATGCAATTCCCCTAGCCATTTCCTCCCATGCCCTCATGTCCCACTGAAGTCTACATGAAGCAGACAGCTGCTGCTGGAAGCTCTTTGGGACTCAAACATGGGGTGGGATACAGGCATTAGTTCTCTTCCATTCTTCCTTCCCTCCCCCTGCTCTTAAAGTTGGAAGGGATGCATTCATATAATTACATCCATGTGGTTGACTTCCCTCCCAGGCTCCATCTGGGTGCTAACCTGATGGGTGGCAGGAGGTGAGAATGCTATTGATCATGTATTTCTACTGGCTATGCTTACATGCCTGAGGAAGGGTCCTGTGTGGCCCAAAGTTTGCTGATTTCCACCAAC
This sequence comes from Sphenodon punctatus, assembly GCA_003113815.1. Taxonomy (NCBI): domain Eukaryota; kingdom Metazoa; phylum Chordata; class Lepidosauria; order Sphenodontia; family Sphenodontidae; genus Sphenodon; species Sphenodon punctatus. The sequence continues at coordinate 1,559,145 of QEPC01006805.1, read as the reverse complement.
AGCAGCTGGTCCAATAAAAGATACCATTCGAACCACTTTGTCTCCCTGAACATGTCTGAGGGTTTGCTGTCCTTGGCCTCTTGGGGAAATGCTGGGTAGATTAAACACTGGAATCTTTATCAGAACGTCCTTCAACTGCTGCAGTGGAGGATCTCGATTTGTCTGTGGCAGCAGTCTGGGGGTGTGTCGGAGGGTGTTAATAGAAGTGGTAGTGGAGCGCTGTCATCACAGCACAATCTGGACCTGGAACCTGCTGGCAACACGGTCAAGATCGGGACTAGCCAGCAAACAAACATGCCAGCGGTCAGGCCCCCAGGGAGGGCAGAGAGCTGCATGAATGTGCAGTCGGTCAACCCCGCCCGCGTTGCACCCAGCACCCTATCCCCGCCATGACGGGGAGCCATGGTGGCCAATGACAGCTGCCATGGCAGACCCAATCCAGCCTAGGCCATGGTGGGTTATAACAAACACTATAGCCTGCCGTAGCCTGCACTGGCCCAGTTGAGCAAATAGTCCTTGTGTCTAATCTGATAAGGGCCAATTTGTCCTAAAACACTGACATAAACAGCACAATGCAGAGGTTCAAGTGATGTGGGGAGTGTATTGATCTCATATTTGGGGAGGGGGGTCAGAGCAATCACTACTTAAGCAGGGTTGCCACCTCCTGCAGTTTGACCTTGAGACTCCCATAGGCCAAAATGCAAGTCTCCAGGTCAAATCATGAAAAATGGCAACCCTAACTTCAAACCTCTTTAGTGAGGCCCCATTTCCAATTTTCCACAATATCATACATCCCAACATTTCCAGAGCCCAAAAAGGAACAAGCCACACCCTGTCAGCCAATCAGATCAACCCCTAAGTGAATAAGCTCCGCCCCTCACACACTTACCCACGCATGCACACACCTCCCAACATTTGAAGTGCATAAAGCAGGGGTGGGGAACATTTTTTTCTCTGTAGGGGTCACTTAAAAAATGGGTACAGGCTCCGTGGATCACATACAAGTTGGGGATGTGGATGTGTAAGGGGTATGCTCAAGAAAAAAGGAGGGTCCAGATCACGGATCTGTGCCATGAACCTGTCCCCTATCTTTGTGTGTGTTGCCCTCATCTCTGCTTCCTTACCCTGAGCTCAGTTTTTCAGTGATTGGAGATTCAGATTCAGGAACTGAAAGGGGGTCACATAAAAACTTGCCATTGGGCCATATTTGGCCCCCAGGTCTGAAGTGCCCCTTTCTCTCTATCTCCTCGGCCAAAATCCTTGTTCATGCCATGGTTATCTCTCGCCTTGACTACTGCAACCTCCTCCTTGCTGGCCTCCCTCACACTCACCTGTCCCCCCTTATCGCAATCCAAAACTCTGCTGCCAAGTTCATTCACTCTGCCCGTTGCTTTGACCATGTGCAGTCTCTCCTCCTCTCCCTTCACTGGCTCCCCCTTCCTGAATGTATCCTGTTCAAGCTCCTGGTTTTCACATTCAAATCGCTCCACGACCAAGCTCCCCCTTATCTCTCGGACCTAATCTCCCTACGCACTCCTGCACGCGCTCTCCGCTCTTCCTCTGTCCCCTCCCTCACTCTCCCTCGTTTCTCCTGCTCGCCTAACCGCCTTCGACCCTTCTCCCTCGCTGCCCCCCATGCCTGGAACTCCCTCCCT
>QEPC01006805.1:1539954-1551468 GCA_003113815.1 Sphenodon punctatus | reverse complement strand
GGGGGGGGTGGGGGGAGGTGGGGGGGGGTTTTAAATTGATTTTAATGTTTTTACAACTTGTGAGCTGCCCAGAGCCTCCAGAAAAGGGCAGCATATAAATTAATGTTTTTTTTAAAATAGTGAGTCAGACCATGGGTATTAAATCCACTCTCCAGTCTCTGGCAATGGCCAGCTCTGGATACATGTGAGAAAATGAGTCTCCTGCTCCCTAAACTGTTTTCACCCCTTCTCCCGCTGCTACCTCCTATGCTTGGAACTTCTTCCCTGAACACATATGCTCCCGACCTTTAAATCTACCTAAATATCTACCAGGTTTTCCCTAGCTCCTCACCCCCATAGATTGCTCCTTTATACTTCTCCTTTTACCACCTGATCTTTCAGGATCTCCCTCCTCCCCTGGTAACTAAGCTAAGCACATGCCTCTGCAACTTCTCAACTTCCTGGATGTATCCCTCTCTCTCCCTATGTGCCCCTCCTCTTGTCTCCCTTCCCTTGTCCGTCTTAGAATGTAAGCTCCTCGGGGCAATGATCCTTCTCTACTCACAGTTGTTCAGCACCAGGCACATTGCTGGCACTATGTCAATAAAATAAATAAATAATAATAAATTTAAACAATTCATTTTTCCACCCAATGGGTTTCTTATCACCACAATGGGCTTCTTTTCACTGATGAGGTGAGCCCTGGTTTGCTCCTTTCCTGCTTGCCTCAGACTGTGCCCATGACACATTATTGCAGTGGCTGTGTGTTTGCTGTTCCTCATGAGGGAAGATGATTTGTTTGCAAGGTGACAGCTGGTTCATCCAGCACAACAACATGCTATATGAACTATCAGCACAGTAAATTAGGTGGTACTGGGCGATCAGTTCTTCATCTCTCAGGCTATTCATTTTCCTGACAGATTCATCTAACATTCCAGCAGGAAACTTTTGTAACATCCCATGTTGCTGACAAGCCAATTGCTGCAAAATGGGTGGTGCTTTCTGGGCACTGAACTTGATCTCTTCCATGGTTTCTCTTTATGCCTGGCTTATCTGTGCATGTGGGCCCCACTCTGTATGCCAGGTGGGGTACAGCAAGGTACTGAACCCCATTTTGATAGCAGATGTCATGAGTCGAAGGTCCCCCATCACATGGCACATAATATGAATGAAGAGGCCTGGGCATAAGACAGAAGTCTTCTCTCTGGTTAAGCTGGGTCCACAGCTAGGCTAAGGACATACGGCTGGCAGAGGGAAGCACGACTAGTCCTGTGACAGAAGTATTGGCAGGGAAAAGCGGGAATAGCTTGGAGGATGAGGTGGAAAGCACCCAAAGTTCTGATGAACATTAAATACTGTATTGTGCACGTATCCCATATTCTAACTAAGATGAAATAGTGTATAGTAGATTTGGAAGGTTGATAAGGAAGATCAAAAATGGTATTGTGTTAACCTAGAAAAGCATTTTTATTAACTTGCCAATTAAGAATTGGATGTTTATTCACTAGTATTGTTATCAGCTTGGCCAGTTAGTGATTGAATACTTATCAGTTAATTGGTGTAGCCAATTAGTGATTGAACACTTATCAGTATCATAACCAATTGATTACTGCATACTGCAAATGGGTATTGTAATTAGCCAGTCAGAATTGCACTATGTAATCAATTATTACAGTTAGTTACTGCATAAATACTGGGATTGTGGGGAACGTGATTTGCTATGGGTAAAGCTATACTTATGGTAGACCCAGTGCCATGAGTGCTGTCATGTGTGCTCAATAAATCTGTGTCATTTTAAACCGCCATCTGGGTCTGCATGTGAGCATCCTACCCAGCTAGACTTCACAGCTGAACCTGGCAGTGGGGTGTAGACTCTTCTCTACTTCCAACAGCATGGCATGCCTGTTGTTGTGTATTTTGGTCAAACAACATTAGCAACCACATCTTCAAATAACTTTGTTTACTCAACATAATAACTTTGTTTACTCAACATAACCAGCCATGCAAAGTCTAACCACTAGCATGCTGCTGCTGCTCATGTCTAGCTGCTTAGGGGTGCTTGCTGAACATGGGACTCTGTGGGTTCCAATAGAGCTGGGGTTACCACCCCTTCAGGATCGACACAGAGTTTCCTAGTTGTAACCTGTCAGATCCAGGTTTTGGGTGAAGGCCTGACTGCTTTCACATCTGGATCACCCTGAGAAATCAGGGCTTCACAGGTTGGTGAAAGGGACATCAGAAAGGGGCAGGACAGAGAGGCTCTCTTGTGTGAGTTTCCCCCTTTCTGCTATTACCCTGCCTGAAAAGGGGGAGGGGGGCAGGGTGACCATGGCAGAAAGTGGTGGGAGAGCCCATTTGCCATGCTCCAAAGGGGTGTGTGTGGTCACACTGGAACAGGGAAGGAGAGTTCCTTTGTCTGGCCCTCTTCTGGTGTGCCTCCCGCCCTTTTCAGGAGAAAGCCTGAGGGTAGGTGGCACTCTAACTGTAGGACTCCCAAACTATTTAAAGCAGGGGTAAGCAACCCAAGCTAATCAGAGGGCCACAGATCTGACCTTGAAACATTCCCAGCAGCAGTCGCACGAGCCCCTTTCCCACAGCGACAGCCACAAACCAAAATGCCCCTAGGAAATGTTCCGTCCTGTTGCTGCTTGGGCATAGCCCCCAGTTGTACTGGGATGGCCGGTACAGTACCATGATTTTGGACCTTATACCACTTAACCAGCAGGGCAAAGTCTATACTGGTTGAGAGCAGAGAGACGGTGGGTTGCGATTTTTAAAAACTTCCCTCAGACCCTGAAGGCAGCACCAAGGAGATGTGAAGCAAACATTTGTTACATTGTAACAAACTCTACAAGCCAGGGCAGTACTCTGCAAAGAGATGTAATCAGCCAAGCTTTGATTGTTACATTGTTGCTTAATTTCTTCTCAGGTGCTCTGTGTTCTGTAGGTTACTGCCTGCTCTTGCATTGAGTATCCAGTGAGTGCGAGCAGTGTCTTCTTTGACTAATGAATGGGGATTGTTGTCTGAGTCTGTTTAAAGTGATGCTGCTTAGTGGGAGAATAAAGGTATCCTTTAACCACCCTGATAAGATGCGGGCTGATAGTGAGAATATTGCCAGTGCACCCACCATCCCCAAGCCCCATAGTCTGCATTCACTATGGGGGTTTACAAACATGATGATGGAGTGCTGCCGTCACAACTTGACCCTAGTCGAGAAGCTTTAAATATAGTGTAAACAACACTATGCTGAATGCTGTGGATCACCTCCTTATGAGGACGGGTCACCATGAGCACATTGCACCAATGCTTTGTTCTTTGCACTGGCTGCCTATAATCTTCTGGACCTGATTCAAGGTGTTGGTATTGACCTATAAAGCCCTAAACAGCCTGGGTTCCACTTATCTACAGGATCGTCTCACTCCCCAGGTCCTGGATCAGCCCTTGTGGTCAGCCAGGGGCGCCTTCCTCAGAGTCCCCCAGGTTTCTCAGGTGACGATGATGAGGGGGGCGTTCTTGGTGGCCACACTGTGTCTGTGGAACTCCCTTCCAATGGAGGCCCACCTGACCCCAGACCTTCCCTCTTTCCGAAGACAGTGTAAAACCTGGCTGTTCCGCCAGGCTTTTGGTGAGGGCAACGGGTGATGGGTGGGGAGATAGGGAGGAGGGAGGGTTTTTTTTAGCTCCACTTTGAGATACATTTTATTACTGGTTTTATATTATTATGGTATTTATTGATTGATTGTTGTGGTGTTTATGTTTATATTAATTATACTGTTATATTTTATATGTTTTAATATGCTGTGAGTCACCTCAAACTGCTGTGGCAGGAGGGGGTGGCTAAGAAATCTAAACAAATAAATATGAAACCATATAGTATATATGTTATACTAAACAATATAGTGATTATGTGTGTGATCATTCTTTGTATTTGTATTTTAATTTTTTTATGGCTAATCATTAAATTTATATATATATATATATATATATATATTGTTATACTAAACAATATAGATTATATAAATATATACACTGTGTTTACATTATATAAATCAGGGGTGGGGAACTTCAACCATTTTTTGTGTGGCCCCTTTCCAGATCCTGGATCTGGCACCTGGATCTAGTTCCTATATCCAAGCACAGAAAAAGTGAGCTCAGGGGAAAGGAGCAGAGATTGTGCATGCACAAAAGGGTAAGGGACAGATCCATGATCAGAACCTTTCTTTTCTTGAACACACCTCTTAACTGTCTATGTTAACTTGGAGCTTGTACTAATTTTTAAAGGGGTCCCCAGGAGGGAAAGGTTTCCCCACACGTATGCATATATATATGAATAGCTGACATCACTAATGGAGTGGGTGCATGAGAATAGGTGTGTGTGTGTGTCAGAGCGGGAGAGAGAGAGAATATGGAAGAGTGAGGGGGTGTGCCTTAGGGGGTGGGGCAAGTGTAGTGCACCTATTTTCATTGGTGAAATGTTGGGAGGCTAGGATACGCTGCTGTGTGAAAACCTGGCACTCAGAGTGAGCAGCTCCCAATGTTCTGGCCGCGTGGAGAAGGGGATGGGGAGGAAGAGTGAGGGGGCGTAGAATTCTGGAAGTCACATGGTGCGACTGTTGACTCAACAGCAGTACCAGCCATTTCGCTACTACTTCTGTTCACTGCTTTGTAGTGGCCCCTAGTGATGGCTCAGATTCAGTCTCTGAAAATTCCTCCACAGATTGACAGGGGCCACTTTCTGACAGACACCTGAAGGGTCACCCATCACTGATTTAAAAGAATGCTGCATGTCTGGCCATGCACAGGCTGCATTCTGGATGGGGAGCAGCTGTGCTTCCCAATTCCACTACATTCTCTCTTGCATGGCATTTTGCTCTCCTGGGAACAATTGGACCTTTAGTTTATGCCTTTGGACCAAAGTGTCCCCTACGCCAAAAACCCATTCCTGAAAAGAGTGGCACAAAATAGTCCCCACCACTGGCAAAGACCTCTTCAAGGGCGTGGTGTGGAGGCAGCAGTGGTAGTCAGTGCTAAACATGGGGTGTTTTTACACACACATTTCTCCTCCATATTTGCTGTTACATCCTGAACTTTCTGTGCCTAAATCACTCACCCAGATGATGATCTTTAACATCCAGCTCTTTGAACTTCTGCATAGAACTTCTCCCAGAACTTGTGTGTGTAAAAAGTTCTCCTGGTAAACTGCTTTGCTCCAGGCAGCTGTGGTCACTTGATTTCCATGGCAGCCCCTCATGTCTACAGCTGCAGCTACTTTAGGCTGCCTCAGGGCAGTGTGTGTGTGAAGAATGCATCTGGAACTTACTTGTGGACTTGGAATGTAAACCCAGAAGATTGAAAGACCAGCACTTTAAGGTGTGTGCAAAAATACCTCTGCCTCCCCCTTCCAACTGGGAGGGTGGCAGGCTCCTTGCTGTGCCCGCCTGGAACGAGGAGGCAGGACACGGTGCTGAGGGCTGGTTGCGCTGCTGGGTGGGAAGCCCTGGGGCAGCGAGGCGGTTGCGCGCTGGGAACGCGAGAATAAATGAGAATCTCGCCGGGGTTGCTAGGGAACCCCAGCAGTGCTAATTGGCCCAAGGGGCCTCACATGGCAAGATCCTGGGGAGCGAGGCCATGACCCCTTGGCATGAATGGCTCCAGCCTCACTTGCAGGCTGGAACGCTAGGCATAGAAGCAGCACCTGCTGATCGGGAGTCCGATTAGGCCCCGGTCACGGTGCCGCATGCCCTCCTCACCCTCCCACGAGTGCCCCATCCCCCCCTGCTTAGTCAGGTGGTCTGTCCAGATGGGCAAGGCAAAAAAGGCAGGGGCTGCGGCAGTGAAGAGACAGAGGTGTGGGACCAAGAAGGGCCAGGTGGCGGTTGCGGAGCGAGCTGCAAGGGGCAGGGAGCCCACAGCTTTTTGGAAAGCAGAGGGCAGCGGAGGGGTGGAGCCCTCCCTGGGGGACAGACTTGCATGTGAGGCCCTGCTGCAGGCTCTGGCAGAGGGGGAGCCTGGTGGGGGAGGGGTGCAGGCAGAAGCATGGGCCCCTTCCCCACTGGACTTATCAATGAGCAGCTGGGGCATGAGATTCCAGGGACAAGGAGCGGGTCCGGGGCAGACCGGCCCAAGGAGGGGGACTAGGAGTGTGGTACCTCCCACCCGGTACATTTATGGTCTTGTCCCGGCAAGGAGGTGCATGTGGGGGCCACCAGCAGGCAGCAGGCCGTCCCAGGTGGTGTGGGGCACTCAGGAGTGATGCCTCCCACTTCCCTACAGCAGGCCCGCCCCATAGGGGTGGGGCACTTAGGAGTAATGCCCCCCACTCCCCTACAGCCCCCAGGGTTTTGGGACCCTGTGGGCCAAAGGGACGAAGGCCTTGTGCCAACAGGGGGGTTTGATTGGCCAGATAGCCAGGGGCCCCACTGGGGGCTGGGGCATGGGTCCCCTGAAGGGTCGGGACTGGAAGGGGGCACAGCGATACTGGGCATTCCCCTGCCACAGGGCGTGCCAGAGGAGCCGGGGTTCTTCTCTTACAGGAATGAGGGCATGCGAGCTGGGGAGGGGGGAGGACCACGTGAGGTCACACGGAGGGGAGGAGGATGACCTTCGGCCGCGGGTTGAGGCCATTGAGTGGGCTATCCAGGTGCTGGTCCAGCAGCGTGGTGGACAGGGGCTAGCGCAGCAGGATCCCCTCCGAACGAGGAGGCAGCATAACCTAGGTGAGTTGGGGGCCTCCTTGGAGGAGGGGCCCAGGTCGTAGTTGGTATGGTGGAATGGATCATGGGTGCCCATCCTCATACCACCTGCCACACGTGTGGAGAAGTCAAACCCTCCCCAGCAGCCAGTGGCATAGGGAGGGCAGTATGGGAGGCATGCTGCACTAGGTGGGCAGGCGCCTCAAGTTTAGTCCCCACCTGCTGCTGTGTCAACGCAGTTACCTCCATTTCTGACCCCGGTGCCCCAGGTGGTGGATCCGGTCAGACAGCGCCCCCCCATGAGGGGTGGGTACACGGATGTCTCTGCCCCAATTGGAGATCACCTCCTGCCAGCCACAAAGGAGCGGATATGGAAAGGCGAATACGTCAACATTTTTGCCCTCCTTTTCAGCGACCCCATAGTGGATCCAGCTGAGCAGGAGGACAAAAAAGAGAAGGAGCGGTTCAAGCACCCGAAAGTGGAAAGGAACTGGTCCAATTGGATGACCGGCTTTTCCATTTACCATGGGGTAATGATTCAGGCATTCCCCGGGCACTCCGCCGACTTGCTGAAATATATCGACATTGTGTGGCGGGCATATGAATCAGGCTCGGCTGGGACCTGGCTCAGGTATGGTGAGGCATTCAGGCACCATGTTGCCTATACCCCGGGCCTCAGGTGGGACTTACACGCAAACGACTTGTGGCTGAACTGTATGAGTGGCTCGGGAAATGTTCCCCGCTCAGATAGCCTGCAAGCAAAAGGGGGAGCCTCCTCTGCAGTTGAGTCCTTTCGTGATGAAGAGGAAAGCCCTCGTAAGGAGTAGCAGGAAAAGGGGGGCCTGGATGGGGCAACAGTGGGGGCCCCGGAAAGCCCCCCCCCCCAGTTAGGGCAGAGACAGACTTGAGGTGGCCCTCCTGGGATACCCCGACCGGGACGAGGTAGCATACGTTATTGAGGGTTTGAGGAGGGGTTTCAAGATTCCGGTAGGGAACGTGCAGCAGCAGAAGGTTTCCTCAAATTTAAAAACAGTGGGCCACAGTCTGGTGTGGTGGGTGAGTAAGGAGGCCAGCAGGACCAGATGGGGAAGACAGCTGGGCCTGTCGGCAAGGGCAGAGATCTGCTGGATGGGCCAGGGCAGTATGAGATGTCACCACCTGCTGCCAACAATCAGTAGGCCGCCTAAGGGACAACTGCCCAATGTCATCGTCCTTCATTTGGGCGAGAATGACCTACCCCAGTGAAGGGCATACATCTGATTAGAGCTATCAAACGGGATTTATGGGCGGTAAAGCGGCTTTCCCCAGCCGCTGCCATCATATGGGTCGATCTGGTCGAACGGATTTCATGGGAAGGGGGGGTTTCACCCTAGGAAGGTAGACAAGGCCCAGAAGAGCATTAACAAGGATGTGGGGAAGTGGATATTAAATTGGGGTGGGGAGTGGATTTTCAGCTATGCATTGTCTCATAAGCGACCCGAGCTTTTTCACCAAGACGGGTTGCATTTGTCACCCGAGGGAAATGAGCATTACCTGAAGGCCCTGAAAGAAAAGCTAGAGCAGGTTTTAGGAAAGATGGAAGGTTGGAATTTCGGAAGGTGAGGGTTGGGCTCGTCCGGGTAGGCACGGCGAGTCCTTAGTGGCAGGGGTCCAGTACTGAGGGGTAAAACATAGGTTAGAAGTGAAAAAATGAGTCATCTCCGTAAGAGATGGGGAGATCATTCCCATCAGAATAGCAAGGGTATGGCAACTGGTGGGGCGGAATCCCTGGGAGGGGGGTCAGCGAGGGTGGTCGGGACAGGTATGGTCCCCCGCCTGCAGGCCCACTCCTCCTTACTCAGCTCCAGAAGGAGCTTGGTCCCCCTTGGATGTGGCAAGTGCCATGGGGAGGAGGAGACGTGGTGTTGTGGAAGGGGTGGAAATCGATTGAGCATCTAAACCACCTCCGTTTGTTGGTTGAGGGTACAATGATGCTCAGGTACTGGACCCATATCGCTTTAGGCGATTTCCCCCCACCTAATTGCAATCCTGATAATTTGGTTCAATAAAGAGTGCAGACATTTTCAAACCCAACGCTTGGTGTCTTGTCTCCTTTCAGTGCATTGGCAAATGCTCACAATCTTCTTAGGTAGTGAGAATGGCCCATCAAGGGGTGTTTTTAGATGAGATGCTACCCCGCATATCCACGCAGGAGCCATGGAGACCACTGCCTGCCTGAAGGTGGAGTGGTTGGATGTCCACTCCCATGAGCCACAGAGCGCACACTCATGGCCATTGACTGGATGTCTCCATGGTGTCTGCTTCCTTAGCAATGGCTCCTGTTTACCAAGGGCCTGAGAGTGTTGAAGCATGAGGGGTGACGGTGGTGTCACTCGCGTGATGAAGCCAACAGATTGCGACATAGAGCCAGTTTATGTGCCTATGCCGTACTTGTAAAGGCAGCAAAAAAGGAGGTTTTTGCTGCCCGTATAGCCTCCACTAAATCTCATCCAGTGGAGCTTTTCTGGGTGGTGAAGGGGTCGGTCGGTCTACCGTCTCTCCACCTAGAACTGGAGTCATCTAGTACCTGCTATGACATGTTTTTTTTATTATTTTGCAGAGAAATCGCTTGGATTCACCACAACTTTGACACCTCACTTATTGCAGTGGGTGAATCAGAGGTTGTGGAAGCCCCGCCATGTCCAGTTTCGTGGGATCAGTTTTGGTGCATGTCACCCACAGAGGTGGGAGATGTTCTTGGGGCAGTTCAGGCCACCTTTTGTGAACTTGACCCATGCCCGTTCTGGCTGGTTAAGACCAGCTGGGAGACATTGGGGCCACTGCTAGAGGGGGTGGTCAGTGCCTCCCTTCGGGAGGGCAGAGTGCCGGGATGCCTCAAGGAGGCAGTGGTGCAGCCTCTGCTCAAAAAATCATCACTCGACATTGACTCCCTCGCCAGTTATCGGCCGGTCTCTAACCGTCCCTTTCTAGGAAAGACTATTGAGCGAGTTGTGACCTAGCAGCTGCGAGAGCATCTTGACCACACCAGCTATCTGGATCCTTCGCAGTCCGGCTTTCATCAGGCTTATGGCACTGAGACTGCACTCGTGGTTTTGGTTGACGACCTCCGCCGTGAATTGGACCAGGGTCGTTCGACCCTGCTAATACTGTTAGAGCTGTTGGCTGCTTTTGATACCATTGACCATGAGATGTTGGTGACTTGCCTGCGGGACCGAGCCGGGGTGAGTGAAATCGTTCTTGAGTGGTTCAAACAAAGGAGGAGTTCAATAAGGCTAGGGCGGTATATGGGAAGTTGATTAAGACTACCAAAATTCAGTACCATCAGAGGAAGTGGGCATCTATGGCAGTGGATCTGGCTACAGGAAACCTGGGGAGATTCTGGGCCTCGATAAATAAAATCCTGAAGCCTAGGGATGGCCCAAGAGGCCAGGTCTTGAATAGAGAGTGGGAAAGATTTTTTTGAGACCTTGTATAAGGACCAGGAAGTAGGAAGGGAGGACTTGGCTGGCTCGAAGGAGAGGACTTTGTACAAGGGTTGGCAAACTGAGGATTTCTCAGTAGCCAAAATCCTCGCACATATCAGGGGTCTAAAACCAAATAGGCCCCCCGGGCCGGACCAGATAACAGCTGAACTCCTTCAAGCTGACCCCCAATGGTGGGCCCAAATTCTATCCCCTTTATTTCAGGCACTTATGGAAGGAGGAGATATTCCGCAATCATGGTCGCAGAGTTTAATTATTCCCATTTTTAAAAAGGGAATCTCATGACCCCACCTGTTATAGGCCAATTACCTTACTGTCTATCCCAGGCAAAGTCTATGCTAAAGTGCTGGCTACAGGCCTTCAGAGGTGGGTGGATGAAGCTGCCATTGTCCCAAATGAGCAATTTGGTTTTCGGAAAGGTCAGTCCACCATGGACTGCTGTTATATCCTTGCACATACTATCCATAAATATTCTAGGATCAAGTCTGGCAAGCTGTATTTGGCATTTGCCGATATGTCCAAGGCTTTTGATGCAGTTCCTAGAGAGAGCCTCTGGATTAAACTGAGGTTATTTGGCTTGGACAAGAACCTTCTATCGGCAATTATCCAATTGCATACAAACAATGAGGCTCGAGTTAAGGGAGCCCAGGGCCAATGTCCCTCGGATCCAATTCCAATTAGGAGAGGGGTCAGGCAGGGATGCGTTCTCGCACCCCTGCTATTTAGTCTCTTCCTCTCTGACCTACCACCAGCTATCCAATCAGAGGAAATCCACGCACCTAGGATTGGAGACAGTTTGTTGGGTCTTTTACAGTTTGCAGATGATATAATTTTAATGTCGCAAACAGAGATCAGAATTAAGAGGGCTGTAGATCGACTGCATGAGTATTGTCAGACAAACGGATTGAAACTTAATGTATCTAAGACCAAGATTTTGGTGGTGGGTAAGGGAAAAATTCCTCCTAGTTGGAAGTTGAGAGTTGGCAATATTGGCCTAGTAACATCCTTGGCCTACTTGGGGGTTTCCTTTAGTTCAAGAGGAACTTGGGCAATCCATCTGAAGGCGAGAGCAGGAAAAGCTTTGCAAACACTAAGGGCGTTTACAGATGAGACAAGAAAGGAGGCTGATCCTTTGATCAGCCGCCTTTCTTTGCGCTCGTCTAAAGCTTGAGGCAGGATCTTACCCCGCGTCTGACCGGGCAGGCGATCCTGCCCCCTCAGACGCGGATCCCCGAAGTGCCGGATTCACGCTGCACTTCCGAGTTCCCTGGGCATGTGCGCATGCGTGAATGGGCGCACATGCGCACAAAGACTCTGCGCCGTGTCTGGACATCAGACATGGCATACAGAGGAAGGCGGG
>QEPC01006805.1:1510202-1532589 GCA_003113815.1 Sphenodon punctatus | reverse complement strand
CACTGCTGATATTTGACCAGAGCTTTCATACTGAAGGCCAACAGGCTCGTTTTTTGAGGTGCACAGTATCCAAGTTGTGAGAAGTGATGATGCCACTTTACTTGGCCCTGGTGACACCTGAGCTGGAATATTGCATCCACTTTGGGGCACCACATTTAAAGAAGGATGTTGAAAAATTGGAGAAGATTCAGAGGAGAGAAACTAAGATAATAAAGGGGCCGGAGGACAAGCCATAGGAGGAAAGACTGACAGAATTGGGTTTGTTCAGCCTAGTGAAAAAAAGAAAGGGGAGGACACAATAGCAGTTTTCCAGTATCTAAAAGAATACCACAAAAGAGATGGTAAATATTTGTTCACCCCCACTGTCACAGAAGGCAGAAGAGGGAATGGGTTTACATTGCAGCAATATTCATATCAGTTTGACATTAGGAAACACTTCTGAACTGTCAGAACCATGGAGTGATGGAATAAGCTGCCTAGGGAAGTTGTGGGATCTCCTTCTCTGGAGGTTTTCAAACCTGGCTGGACAAGCATCTGTCTGCGATGCCATAGACAGGGACATCTTGCCATGGAGCAGAGGGTTGGAGTAGATGACCCCCCTGAGGTACCTTCCATCCCTAAAATTCTATGATTCTGTCCCTCTCCCCGCTCTTGGATGGAGCTGGTAGGCCTTCACAGGGCCGGCCTTACCACAGAGCAACCTGGGGCAGCCACCCTGGGCCCCGCTCTTTCTGAGGGCCCCGCAGTGGCCTCTATTTTCACCAGGACAGGTTGTGGGGGCACCACTCCCACTCAGTCAGGCCCAAGATGACCACCTTCAGGGCACGTCAGAGGTTGCCCCCACCAGGGGCCCCGCATTTTATCTTCGCCCTGGGTCCCTAAAATCCTACGGCCTTCATTTCTTGAGTCACTTTTGAGGCCTGGGGAAAATTCTTTCATCAAACTAGTCGACAGAGAGTGTGTGCTTGCTGTGGTGTCAGTCCCAAATGTAAGAGATAGACGCAAAGTAGTTCAGATGACCGACTATGATCATTGTCCTCCTTTATATACAGTTGTCCTGCATTTGATCAGTCTATAGTTCTGATTTGTTCCATGCCTGAGGAAGGGGCCTATATGGCCCCAAAGCTTGCATGTGTTCACCAACAGTAGTCGGTTCAGTAAAAGATACAGTATTATGAACTACTTTGTCTCCATCTTACACTAAACTAGGAGCATGAGGTCAAAAACTTTCTTGAATAAGCAGAACCATTCTACCCCCATACTGACACATAACTTCCCCTTTAAGAGCCCCTACCTTGTATTTGCATCTCAGAAACGTAGATTAAATAATGCTGATTGCAAATCTGGATGCACTTGGGAGACAACAGCCTAGAACACAGCTTGAATATGACCTTCTGTGGTTCTGTAGTGCCATCTACAGGCTCTGAGGTGTATTACCATTAAAATCACACGCTAAATTTGAATAAGGGAGGCTTGGAAACGTGCTCAACAACCTTGAGATAATTGTGGTCACACTTATGCACAACTGCTAACACGCACACTCCCATGAAATGCACATGTATACACCACCCCATAAGACACTGACTCCGAGCCTTTTTGCCTTTGTAACTCCATTTTGATGCTTAAATATATCTCCATGACACCGGGCAGCAACAGAGACATGCAAAGTATATCAGCTGTCAATCATATTGCTACCCCCATTCTCAGATGGTGCAACCCCACTTAGGGCCCAGGCCCACAGAGAACTACTTCCTTAAGATGTCAGGTATTTAGGCACACCCATTGAGATTCTTGTCCATGCACTGCTCACCCCGATGCAGCTGCATTAACTAATGTAGTTGTACACAACTACAAACCCTTGTAAAAATGCTACACCTACCCACACACTTTCTCCTGTACACATGCAGCTACCTAGGATTTTCTGCTTTTGTTTCTAAATTAATCCCTTGTGCTTTTTTGTAGGCAGGCAAATGTATTGGTTAATGGGCTCTGCTCTCCTCCTCCCAGCCAACTAAACCCCAGCTGAAGTGTTTGCAGGTGGTGGGCTGTGGCAGGGAGAAGTCAGCTGACTACAGGGAATAAAAAGTCTACAAATCATTGGCTGGGAAGGAGGAGTGCACCTCACCAAGGAATCACCCCAGCTATGTAATTGAGGGAGAGAGCAGGTTCTTGGAAACTGAACAGTGTAGGGACTGGGCGAGAGTCCCTGCTCTAGTCTTTTGATTTTTGTGATTCCTTTATTTTGGACTAAATACTGTTTACATAATGGGTAATAGACAATAAATGAACCCCTGGCTGAGTGGGGTTGGAAACCTGTTCAATAGTGAGTAGGGTGATCTGTGAAAGAAGAGAGGCCTTTCAAGGCAGCTTCTTTAGCACCTTCTGATGCCTTGCTGCTATCTCTCTTGCAGAACGGCTCTTTTACTAGCTCTGCCCACTCATACTGACTTCAGAGGGAAAGGCCTGGCCTGTGAGTTTACAGGACTCGTGAGGCATGTGGAATGTCAACTCCAAACAGATATGAACTCAACTCATTTTCCAGGGCTGAGGAATGTCATTTTCATTTTAAGCAAATGGACCAAGTGCAAGTTTCTTGCAATCAGCAGCTGTCTTTCCTCATTTGCTTGACCGCACAGAGCGCCCCCCCCCCCCCCCCCCCCCCAACTCCCTTCCCACTCTAGGCACAATTTGCCTCCCTTTGGGAGGTGCAAGAGTTGCCATTTGGCTGTGGAGCCCCGCCCCCCACAACTCTACGTACTCCACAATCAGTAAAGTGATTATTAGGAGCTGGCGCCCAATGCTCCCTCCTTCCTGCTCACTTCTTTGTAATGGTAACACTGTCTGGACATTTACATAAGGAAAGACATTCACTTAAGTGTATCATGGATGGGCTTGTCTACGTAGGGCGTCTTAGCCTGTGCTCTCTGAACCACTCCACCAGGTACAGGCCTAGCAGACCACAAACCAAGCCTGGCAAGTGACAGGTAAACTCTTGCTGTGGATGAATCACTTTCCTTTTACTTAATGATGTGCCCCAGGGATCTGTATTGGGACAGGTGCTGTTTTATGTATTCATTAATGATCTGGAAAAGGGCGTTAAGAGGTGATCAAATTTGCAGATGACGCCAAGTTATTCAAGGTAGTTAAAACATGAGCAGACTGTGAAGAACTGCAACAGGATCTTACGACACTGGGTGCCTGGGCATCTAAATGGCAAATGACATTTAATGTGGACAAGTGCAAAGTGATGCACATAGGAAAAAATAACCCAAACTGAGTACACAATGCTGGGTACTAAGCTAGGAGTTACCACTCAGGAAAAGGATCTGGGGGTGGTTGTGGACAATACACTGAAATCCTCAGAAGCAACAGTAGTAAAAAAAAAAAAACCAGAATGTTTGGAGTTATTCGCAAAGGGATAGAGAATAAAACCGAGGATGTCATAATGCCTCTATACAAATCAATGGTGTGACCGCACCTGGAATATTGTGTGCAGTTCTGGTCACCCCATCTCAAAAAAGACATAGCTGAACTAGAAAAGGTACAAAGAGAAGCTTGACAAGCTGGGTCTCTTCAGCTTAGAGAAGAGAAGACTGAGAGGGGACATGATAGAGGTTTATAAAATCTTGAGTGGTGTGGAACGAGTAGATAGGGAATGGTTATTTACCCTCTCAAATAGTACTAGAACTAGGGGACACTCCATGAAACTCGCTGCCGGCAGATTTAAAACAAATAAAAGGAAGTACTTTTTCACTCAACGAATAATTAACTTATGGAATTTATTGCCAGAGGACATTGTCAAGGTCAGTAGAATAACTGGGTTTAAAAAAGGATTGGATAAGTTCTTGGAGAGTAGGTCCATTACTGGCTATTAACCAAGTAGCTTATGGGATGAACGTCTTACTGTCGGGAGCTGGGAGTGAACAATAGGAAATGGATTGCCCATTGTGACTGTTGGTTCTTCTCCCATGCGATCGAGATTGGCCATTGTTGGAGGACAGGATGCTGGGCTTGATGGATCATTGGTCTGACTCAGTATGCACTACTTATGATGTTATGATAGAGACAGTCAATGATCTTTCACTCACCCTATAACAGGGGGTCTCCTTTAAGGAGAATGTTTTCATGTCAATCCGCTTGGACACGTGAGGAACAAAATTCTAGTTCTGATCTATGCCTCTTTCATTCCTGTAGATCACAAATCCTAGCCTGCAAAGAGATTTCTGTTTTTGTCTGATCTTCCAGGCCTAGTCATCCACTCAGAGACTTCCACACCAACTCTGAACCACCAGGATGTTCTTCAGAGTTTTCATACACTGAATAGCCCCTCCATGAACCTGACAGAAACAAGAGCTACACTGACTACTCAAAGCAATAATAATCAATGGGTGTAATGTACATCTTAGAGTACATTTTAAAAGGTACAAATAGCATTTAGATTTATAAATTCCCACAATGGGGCCCCCTAAGTCATGGCGGGATCAGGCCCAAAGGATGAGCTATAAGTGACTGCAGACTACAACCCTTTGGGGGATGGCATGATGAGGAACAAACTGTAAAACAATCAATTAGTGAGCAGCTTGAGGAAAATGGAGTGATAACTAGCAATCAACATGGATTTATTAAGAACAAGTGATGACAGGTCAATCTAGTTTCCTTTGCCTTAATACCCACACATGAGGGATGCAATAGTCACTATATCTTGACTTTAGTAAGGCTTTTGACACAGTCCCACATGACATTCTCATAAAAAAGCTGGGGAAAGGTGGGCTGGAAGAAAATACTATTAGGTGGGTTCACAAGTGGCTGATCCAGTAATTAATGGATCACCTGGGAGGTGGTATCAAGTGGAGTACTTCAGGGGTCTGTCCTGGGTCCAGTCTTCTTCAAAATTTTCCGTAATGATTTTGAGGGGGGAGTGGTGAGTACACTCAATCTCATCAAATCTGCAGATCACATAAAACTGGAAGGGGTTGTAAACACTTTGGAGTAAATTACAAACCAGTGAGCCTGATGATGGTGCCAGGCAAACTGGTGGAAATGGTTGTTAAGAACAGAATTACTGGGCATATTGATAAATACGACATAATGGGGAAGAGTCAACATGGATTTAGCAAAGGTAAGTCATGCCTCACTAATCTATTGAAATTTTTTGAAGGTGTAAATAAGCATGTGGATAATGGTGAGTCGTTCGACATAGTGTATCTGGATTTTCAGAAAGCATTTGATAAGGTCCTTCATGAGAGACTCTTGAGGAAATTAAATAGTCATGGGATAGGAAGCAGTGTCCTATTGTGGACTGGTAATTGGTTAAAGGATAGAAAACAAAAGGTAGGATTAAATGGTCAGTTTTCACAACAGAAAGAAGTATTAGTGGGATGCCCCAGGGATCTGTACTGGGACCAGTGGTTTTTAATATATTCATTAATGATATGGAAAAAGGAGTAAGAGTGAGGTGATCAAATTATGACACAAAGTTATTCAAGGTAGTTAAAACCTAAGCAGACTGTGAGGAATTGCAGAAGGATCTTGCGAGACTGAGTGACTAGTCATCTAAAAGGCAGATAACATTTAATGCTGACAAGTGCGAAGTGATGCACATAAGAAAAAATAATCCAAATGATATGTACATAATATATGTACATATATGTCTCAAAAAAGACATAGCTGAACTAGAAAAGGTACAGAGAAGGGCAACAAAAATTATCAAGGGCATGGAGGGGCTCCTGTATGAGGAGAGGCTTGGTAGGTTTGGGCTTTTCAGCTTGAAGAAGAGACGACTTAGAGAAGATATGGTAGAGGTCTATAAAATCATGAGTGGTGTGGAACTAATAAACAAGGAGCAGTTATTTACCCTCTCAGCTAGAACTAGAACTAGGGGACACTCCATGGACCTAACATGCCTCAGATTGTAAGCCCTAGGGGCAGGGACCCTGTCTATTTTATTACTTTGTAAAGTGCCAGGTACACTGCTGGCGCTATATAAATGTTTGTTATTAATAATAATAATAATAATAATAATTTAAAACAAATAAAGTATTTTTTCACTCAATGCAAAATTAACTTGTGGAATTTATTGCCAAAAGATGTGGTCAAGGCCAGTAGTATAGCGGAGCTTTAAAAAGGATTGGATAAGTTCTTGGAGGGTAGGTACATTAATGTCTATCAGCCAAGTAGATATGGGGGGACATAACCTCTTACTGTTGTGAGCTGGGAGTGAACAACAGGGAATGAATCGTCCCATTGTGACCATCTGGGTACTTCTCCCAGGTGACCAAGATTGGCCACTGTCGAAGTCAGATAGGATGCTGGGCTTGATGGGCCGTTGGTCTAACTCAGTATGGTGGTACTTATATTCGTATGAGGATAGGATTAGAATACAAAGCAGTCTTCATAAACTAGCAATGTTGGCTGGAAGTACACATAGAAATGAAAAAACTGATGCACTGGGGAGCAACTGCCTAGGGAGTAGCACTGCAAGGGAGGATCTGTGAGCTATGGTGGATCATAAATGGAACAGGAGTGAACAATGTGATACTGTTACAAAAAAAACAAATGTCGTTTTGGACTGTTATCAGGTGCATAGAATCCAAGGAGCAAAAAGCAAGGGAATGTGACAAGTAGCAACAAGCACAACAAAACGGGCGAAACAAGCTATTAAACAACCAACAATAGATTTTATAACAAGTCAAACAGATACAGAGAAAATAAATGGTGGTATTCACTGTACAAGTCTCAAATTACAAATATTAAATCAATACAAATATCCTCTTAATTAAACTAAAAAATAATCATAAACAGTTATAACATATTCCGATGCATTTCGGGTTAAAACCCTTCATATGGGGGATGCTGTGGACACTACATTGGAAATATGAATTGTATGGATTATATTTTCTTCATGGAAAATCAGTCTGACTACATGCACCAAATGAATTGTCATAGGAGCTCCAGTCCTCTCTGTCTGAAAGGGCTCTCTCAACTGGCTGCCAGCACAGATGTCCTATATACATTCGCAAAAATCCAAGTCCTTTATATCTGAACAAGCTCCAGAAAGGACTGGAGTTTTTTGCTAATTTATATTTATTTATTTATTTAATTAGATTATTATGCCGCCCACCCTGCCAAGACAGCTCAGGGCAGCTTACAACAATAAAATAATAGAAAACAACAATAATAATCAATATTAAAACACAGCAATATAAAATAAATAAAATTAATACAAAACCTCAGGCGGAGTTTAACCCCTCCCCCCCACAACCCGTCCCACTTGCCAAATGTCTGGCGGAACAGCCAGGTCTTACAATATCGATGAAAAGAGGGGCGGTCCAGAGCCAGGCAAGCCTCCAATGTTCCACACAAGCCCCTACAGTTCCACAGCCTGGGTGCGACCACAGAGAATGCCCCCCTCATCGTCCCCACCCGGAATACCCAGGGGACTTCAAGGAGGGTGCCCCAGCCAACTGTAGGGGCCACTCAAGGACTCGGGAGGTGAGGCAGTCCTGCAAGCCATTTAGGACTTTATAGATCAAAACCAATATCTTGAATCAGGCCTGGAAGCCTATAGACAGCCAGTTCAGAGAATGGAGCACTGCTATAATGTGTTCATGGCGACCTGTCCCTGTAAGGAGATGGACCACTGCATTCTGCAGCAGCTGCAGTCTCTGGACTGTCACCAGGGGTAGCCCCACATAGAGTACATTGCAGTAGTCCAGTCTAGAGGTGATGAAAATATGTATGATGGTGGCCATGTCAGAGTCCGAAACGTACAGCTGAAGTCACCGCACCAGATGTAATTGGCGGAACATCCCCTTCGACACAGCCGTCACCTGGGCATCCATGTGGAGCCATGCGTCCAGGAGCACTCCCAGACTCCGAACCTGAAGAACCAACGGTGGGCAGACCTCACCAACAATGGGGGCCACCACTCACTCCGCCCCCCCAATATCACCTCCATCTTGTTGTGATTCCGCTTCAGATGGCTCACCTGCATCCAGTCCCCCACAGCCGCCAAACACTGGTTGAAAACTGAGACTGTTGGGTCTGGGTCGGTTGAAAAAGAAAGATAAAGTTGGGTGTCATCAGCATATTGATGACACCACACACCCAATCTTCTAACAACCTTGCCCAACGACTGCATGTACATGTTGAACAGGAGTGGGGACATGATGAATCCTTGTGGGACACCACGCGTGAAGTCCCAGGGAGAAAATGAACAATCACCCAGAACCACATTTTATTTTTTTATTTTTATTTTTATTTTAAAAAAGATTTTTATTTCGCCCCTCCTGCTTGCAGGGCAGCTTGGGGCGGCGAACAACAAATTAAAACAATAAATCCCATATACGGGAGGAAAAAAACAACTCCCCACCCTAACCCCCCCTCGCCAAAAGCGTGGCGGAACAGCTAGGTTTTACACAAATGTCGAAATGACAGGAGAGTGGGGGCCAACTGAGCCTCCTCCAGGAGCGAGTTCCACAGCACAGGGGCAGCCACTGAAAAAGATCTAACATTGGTGGCCATCCACCTTGCCCGGGGAACCTCCAAAAAGGCTCCCACGGATGATCTCAGGAGTCGCACAGGCACATGGGGAGTGAGGTGGTCCCACAGATAAGCAGGGCCCAGGCAGTGAAGGACTTTAAAGGTCAAAACCAGCACCTTGAACCTAGCATTGAACATGTTGCGTTCTTGAATGCTTCCGCTCATTCCTGGCCAGAACAGTCCTGCGCAACTTGGCTCAGTCCCACAAGCGAGTCACCAACATCTCATGGTTAACTGTATCAAATTCAGTCGAGCGACCCTGGTCCATCTCACGGAGGAGGTTGTTGACCAAGACCACAAGTGCAGTCTCAGTATACTAGCCCGGATGAAAGTCGGACTGTGAGGGATCTAGAAAACTGATGCGGTTCAGATGATCTGGAAGCTGCTGAGCCACCACCCATTCAATAACCTTCCTAAAAAAGGGAAGGTTAGAGACCGGCTGATAACTGGCCAAGGAGTCAACGTCCAATATAGGACACCTGTGCTGGCAGCCAGTGAGAGAACTCTTTCCGACAGAAAGGACTGGAGCTCCTATGACAGTTTATTTGGTGCATTTAGCCAGACTGATTTTCCATGAAGAAAATATAATTTATATTTCCAATACAGCGTCCATGGAATACCCCTGATGAAGGGTTTTAACCCGAAACGCTTTGTGATATGTTATAACCATTTAGTATTATTTTTTAGTTTGTTTAATTAAGAGGATATTTGTATTGATTTTATATTTGTAATTTAAGGCTTGTACAGTGTATGCAGCCATTTGTTTTCTCTGTATATGTTTGACTTGTTATACAATATGTTTGTTGTTTAGTAGCTTTGTTCACCCGCATAGTATCCAAGACCAGGAAGTGTTGGTGTCACTTTACTTGCCGCTTGTGAGACCTCACTGGGAGGGTTGCGTTCAGTTTGGGGCACCACACTTGGAAGTATGTTGAAAAATTGGGGAGGATTCAGACTGAACAACCAAGCTGATAAAAGGGCTAGAATGAAGGCCATGTGAGGAAAGGCTGATGGAATTGGATATGCTTAGGCTAGAGAAAAGGGATGGGGACATGATAGCAGTTTTAAAATAGCTAAAAGCTGAACACAAAATAGATGGTGAACATTTAGTCTCCAGTCCACTGTCATAGAAGATAGGATGAGAGGGGATGAGCTTTAATTGTTTCAGAATAGATTTTGGTTAAATATTACGAAAAACTTCCTAACTCTGAGAATTGTTGAGCAATGGAATAGGTTGCCAAAGGGTCATGAAATCTTCCTTGGCCTTTTTCAAAACCCAGCTGTACAGCATCTGTGTTCTGTCTGCAGTATTGTAGGTAGAGGTTATCCTGTGCTGGAGCCAGACAGAAGATGCTGGAAGCTTAACTTAGGGCCCTGCAAAGGGCTCATCCTGGGATCATCCTGGCGCTGGCTGGCTAGGAGGCTAGAACAAAGGGTTTGACCAGAAACCCAGCTTTGTACCTGGCCTCAGGCCCTTCAAGGAAAATTCAGTGGAGATCGGAAGCAGTTTCAGGGCTTCCTGGCTTTGTGTAAACTTGTTTTTCAAACTCGACCGGCCACAGATCACGCTAAGGTGGCCTTCATGATCAGTCACCAAACAGGTAGGGAGTTTGCCTGGGTTACCCACTGTTCATGGCAAATAGTCCCCTTTTGGAGAACTTTGCAGATTTTGAAAAGGACATGAAGGCCATGTTTGATTATCCGCATCGGGTCAGGGATGCCAAAACCTGATTAGACAGAAACAGAACTGCACCCTGAACTATGTAACTGAATTTCAACACTTAGTGCTGGACCTTCGGCGGCCAGACTATGTCCTATGGGTTCTGTTCCGCAAGGGGTTGAACAACAAGTTAAAGGACTAGTTATCCTGCATCACTTTGCCGGAGAGCTTGGCGGATATGATCATCTTGGTGTTGCAGATGGACAACCACTTGGCCAAGAGTCATAGGGAGCATCACCACGAGTGGCTTAGCAGCTCTGCTCTTCACCTCTGGCACCCATCATGCACCCTGCCTCAACCCCATGAGTCCTGGAACCCATGCAGCTAGAGACCTCTCATGGACTGTTTACCAAGGAGGAGCAGAGAAGACGCTGCCAACAGCACCTCTGCATTTACTACAGGGACCCCAGTCCTTACGCATTTGTCTGTCCATCTGCAAAGACCTGCACAGAAAGAAAGCCTCAGGAAATTATGGGCACCTGGATGCGTCAAAGGGGGCAGCCCGGTGAGTCACCCTGCCCCTTCCTTTGACCTTCCTTCCAAAGCACTATGGGCTGAAGAAACCCACGCCCAGGTGGGCTCGTTGCATGTTTTATTACCCCTTATGATTGCCAACACAGGGCAACACTCAGTGCTTGTATGGACCCTGATTGATTCTGGGGCCTCTAGCAACTTCATGAACTATATGTTTGTGCAGCAGTCCCATCTGTGCCTGCTAAGTAAATCTTCTCAGGAGGTGGTACATACCATAGACAGATCATTAAGTTCTGGACCAGTGGACAAACAGACCACACCCCTGTTATGTACCACTGACTGGCATCAGGAACACATTTATTTTGATGTCGTGGGCTCCACCCATTGTCCGGTGGTCTTAGGGATTTCTTAGGTATGCAGACACAACCCTTTATGTGGTCCTTGGGGTCTTGCTGGTTTGATTTCCCATACTGCATCGAGGCCTTTATAATCCCACAGCCAGCAGGCCAATGCCAGGCCAGCCAGGAGGGAAGCAAGCCTGGTACCCACCACAATGATTATTCAGCAAACAAGAGGTTGATGAACTGCCCCCTCACAGGGCTTATGATTACCTCATTGACCTACTTCTTGGTACTGTAGTGGACTGCTTTGCAAAACTCACCCACTTGATAACCTATGCTTCCCTACCCATGGCAGAAGAAACAGTCCATTTAGGATTTCCCCACCTTGTGAAGCTGTATGGACTTCCCCAAAAGAACATATCCAATAGAGGGCCCCAGTTCATTTCCAAGTTTTGGAAGGCCCTGTTCACCCTTCTCGAGATGCAGTTAACTCCGACCACAGCATATCATCCCCAAGCGAACAGGCAAGTGGAGCAAGTTAACCAGTCCTATGTCTACTATATCTCAAAAAGATATAGTAGAAATAGAAAAGGTACAGAGAAGGGCAACAAAAAATGATAAGGGGTATAGAACGACTCCCCTATGAAGTGAGGCTGGATAGGTTGGGGCTCTTCAGCTTGGAGAAGAGACGACGGAGAGGGGATATGATAGAAGTTTATAAAATCATGATTGGTGTGGAACAAGTTAATAGGGGACCATTATTTACCCTCTCAAATAGTACTAGAACTAGGGGACACTCCATGAAACTAATGGGTAGCAGACTGAAAACAAATAAAAGAAAGTATTTTTTCATTCAATGCACAATTAAGTTGTAGAATTTGCGCCAGATGATGTGGTCAAGGCCAGTAGTATAGCTGGGTTTAAGAAAGGGTTGGAGAAGTTTCTGAAGGACTTTGGCTAGGCCCATTAGCAGTTATTAACCAGGTAGGTTTGGGGAATGTAACTTTTTACTGTCGGGAGCTGCTTTCCAGTTTCTGGATCCCGACCTTGGATCCAGTTCCTACCCCCAAGCATTGAGGAAGTGCTCAGTTAAGGAAGAGGAGAGGAGATGAGAGCATGCACACAAGGATTGTAGCTAAATCCATGGCATAGAACCATGATCTGGACCCTCCTCTTCCCGAGCACAGCACACCTCGTAAGCACTCCTGCCCCAACTTCTACGCAGCCCTTGGAGCTTTTCAAAGTGGCCTCTGGGAGGGAAAACATTCCTCACCCCTGATCTAGATGTAGCAGGACAAATGTTGTGTGCCAGTGTGTGAGAATTGAGCAAATTAACAAATTTATCCCAGTTACTCCATACAGATTTATGCTGCTGAAGACATTTGCTTCCATTCATAGCAAAGGACAGTATGTATCCCAGACATGCAAGATTTTAAAAAGAGGGATGTAAATATGGAGAGTAAAAAGAAATCTCATTTAGATGTATTTCCTAGGACTCCTGTCTCCTTCCAAGACATGCTCGCTTTCCTGTTAAGGGCTTGTCACTCCTTTGTGGTTCAGATAAAAAGTTCCAGGGTCCCTTTGTATTAGTCACTTCCTGTCGACTGGTGTGAAAGTGTTTAGATTAGGCGAGTGGGAGTAGGAAATGCCCTGGCTTGATTTCAAATACCCTCTTGTTCTGGGATGATTAATAATGCTTCTTCAACTAAATATTGATAAACTCCTTGAGCTAAAATCCCTTCCATTAGTAATTCCATTGACCTTGGCGTGGTGGGAAGGACTAAGTCCATTGTTTTTGGCTTTTGTTAAAGAAGAGGCTGTCATTTACCACTGATTCTGGATTAAAAGTGAACTTTCAGCTTGACTTCCCTCCGTTTTTACAGCTTATGTGCACTAGACTTGTGGTGCCCATGATCGTTTGATCCAGGTGCCCACCTCACCCTCAGGTGATCTACTGGAACCCCTGCCACTGGCTCTGATACTCTAGGCCTGGACTCCTCCTGCTGGCTCCCAGCTCTAGCACACCTCAGCAACTAGTCTCCGGAGTGGAGAGGAGCACCTCTAGCCTTTCCCACCATACCGGAGGCCTCTCCCCTCCCCAGAGATGGTCCTTGGGGTGCCAGTCCCACTCTCCTCCACAGCAGTGGTGGCAGGTGAATTTTTAGGGTGGTAGGCTGCTCCATTTGGGGGTAGGTCATTTAAAATTGGATACATTACTATAGATGTACAATTAATTTAAAAAAACCACACGATGCATTTCTGCCCCTTTTCTCAGTAGAGCACTTGCCTCTAGGGATAGGTTGCAAGTTCATCATCTGGGTTTGGTATGTATCTAATCTAATCTAGAGACTCTGCTAAAGTCTGATCTGACTAAAAGTTTGCCCTTTTGGTTCTGAAATCATCTGGCTGAAGGAGCAAGACACATAAGCAGAAGAGAATTTTGTTTTTTCTTTCCTGCAGTCTGATCACCCACCACTGGGAAGACAATAATCAGTTTAGCAGCTGCTGCCAAGCCTCACCCTTGAGCAGGGGGAGAGGGATGAGCTTCACTGCGCATGTCTGGGGTGAAAGGCTGGCTGCCTGAATGGCACATACTCTCTTCAGTTTAAGGGAGGGGTTACAGGCAAGGCTGGAGTCTCTCGTACTAGGGTTCCTATGGAGAAATTTAGTCAATAAGGGTAATCTTGGGGTGAAATTCATATTGCTCCTAGCCAATAGCAGCAGAGAATAAGGCTGCCAGGGGTAAGACTTCCTTTGAGCCTGCCAGAGTTTGGAGGCAGGTTGTCTGCTTGCTTGCTTTGGGGAAGCTTCCCTGAGGAGGTATGCCACAGGACCCTTTGCATAGCACAGGGTGAAAACAGACATGATATTTAACTCTGCTTTAACATTTCTTATGCATGTTGCAGGGTTGCATAGGGCACCAATACAGCCCTGCAACATGCATAAGAAATGTTAAAATGGTGTTAAAGTGGAGTTAGCGTCATGTCTGTTTTCACCCATAGCTTCAGAGGTGAGTTAATGGTTTTGTGGATGAGTGGGTGTTTGTGAGGGGGCTAGGGTCTGGAGCAGAGAGAGCAGGGAGCGGGGGAGCATTTGTGAGGGAACTGGAACAGAGAGAGAGGAGGGACCAGGAGTCTGTGAGCAGAGATCGGGGAGGGTGTTGATGTGCACACTGCTTTGCCTCTTTAAAGATGGTGCCTAAATTGTAGCCATATAGTTAGTATTTTTAAAGTGCAATTTTGCTTCTTGAATTTCAGCTGTAGGAGATTCCAGGTCTAATCAATTATGTTGAAAGGAGGCTGCAAGGCCATTTTCTCAGACTTGATAGCTGTAGGATCTTTCCTGCCACTAAGGTGTATGGTAAGGTTCCTTACAAAGGGTAAATGTTACTTTGAGCTTTGCCTCCCTGTATCTTTAATGCTAGAGGGGGAAATCCTTGTTTTGTAAATCTTTTGTAAAAGATTTCTTTTTTGGTGCTTATTAAGACAGGTTTAGTGGCTGCTATACGATAAAGCATTGGGGGATTTAAATGAATTTTTAAAAAGGAAATGCAGATTTAGATGCTGTTGGTGTTTTGCTTTTATTTTCTCTGGGCTTTGTGGCTCTAGGATTTGCTCATCCTGTTTTAAAGTGTAAAACGTATATGCCTATGTGTGAAAGCTTTCTGCTTGGTCAATTGTCTGTGGATATGGTTTTATAGGATTCTACTGCTACAAATTCATTTATGCTTTGCTGTAATCCTACAGCATTTCTTCATGTTGTGGAGGAGTTTTATATGGGAGGGAGCTTTTTCTCATTGGGAGCACCCATCAAATGAAACTTCTATAGTGAACCTTTGGGTATTTTCATATGTGACGCTACCACCGGTGGCCACGCTAACTCCGGCGTGGCCACCAGCCGTGATATCACATCTGCTCCTGCCCGCCAGATGTTCACCACAGGTGGGAGCAGAGTACACCACAGACCGTGGCAGGGCTAACTCTGGGATGTGCACTGGCCGGGAGCCCAGCACACATCCCAGAGTTAGCCCTGCCATGGTGCAGGGAGGGCAACCCCAGATTCTGGTAGAGCAGGCCATCACATCGGATGACCCGTTCTACCAAACTCTGGCCAGTGGCTGGAGCTTTTCTGCGTGGGCGTGGCAGACTGATAGGCTGCCACACCCGCCTGTCAGGGAGGAGGCCGGACTGCGCTGAGCAGTGCAGGGCCATGTGGACCATGTCCACACCTCCCCTCACCCTCTCTCCTCCCCAGCTCTGGCTGCTGGCATGTTTGTTTGGTGGCCAGGCCTAATCCTGTCTGTGGTGAGGGCACGGGCAGGATCAATGTGTGGCAGTGCTTGGCACCATCACATGTGAAAATTCCCTTTGTCAAAAATATTTCTTGGTAGTTTTGGAGCAGTGCTAATCTTCAAAGTGTGATGTAACTTCTTTTCTGCCAGGGGAGGGGACCATTAGCATAACAAGCCATTTGTAATTTATCTGATGCCCACTTAGCCTCTGAACTTTTGTTCTAAATGTCACACTCTCAGTAATAAAAGAATAATGGCAT
Source organism: Sphenodon punctatus (assembly GCA_003113815.1). NCBI lineage: Eukaryota > Metazoa > Chordata > Lepidosauria > Sphenodontia > Sphenodontidae > Sphenodon > Sphenodon punctatus. The sequence goes on along the minus strand of QEPC01006805.1, from coordinate 1,516,962 downwards.
GTGACAAGCTAAGGCCACCAGAACCCCTTTTCCCTCTCTTGTCTAATTGTTACAAAGGACATTGTGATATTTACCCAACTGTCTGACGACAGCAAAGCCCTTCACTTCCTCCTTCCATCAATTTTCCCTGCCTGCTGAAGTCAGAGCCGGCAATCTTGAGACGTGCCAGGACTTTGATGTACAGTTCCCTGGAGACTTACGCTGAAGCTTTCATAAGTAGAAAAGAATATACACCACTATTGTGATGAAGAAGAATGTAAGGAGTAGCAGAGAGTATAAAACAGAGGTTCAAAAGTGTGGTTCACGGAGGTGACTGCATTAATTATTGCTTTGAATAGATCAGTGAACCAGAGTCTTGCATTCACTTCAGCAGGCAATGGATTGGACCCATCTAGTTTCCCCATTAGTATAGGCTCCAAGGTAAATTCTGCTCCCAGTAACACCAGTGTAATCATAGGCCCACAAGGGACCTCAAGTTGCATCCAGTCCAACCCCCATGCTGAAGCAGGATTCACATTGCCCTGGGAAGTGGGGGAAGAAGTAGCCTGGGGAAAGCAGAGAGGAAAGTTCAGTCTAGAGGCTTTTTTTTAGAGCCCTCAATAAGGACTCCCCTTTCAAGGGCAGTCAGGAACTTCACTTCATACACACAGTATAAAAGTTAGAGGCTGCCGCAGTTGGCAAAGGCAAAAGGCTGTATCACCAAAGCCACCCATAAAGTTGGCACAAACGGGCCTGACTTGATGGTGTGATGGAGACTCAAAGGGCATGGTGACCTCTCTAGACTAGACTGCTGATGTCAGCAGGAGTGCAACCAGGACAGAAATAAGACGGGGACAGCCTGACACCACCTCCTTGTCCATGCCCCCAGCACGTACTCCCTATTCCTTCTCACAGCTGCTGTTTGCTTCCTAGGGTGGATGGCATGCGCTGGAGGGGAAGGGACATGGAGTGTGGAGAGACAAGTAATGTGTACTCCCTGGGATTGGAGGGGGTGGCTGGTTGGGGCTTGGACCCACTGCCCTCTCCCTTCTGGTTATGTTACTGGCTGCCAGTCCCTACCACTACCACCCTAAACTCACTTTGAAATCAAGGAAAATGGGAAATTGCTGCGGTGTTCTTCGCTACACAAAATCATCTTGGCTCTGGCACGAGACGGACTCTGTCAAGTTGCCTCCTAACAGAAGAAGTAGTGTGTTGACCTCAAGGTAGACGCATGCATCTTGGGTTAACCAGCAAGGTCAACATTCTGTTTCAGCACGTGTTGCTTTTCCTCCTCTCCATCAATGTTATTGAGATATTATATGCCCATACGCCCCCTGTAACTAGGCTGCCTTTTTAATCTGTTTCAGAGATTGTCTATTTATCCATGATTTACTTATCAATAACTAGTTAGCTTAACATCTGGCTGGTACAGATTTTCAGATCAGTCTGTTTCCACTATGAGCAAATCTGCTTAATTCCTCTTGCTCTCTATTTCTCCTTTGCCTTGCTTCTGCCTATCTGAAATCTTCCTTTTTTTACTGTTGTTCCCACATAGCTACCACAGGGCATCATGGGATGGTAGCTGACTTGGGGAGACTGTTTAGAATCATTTCACAGAGGCAGGCAGCACCAATTATTGTCAGACGCCTCTCCTGGGGTCTGAGGAAGTGGGGGAGGGTAGGACGCAGTACATGGCCACACGGGCCTACACGGAGGAGCAACAGAGCTTCTGGAAACTCCAGCCCCGTGGATCCGACCTCCGCAGTACCGCCCACAACACAAGCAGCGGTGCGGCTCCAAGATGCAGCGGGGAGCGATCATCCTGCTGCCTGATGCTGTGACCACACCCCGACCACACAACCCCAGCATGCTGTTGACTCCTCCCCCAACCTCAGCACGCCTCCAGACATGTCCCCAACCTTCCAGCTGCGGCACTCAGAGCATCTACATCAGCGGGGGCAGACTCCTGGGGAGAATAAAAGCGGAAGCAGCGCCCTCATTTCTCGCCAGTGATCAGTGCTTCGTGCCTGAGAGACTGGCCCCCTGTCTTGTGGTACTGTCGTCGTGTGTGAAGTCCTGTGGTGTGGAGAGTGCGAGAGAGAGGTCGAGTGAGCGAGCAAAAGAGTGTGTGTGTGAGAGAGTGTGAGTCAGCGAGATCTGGAGTGCTTGTGTTACGTAAGTACGGTGCTCAATTCCCTTTCCCCCTTCCCCAGCGTGGTGTCCTGAGAATCCCCCTGGTGTGTGTGGGTCCTGTCCCCATCCCCCTCTTCCCTGGGATTCACCCACAGACCCTGTCCCTTCACCGTCTCCCTGGGTCCCTGTGTGCCAGCTGTGTGGTATGGTGTGACCGTGGAGTGGAGTTCCCTGTGGAGGGGCAGACACGGCACTTTGCCTCCCTATGATGATCTAGGCTGGGAAGATTACCTTCCAGAAGCCACCTCCGATCCTGAGGGACATTTTTGCAACCAAGGGTCCGTGTCTCTAGGGGTCTATTCCTTCTCCTTCCCAGAAAACGTCCCCATCCTCACAATTATGCAGGCTCCAGACAGGAGGAATAGGTTATTGTTATAACATACTAACCCTCTTTTACAGTTAGTCATTCCAGATGCTTGGACAATTTGCAGTATTTTTCCAGGCCACCTCCAGCTGAAAACGGAGACAGTCTCTCCCTCTGCTAGGCCCCTTACAGTTTTTGAGAGAGGAATTTGTCTTCTTGACAGCCATGAAAGAGGAAGCGCTTTGCCAGCTGGGTGTCATTTCCAGTGCCGGCACTTTGTTTCCTTAAAGCTGGGGTTAGTGAGGGCTGAGCCTCTTTATATCCCACTTTGCCTGGCAGCAGGGAGGTGCCTGGTCAGCACAGTCCTGTAACATTGAAAATGTGTCAAAATTCACTTTCTTCCCTTCTGAAGCTCCTGCTTTCTGATACCCTTTTACCTTAGCCTATTGGTGCCGAAGTCACAGTCTTTTGTATTTTATGTCTTGTATTTTGTCTACGGGAAAAACCCACAAGCCCTAACACCCTCCAGTGTTTCAGAAATCTCCTTGGGGTCAAGCTGCCAGCAAGAGGCATGATGGAGTTTGGAAGATTTCCTCTTTAGTAACGCCCCACAGCTCAGCCACCCCACGGATTCTTGGTGTTTGTGTGGGGTGAAAGGACATAGCATCATAGATTGTCTGAGTTAGGAGGGACATCAGGATCATCTAGTCTAACCCCCTGCTTGGATGCAAGATGATCACAGGTACAGCATCCCTGCCATAACTGGGCCATGGCAGCAAGTCACAGCCGGCATCCCCTCACAAGTCAGGGCAGTCTCACAGACAGACAAGCTCCGTACCTGAAACCAGGAAGTTGGAGAATGTACCTATTATTCTTCCCCATGCCATGTGGACTGGGAATATGCCCACTCCCCCATTATATGATGGGGGAGACTTTCCTCCCTTTATATAATGGGGAAGCCATGACCATTTTCACACAGTGGATAGTTTAAAACACAGATGGAGAAACTCAGTCCCAGGAACCAAATGTATTCCCTTTCCAGTTCCTGGATCTAGCCTACTGGAGCCCTCCCTACAAGCACACTTCTCCTGGATGTTTGCGTTACATCCTGAACTTTCTGTGTGTCCTAGGCTGCGTTCCCACCTGTGGTGGCGGTGGCAGCAGTGGGAGGGGAGAGGGAAGACGTGGCAGCGCCAAGGAACCGGCTGCGGCTTCTCTCGCGCATGTCAGAATGCAAAATCCTGCCCTGACATGCGCAAGTAAAGCCACGGCAGATTCCCATTCGCACCGGCTCTTTTCCTGTCGGACGGCTCCTTGACGCTGCTGCGTCTTCCCTAGTCCCACCCCCACCCACTGCCACCACCGCCGCCACAGGTGAGGACACAGCCTAAATCACTCACCCAGATCTTAAACATCCAGCTCTTTGAACTTCTGCATAGAACTTCTCACAGAACTTTTGTGTGTAAAAAGTTCTCCTGGTAAACTGCTTTGCTCCAGGCAGCTGTGGTCACTTGGTTTCCATGGCAGCCTGTCACGTTTACAGCTGCGGCTACTTTAGGCTGCCTCAGGGCAGTGTTTGTGTGAAGAATGCATCCAGGAACTGCCTCAGGGCAGTGTGTGTGTGAAAAATGAATCTGGAACTTACTTGTGGACTTGTAAACCCAGAAGATTGAAACATCCGGAACTTTAACGTGTATGTAAAAATGCCCATTGGGTGTTTTTAGACAGATGCAGAACCTGGCCAGCCCTGGAGCTGCTCTGGGGGCACACCGACATGTCAACTTACCGCCTGGGTCTGCAACCGACAGATTGGCAGTTTCTCTGGGGTGTAATCCTCCCATGCAGTGCCCCCCTCCCCGTACCATTGAGTTGCAGGTGCTCACCTGACACACTAGGCTGGCACCTGCAACTCCATAATACTGAATAGGGCAAGGGACAGACGGGCATGGAGCTGCAGCATGGATCCGCCCAACAGGCAGACAGCAGTTCCACATTCGGCCGTTGTCCCAGGTCTGGACAGCCTACTCTGTGCACGCAGTATGCTCCAGGATCCTCCGAAGCGCCAGCAGTGGGGCTGCCCTAGGGCAGACATAGCCTGCTCTGCTTGCACTTCTGGTGCCGGCAGGCACCCTTCGCATGGACTGACTAACTCAGGGGGTGAAGTGGGCTGGTGCAGGCAGAAGTGGAGCTGCTGTCAATCTGTTTACACCCATTGTGCTCAGGGTAAGGTAGCAAAGATGAGGTTATGCACCGAAGGACAGGGAATGGATCTAGGACACAGATCCATGATCTGTACCCTCTTCTTCCGGAACCACCCCTCCCCCAATTTCTATGCATCCCTCGAAGCTTGTACTAATTTTCAAAGTGGCCACTGGGAAGGAAAAGGTTTCCCACCCCAGATTTAATGGAATGGCTGAATACAAAACGCTCCCCTCTTAGGCACATTAGTGTGACTGGGGTTCATGGAATATGGCCAGCACAAGGCCCCCTAAAGTGTGTGTGCCTAAGCCACTGCCTGTCCCACCTTCCATTAAAACTGGCCTTGTTTAACCTATGAAATATCCTTGTTTTTGAGGGGTTAGAATCTAATTTAGTCCTCATACCCCCAGGGAAAATTTTGGCAGTCTTATTCGAACACGCTTTGCCAAACACACTCACACCTGTATTCATGCAGAGTAGCACATACAAGTGCTCATCATGAAAATACTCACATACTTATCTGTATAGTATACACTCCAGTGACTCCACAGTACAGCGAATAAGCAAGTAGGAGAGTATGGGTATTTTCAGACGTTACGAGATCACGCTCAACCATAGGGAATTCCCACATGGTGGTCATGGTCTCGTCACGTCTGTTGGGGGGAACGGAAGCTCCCCGCCAGATGTTCACCCCATGGGGGGGAATCACATTGAACACGCAAATGGAGGTCCTGGCCGGACCATCTCCGTTTGCATGTTGAATGTGATTCCCACCCATGATCAAGGGGATCATCTCATCTGTCCCCCGACCATGGCCCGGAATCAGCGGCAGGATTCCGGGCTGTGGTCAATTTCCTGGGGGGGCGGCGGCCGCGGTGCCTGCCCGTCTCCCAAAAGGGCGGGCAGCCTAGGGAGCGTGGGGGGTGGGGCTGTGCAGTCGCACGTTGAGTCGCGCAGCCCCGCCCCCTCCCTGATTCCCCGCCAGGATGAGCCGGCACGTCTGTTGGACGTGCCGGTTTGATCCCGGCGGGGGATCAATGGGTGATTCCATGACGGGGCCAATACAGGCCCCGTCACGTCTGAAAATACCATATGTGGAAATCCAGCTGACCTCTGTGGATTACTGTCTTGTTATGCAATTGTGGTAATTAGCTGTTTTCTCTGAGTTGGTCTTGGTCATTACTTGGCACTAATAAGAATAGAATACGGAACAGAGAGTAGAATGACTGACATACGACATAACTGTTTCTCTTATTTCTGTAAATATATTCCAGTTTCTCAAAGGGACAACAGCTCCATTTACAATTGCAACTGTTTCCATTATAATCCTGGCTTTGGTTCTTTTGAGGCAGTCATACCTGTCTCAAAACTGCCAGGATGGGCCTATGGCTGAAGAAGAAATTTACTACACACAGTTTCAAGTGCAAATAGGCAAGGAATTATTGCTGTTATTTATTATTTATATAGCACAAGCAATGTACCTGGTGCTGAAAAGTGAGTGGAGAAAGCTCTCTGCCCTGAGGGGCTTACAGTCTAGGATGGACAAGAGAAGGGAGACAAGGAAAGGACAGATGCATGTGCAAGGAGGGGAGGAAGGAGAATACTGATGGATAAATCAATATGGGATGCATAAATGAGCAATTCATGGAGGTGAGGAGCTGGGGAAAGTCTGACCAAGGAGGTAGATTTTAGGAGGGTGTGAGGTTCCAAGAGGGAGAGCCTGGAACCCCAAGGGATGGGGGAAGGGTCCATGTGCACACTAGGAGGATTAGAGGGGAGGCAGCAAGGCAGTACCTGGGAAAACATGCCTTCAGGTTGGAATAGGGTTATCGGGAAGATAAGTCCCCAGCCTGTCTCATAATTGGGCCTGAGTGAGCGTACGCCTTGTTTGCTGCCTGGGGTGATTATCCACACACACAGGGAGCAGGAAGGGATAAGGGGAGTGTATTGGTGAGGATGGGGGGCCGTGCACAACCCAGCAGGGGGGATAGGGAGGGACAGGTCTTGTATACCAGGGACGGGGGCCCAGGGGGTGCTCCCCAGCAACCCTGGGTCTCCACACACCCTCAACTCCCACTTCCC
>QEPC01006805.1:1415926-1471438 GCA_003113815.1 Sphenodon punctatus | reverse complement strand
CCTCCTACTAGCATCTCATCCAGTAAGTGGATGGGACTCCAGTAGGACAACTCGCTCTCTCTCCATCAGTGGTAGTGCCATAGCAGGATAAAAAAATCCTGTTCACATATTTAAAACATACAAAACTTCTGGGCCTCATCAAAATAGCTGCATGCTATTAACAATACTTGATCACACAAGCACGTTCATATTTAGTAAAAATAGCATGTGAGGAGCCACTCGAAGAACAGAAGGTTGCTACCTTGTAAATAAGGTTCTTTGAGATGGCTCCAAACATTCTCACAACACCCACCCTTCCAGCCTCGCATGGAATTTTTTCCTTATATTCTAGAAAGGGTTGGAAGGAAATGTCATTCTGAGGGAGAGAGCACTTTTTATACTACAGGAGCTCCAGACCATCATGTGGCTATTATCTGAATAGGGTGAGCACGCACAACCCAGTTGTGAGAATGTTAGATGCCATCTCAAAGAACCTTCTTTACAAGGCTACAACCTTCTGATCAGCACATGGGGAGGAGCTGTTTGTAAACAAACAGCTTTATCTCGCAGATGGTTGTCCCAGCTGCTGCTGCTGCAGCACGGCAGGTGGTGGAGGGGAGGGGGGGGCATGTGTCAGCCATCGGTGGGGCCCAAGGCAGGGAAACAAACAAGTCGGGACAGGCAGCCGCCCAGGCTTTGCTACCAATGACGGGGGGAGGATTTAAACTGCGGGGTCCCGGCTGCTGCAGGGACATGTGCCTGGCTACGGTGGCACATGCCTCAGGCAGAGAGTAGAGCCCCCTGGGGTGGAACTTATTGTTGAGTTCTAGCACCTTCCTGTGGATAGGGTGGCCACTGGTGCTGTCTTATACAGGACAGTCCTGTTTTTTGAAGGGTTTGTCCATTGTCATTTTATTTATGCGTTTTTGTCCTGTATTTTCTACATGCTGCCACTCTTGCCCCCCCACCCCAATAATAATCTCATGACTTCCAGGTGGGAACAGCGGTGTCAGCATCATGCAGATTCTGAGGCGAGCTAGCAGTCCCAGTACTTGGAGTGGGGCGGTGGGGGGGAGAGATGCTAGGGTTACCATAGCCTCTGGATTTTCCACGACATGACTTGCCCAACCCCATCCAGGTAGATTTTTAAAATATGCATCCATGGCCAGGATTTTGCCAGTACAGTTGCATCCCCTTCCCCACCTCTCACCCAGCGCTTGTTGCTTGTTGCTCAGCCCTGGCTGGGGGAAGGAGTCCTGAACCAGCTGTGCTCTTCCTCTCCCCATGATCTATGTTCTGGGGATGCATCAGTGGTCACCCTGCCTGTGTTGCTGTCAGGGTAATGAACTAGCTGGAATATAGGCTCTGGCCTTTACTGAGTGATTCCGGTTTCCCCTGTAAGAGTCGGGATTCTTGAGTTCCATTCCTGACTATTATCGAGGTAATATCCTTGGTAGAGTGCCAGGGACTGGTGAGGTTGCAGCTCATCTGCATATTCTCCAAACTGCCTCGGTTGTCATCGCTTGAGGAATTTGTGACACTCTTGGAGCTTGGCTTTTCTGCCTCCCCAAGCTCCACCGACCAACAGGCCAGGGACTGGTGAGGGTGCAGCTCATCTGCATACTCTCCCAGCTGTCTTGGCTGTCATCACCTGAGAATGCCATGACCCTTCTGGGGCTTGGCTTTTCTGCCTCCCTGAGCTCCACCGACCAATGGGCTAGGGACTGGTGAAGTTGCAGCTTGTTTGCATACTCTCCCAGCTGCCTTTGCTATCATCACTTGAGGATGCCACAACCCTCCTGGGGCTTGGCTTTTCTACTGCCCTGAGTGCCAGTGGGCCAGAAGGCACGTGTCATAAGATCACCCTTGAATAGAATACTCCAACACCGGTGGCTCCTCGGTGGCCAGTAGGCCAGCCATTCTTCACCTTGTTCTTCTCTGTCTCTCCTCCACTACCCACCCCCTGGGTTGCCTCCCTCTTACCCTCCCCACCATCATGCCTGCCCTCTCCCTTCTCCCCCCACCACCACTTCCTCCCTCTACTTCTTTCCCCCTCTGCTCCTCCCCCACCCTCCCTATCTCTCACCTGTCCTGCTGCCCCCTTTCTCCCAATCTAATCCGCATTTCCTGTCTTCCCCCTGATCAGCTCCAATTCTCCTGCTCCCTTTGGAACTGTTGCTCCTCTGCCAATAAAGTGCCCTACATCCATGATCTCTTCCTGTCTAACTCCCTCCAGCTCCTTGCCCTTACTGAAACTTGGATCTCCCCCTCCAACTCTGTCACCCCTGCTATCCTCGACTTTGGGGACGGGGGGGGGGCCTCTCTCCTTTTCTCACTAGCCCTGCCCTGAAGGTCGGGGTGGTGGCATGGACCTCGTCCTCACTAATTCCTGTCAATTCCAACTGCTTTCTCCTCCCTCTCCTTCCCTTCCTTTTGAGGCTCAATCTGTGTGCCTCTACTGCCCCCTCCATCTCCTCGTCACTGTCATCTACTGCCCCCCTGGCTCACTTTCTTCCTTTCTCTCTGAATTCAAGTCCTGGCTCACTTTCTTCCTCTCCAATGATACCCTCACTCTCCTCCTTGGTGACTTCAACATTCACGTTGATGTCCCTTCCCAGTCCTCCATCTCTCGCTTCCTCTCACTAACCTCCTCCTTCAACCTCCACCTTTGGACTAACTCCCCCACCCACACTAATGGCCATTCTCTTGACCTCGTCTTCTCTAGGAACTGTTCTGTCTCTGATCTCTCCTTCAATCCTCATCCCATCTCTGACCACTTCCTTGCCTCTTTCAATGTCTCCCACTGCCCCCCTCCTCTTCCACGTCTCCACGCCCCTTCAATGACCTGCAGGCTATTAACCGCCTGGACTTTGCCTCCTCTCTCTCCCCCCTGCTCCCATGTCTTCTCCTCCTCCCCTGACTCTGCCTTCTCTGCTTTCAATGCCTCTCTCCTCCACCCTTGAGCCCCTCTCCTCCTGCCCCACCTGCTCCCACAACCACAACCCCCATCCTTGGCTCACCCCCAGTATCTGCCACTTCCATTCCTGTACCCATACTGCTGAATACCTCTGGTGCAAATCCCACTCTCATGCTGACTTCCTTCACTTCAAATTCTCTCTCTCCTCCCTTACTTCTGCTATCTCCCTGGCTAGACAGTATTACTACGCCTCCCACATTGAGTCCTGTTCTCGGGCCGCTCACCACCTGTTCTCCACCTTTGACTCCCTCCTCAAGTCCCCTGTCCTCCTCCTCCTCCCTCTTCCCTTTCTGCTCAAAATCTTGCTTCCTCCTTCACCTCCAAGATAGACAAGATCCACCTCGACATTGCTTCCCACTCCTCTCCTCTCCCTATGCCCTCCCATCTCCCTCCTTCTCTTCTGTCCTCCTTTCCTCCTGCCTCCCTTGAGGAAATCTCCCTGCTCTCCTCCTCCAACCCTTCCACTTGCTCCTTGACCCCATCCCCTCCCGCCTCCTGACCTCCATTGCTTCCACTGTCGCCCCTTCCCTCCTCATCAACCTCTCCCTCTCTACTGGCTCCTTACCCTCTGCCTTCAAGCATGCCACTGTCTCTCCTATCCTCAAAAAGTCCACTCTTGACCCCTCTGACCCTTCTAGCTACCATCCTGTCTTACTCCTTCCCTTTGCTTCCAAGCTTCTTGAACATGTCGTCTACTCCTGCTGCCTTAACTTCCTCTCCACCAACTCCTCCCTTGACCCCCTCCAATCTGGCTTCCACCCCTTCACTCTACTGAAACTGTTCTTGCTAAGATTACCAACAATCTTCTTGTGGCAAATCTAATTGTCTCTACTTCATTCTTGTCCTCCTTGACCTCTCTGCTGCCTTCAGTACTGTTGACCACTCCTCTTGCTGGACTCGCTTCACACCCTTGGCTTCTGTGGTGCTGTCTTCGACTGGTTCTCCTCCTACCTCTCTGACCACTGCTTCAATGTGTCTCTTGTCAACTCCACCTCCTCCTTTCCCCTCTCGGTTGGTGTTCCCCAAGTCTCTGTCCTTGGCCCTCTCCTCTTCTCTATCTACACCATGTCCCTAGGCAAACTCATTGCCTCCCATGGCTTCCAATAGAGGTGGGACCCCAGGGCAATTACCGGCTACCGGATTTACCAGATTCCAGTTTCTAAAAAACCGGATTCCCGGATTAAATCCGGTATACCGGTACCGGATTTATTCCATTGATTTCAATGGGGCACTGTCCCCATTGAAATCAATGGAATAAAAAAATTCCTCTCCCCTCCCCCTCCCAGGCTGCGCGGGTGGAAGGGGGGACAACCCACCCACCCTGCCCAGCCTGGATTTAAACGAAAAAAATTCCCCTGAGTGTCCCTACTGCGGCTCCGGGCCACCGCCGGCAACCCAGAGCGAGCCCACCAGCACCAGCGGCCGTCCCAGCAGCAGCCGGTAAGTATTAAGTAGTGTACTGTATGATCCCTGGGGTGGGGTGGGGGTTAACACCCCCACCCCACCCCAGGGATCACCCTATTTCCAAGTTCCCACCCAGGGATCCTACCTTCATGGAGCTCCGGCGGTCCGGAGGCTTCAGCGCCGACTGTGGCTGCTGGCTTCAGACGCTAGTAGGCCTTCCGGGGAAAACTCATCCTTGGGTGGATGAGCAAGTACCGGCATTATCGGATACTGGAAGATCCGGTTGTCCCAGCCCTAGCTTCCAATATCACCTCTATGCTGATGACTCTCAACTCTCTCTCTCTCTCCTCACTCTCTCCATCTGTTCAAGCTCGCCTCACCAGCTATCTCTCTGATACTCTACCTGGATGTCTTAACATCAACTCAAACTCAACATGGCTAAAACTGAACTCTTTATCTCCCCCCGCCACCCCCCATCCTTCCTCTCCCTCCTCCCTGTCTATCCTTATCGATGGGGTCACCATCCTTCCCATCCCCCAAGCTCATAGCTTAGACTTCATCTTTGACTCACCCCTTTCTTTTAAACCCAATATCAACTCTGTTGCCAAATCCTGTCGCTTCTCCCTCCATAACATTGCTAAGATTTGTCCTGCCCTTTTCTCTGTCTCCTCTATCAAAACCCTTGCTCATGCTCTGGTCATCTCTAGCCTCGATTACTGTAACGTCCTTCTCACTGGCCTCCCCCCCTCTCCCCTTTCTCCCCTTATCTCCGTCCATAACTCTGCTGCCAGGGTCATCCACCTCGCCCATTGCTTCGACTATGTGCAGCCCCTCCTCTCCTCTCTCCACTGGCTCACCCTTCCTGAATGAATCCTGCACAAGCTCCTAGTCTTCACCTATAAAGCTCTTCACAACCTTGCTCAGTTTTATGCAGCAGGTCAGAGACTCAATTACTTCTGCTGTCCAGGCATTCAACAGCAAAATCGGGGGTCAACTGCTTTATGGGGCAGAATTGTGGGCTATCTCAGAAGGCCGCAGACTAGATGTAATCCATGCCAAGTTCTTGTCTGCCTTGCTTGGTAATCCACCAGGCACTCCCCACGCCATGATCCGATTCAAACTGTGTCAGAAAAGATGGTCCAAAGGGCGGTAGAATCTGCCTTAAAGTACTGGTGGAAATCCCGGTTTTGCTGTTCTTCGGAGCTGGTTAAGGAAATGTTTAAGGACTCTTGGGTGGATCCCAGGATGCAAGGAATTAACTTGTATCTACGTTCCATAGGGCTGTCAGCTGAGTACCTGAGTCATAAACCTGTAGGGTCAATTTGGAAAGAGATCATGATACGGATGGGTGATGTCGATCGGCAAACGGAGATAGGAGCCGTTAATGCTTCCCATCATGTGAGATCATATTTGTCCTGGCTGCCCGAGCAGGGTCAGATCCCTGATTACCTGAGCTCCACCATAACTATTAGGGCCAAGAGGCTTATTTTTAGAACCCGGGTGAACTCTCTCCCTTCAGAGGTCCTGGAAGGCCGCATTCAAGGGATTCCCTTCCTAGATAGGCTTTGCCCATTTGACGGCTCTGCTGTAGAAACGGTGACTCACCTTCTCTTCTCTTGCCATCTTTACGATGGAATACAGGAGAAATACCTTTCATCATTTATCCAGGAACATCTGGATGTATCTGATGACCGACTTTTATCACTGCTGTTGTCAAGCACCTCCACTCAAGTTATTAAGAACGTGGCTGTATATTTAGGCCAGGCAGTATAACTTAGACGAAACTTTCTGGATAGTAAGTCCCCAACAGGCAGCTCTCAATCTCAATCCCAATTCCTTCTTTGACCATTATATCATAGTCCCTGACTAGACATGGGCAGGCAATCATTTTTGACACTGGTTCAGTATAGCTGGATTTGGAGTTGTGCAATTAATTGTTTAAGTATTACAATTGCTATTACCACCATCATGCTTATACTTTTTGTCTATGCATATAAAGCCTTTAGAAGTTGTATCTTATTTTGTTGGCAAAGACCTACTGTTGCGATGCGAATAATATAACATCACTAGCAATTAAGTCAAGGCAAGGCTGCTCCCTTCCCCTACCAATTTACAGGGGTCAAGTGCTGCCAACATAAGCCCCATGAAGGGCAAGGCATGCTTTTACCCAAATTAGATTAATCCTAGGAGTTAAGCGTTGATCTGTGTAACCCCTGGGATGGGCAAGGCCATTCAGAAAGTGAGCTCACTGTTTAGTGGCTCTCATTTTGGGTTGGATTCATCCACCCAAGGATGAGTTACCCCAAGTAAACTATCCCTTCCCAACCAGGTCATAGTTTATATTCACAGTCCATAGATGTACTATTTTATTTATGATATTGTACTTCGTTATGTATTGTTTGTTCTTATTTTGTATCTAATTTGTTTCGACCTATGGTCAAACAATAAACTTTTTTATTACTTACCTTTCTCCCCCCTACCTCTCGGCGCTAATTTCCCTCCGTACTGCAGTCCATGAACTCCGCTCCTCCTCTGTCCCCTCTCGCCCACCCACGCTTCCCCTGCTCCCCTAACTGCCTTCATCCCTTCTCCCTAGCTGCCCCCCATGCCTGGAACTCCCTCCCTGCCCACATCCACCTCGCCCCCTCCCTTCGTACCTTCAAATCCTCCTCAAGACCCACCTCTTCCACTCTGCCCTCCCCGATTCCTCGTTCCCCTCACCTAACTCCTGCTGATACCCTCCATCCAGTACAATCTGTTACCTGAGGTCTGTGTACTCCTATCCTCACCACACGGACCAGCCAGCCATCATTCTCGATGTAACCAAGCCAAGCGCATGCACCTGAGACCTCGCATCTTTGTGAATGTTACACCCCTTGTCTCTCCCTCTGTTCCCCTTCGTTCGCCCCCCCCTCCCCGGTCTCTCAGATTGTAAGACCATTTATTCCATTACTTTGTAAAGCACCAGGTACATTGCTTGTGCTATAAAAATGCTTGCTAATAATAATAATATTATTAAGGTATGGCAGCCAAGGCATTTGCTTAGGGTGGCATATTCACAGAGGCACAGCATGGGTTGGATTGGAGTTGCAGCAGCAACTGCTGGATTCCTCTGCACCGTGTTATCCCCCTCTGTCATGATCTGAAGCCCTGCCCCTACCATGCCACTCAGGTCCAAAACTGCACCTCAGGTGGAAGAGCCACCCTTCATGCAAGTAGCTCCACAGACATCCAGGCCCTCCTTTCTCCCTGCTTAGGATACAGTAGAGGGAAGCATTGCTGTGGGACTTAAGGCCTGATTCTCCAATGCCTTGCACCAGTTGTAGGTGTTTGTATGGTCTGAGGATTCTGTAGGATCTGTAGTCTTACACATTCAATAGGTGTCATCAGCCCTAGTATCTTAGTTAGCTGCAGAGGAAAACACTGTTCAGCCAGGCCAAACTCATGCAACAAAAACATCTCTTACCAAGCTCTATCTTTCACACCTTCATTTCCCTCCTTGCTTTTCTTTTCACTATAAGAAACGGGTTACAGACAAAAATAGCAGCTTAGCCTTCCTATGCCTGCCTGACACGGATGCTCCTCACCACAACCTGACTCATCTTGTGAAGCAGTGCCTCTCCCATGTTTACTCACACTGAGTTTGGTTTAAACAGAAGACCTCAGCAAAACTCCCGCAGCACGTCACAGCACAGTGTGGTACGACATGCATATTACAGTGAGGTTGAGTGTGTCGGCAGATGTATGTATGGGAGAGCCACGGGGAAATTCTACAAGTCATCAAAGACATGAAATAAAAACCTCATCCTACTCCAACGCCAGTGAATGACATTCATTTGTCTCATCGTCTTATGGGCTAGTGGATTTTTTTTTTTATACTTCCTGTTTGTCTGAAACTAATAGTTTAGTTAAGCATATTTCAGTGTTTAATGTAATGCACGTTGTGGTGTCCCACAATGACTTACAGAGAACAGAAAATAGGATACGATTCCTGCCTTGGAGACCTAGTTCTACCACAGACTAAGGCAAGCAAGCATGCATAGGTCAGTAGTAGAGGAGAAGGGAGGCTGTGGGGAGACATTACTGGTGAGGAGGACAGGGTAGAGAGCTTTATGGAAGGAATGCACTGAGGTACCTTAGATGTGATGGAATAGAACCAATTTATTCTATGGGTTTGTGCAATCTTGCAGCTTGAGAAGACTGTTCACATGAATACTATAAATATATTTATTTCACATTTATGTACATTGCATATACACTTTCCTTGTTTTCCAATTATTTTTTTTACATCAGTTTGTGTCCATGAAAGCAAGAGAATGGGAGCAATGGCTCTCGCTAGGAACAGTCTGTCACTAGGGTACAGGGTCTATGCGGTGCTAATACACACCTACAGCACACCTGCGCTGCTGCTGCAGACTCCATACTAATACGGTTCTGCCAATGAAGCTCAATCCTAACCTGACTCATTCCTTGCTGTTCCATTCCTGGAGACAACTCTCCTCCTCCCTCTCACCCCATCATTTTGCCTGCTTGGAATTTGCAACGCCTCCTTCCCATCTTACTGTAACTTACTGTAACTAACAACCAAGGAGTTGATTGATGGGGACCTTTGAGTGGAATCCAACTAGAACTGGCAGTAATTGAAAGCTCTAGTCTTCACCATCTGCTGACTCTTGGGGTATGTGTGGTGACTAGAGTCCAGATCCCAGTACACAAGTGTCCATGTCTCCAGATCCCAAATGGCACCAGGGCGGGTGCAAGGATTTTTGCTGCCCTAGGCAAACCCCTGTGTGTGTGCCCCTCACGCAACCAGTGCACACATTGCGCACCTCACATGAAACCCACATGCATGTTGCACACAACCCTCGTATGCGCACACACTTAGCACACAACACACACGTGCACAGCCTGCCTCTCGGGCACTGAGGGGCTGGTAGCTTGCTCCCCCCTGCCCCTGATGATCCATCCACAGAGCTTACCAGAGGTGGTGGTGGCAGCTGGATCGGGGAGGGGAGAGGCACCCCCTTCAACTTGTAGAGAAGCGGCAGCAACAGCTGGATATGGGGCAGGAGAGATGGCAGCAGGTGGCTCAGGGGTGGAGCCACCTAGGGGCGGGGCCTCTTTCACCCCTGATCACTGGACCTTAAGTGTAGAGCTTATTGGCAAGGCTGCCTAGCGTAGCAAGTTGAAAGGGGCACTTTTCTTGTCCCATCCAGTAAAGAGCTTATTGGCAGTAGGCAGCGGCAGCTTCATAGGGAGCCCCCTTCAAGTTGGTGCCCTAGGTGGCCGCCTGAGCTGCCTAATGGTAGCACCAGCCCTGACTGGCCCCTAGTTTGCAATCTTAGCAGTGAGGTCAAAGACACTGCTCTCACACCCAGAGACAGGATTTCTCTAAGCCTGGGCTGTGCCCCAGTTGCCTACTATTGGGAGTCTTGCACTGATCCAAGCTGCATTGGTTCCAAAGGTGGATGGGGGAAGCCCAGCACTGCCAGGGTGATCCCTTTTATTAAAGAGAAAATATCTTTAAAAACCAGTAACCAGGTCTACAAGAGGGTGTGACTGGGGCTGAGGCTGTGTCCCACACAGGAATAAGTATCCCCAAGGCTGCAAGAATACCTTCTATCAATGCCAAATGCATATTCCACTTCTTTTAGAATTACAGTTTCTATCTACCTGCAATGTGGCAAAACAGTTGCCAGCTGCCTTTTTTCATTACAGATGTGATAGGCCCTTTCATTCTGCTAGGGCTAATAACAGAAATTCAGATCTTTGCAAAACCAGAAGCAAAATCCATTTCTGCTTGGGACCCATCCTATACCCAGCTGGAGTCCGCTCCGGCGAATTACTTTGATCAAGCCCTGGCTGCCTTTATTGGATGAATGTGTGATGACACCATTGTACAGTCACGCATGTTTCCCCATGTTGACTACATTGCAGTACTTAGACGCAACAACTGACTTTCCACATCCAGGGGTTAATTGGGGTCCTGGCTGCTGCTTGTGCCAGAAGTTCTCCTTGCAGAAGCACTTCCATGGAATTATGGGAATTGTAGTTCATGTGAGAGAGTGGTCGGATCTGCCCCAAACCCTCTGCTCTGTGTTGCAGTTAAACAGCTAATTCTTCACTGCTTCCCCCCTGGCGCACGCTTTGGGAGAGCACAAAGACAGTGTGCAGCAAGGAATGAGCTGTTTGGCAGTAGTGTAGAGTGGAGGATTAGGGAGAAATTGGAGCAGACAGACCAGAAATGGCTGCAAACACACCACCAGTGTCTTTAGATACAATATTGGCCATGGGGAAAGGGAAAACACTCCCACCCCCGAGACATCCATGCAACCAATGAGGAGTTAATGGGAGGCTAACTGGGGAGGGAGGTGCAGACCAGTGGCCAAAAATAGTGATGGTGCTTAGACACAACACACAGTCATGTGGCTAACGTCTTAAGCTCCTGATCGCCGTTGCATCTAAAGAAACCCCCTGCTTCCCCTATGGATTTCTTTCCAGTCCCTGTTCCATCTGAGGAAGCTTGCAGGGACCATGCAAGACAGCCACAGCTCTCCAGCCAGTCCTCTCTGGAATGGAGAGCAGCCTGGCCAGGCTGATTAAAGCAAACACTTCTGTATTCAAAGCAGCCCCATTTGGAAACCAGCTTTGCTCTTTAAAGTTTTACGTTTCCCTTCTGGCACCTGTTCCAGCAACCTCCCTGTTTTGGATTAGCTTGCTGGGTAATTACGAGGCAAATACTTTGACTGGAACGCACGGTCAGAAGCCTGGATCGGAAACGTTTGGAATGCTGCCCCCGCTGAGGGTGGGGTGGTATCTGATCCATCTCATGAATTCCACAGTAGAATGTAGGGACTTGGACTGATTTTCTAACCTGAGGGGACAACCAACTTGGGATGCTTCCCAGTAGTACTCAGAGTTCTGGTCCCCTGAGCACAGGTTTGTGTGCTGCTGTCATGTCGCTCCTGTCACTCTGGTCCTTGCCTCTACATGGCTCTGCCTTATGCCAGGGGCAGCTTGGTGAGCTGTCCGCTTCTCCACACTGTTTTATCCACTGGGTGCAAATGAGGCAGGTCTCGGTCTCGGGACCTGCACTCACACAACCCCATTGCGTATAGGGTGAGTCCTCACTCTGTAAATGATCACAGCCGTGGCTGGGCAGAGGACCAGAATCGTCATGACAATGATGGTGGCCAGGATGATCAGGACGATGATCCAGATGTCCAGGATGTGCTTGGGGAGGGCAAGCACTGTCGGCACCGCATCACCCATTTTGTCTATTCTTCTCCTCCTCCGCCTCCTCCTCTCTGCTACAAAGAAAAGAGAGTTACTAGTAAAGCAACCCAGCCCAAAATGAGCTCACTTCATTCTTCTCCCCAGCCATACCTAGCCAGCAGCAACTGACTTCTTTAAGCAGAGCAGGGCTTGGCCTCCAGCTCTTCCTTACCGGCCACACTACTGCATCCCAGGTGTTGGGAGTTAAGTGCCTGAATCAGGTAAACAGCCAGGACAGTTGTGTTGGCTAGGTATAAAACTCAGACTTGAGCTACAGCGGGAGAGCTGTGATCAGAAGGATGCACTAACAAAGCAGAAGATCTGGTAGGGATTTGTAACAAGCTAGAGAGGCATGCAGAAGAGGGTGTTGGCAATTGTGATTGCATGGAACTTCTTGTGTTTTTAGTGCTAAGTAAACCGGAACTCAGCAAACAGGTGTTGTCCCATAGGGAGCCTATGTGCCTTCTCTAAGCCTGAACAGGGGAAACTGAGGCATGGAGCCAGTGTAAGTCCACCCAATAGGGTGGTTTAGCCTTAGGACAGGCATAGGCATCTGTACACATAGGGTGTAAGCAAACGAGATGATAGCCCGCTGGAATCTGTATTTGGTCTGTGCAGCCCCCACTCGCATGTTTAGTGCATCCAGCCTAACAAACAGGTAGCTCCCTGCGTGTATTTCATGTGCTTGCGGGAAGCGCCAGTGAGAGCGGGGAAGGGGGCAGGAAGCAGTCGCTCCTTGGACTCCTAGGATTTTTGCCCATAACACTGTGGTGCTGGCGGACCTGTACATATGGAGGTGCTGCATGCAACCTAGTTGACAGAATGCAGACACATGAGTGCACATTAGCCTACGTTAGCCTACACAGTGGGCTTCACATTCTCGGAGGCTGCGTCACGAGTGGGGGTTGCATGGTGGTGAGTGGTGGCTATGTGGCCAGTGGGGGCGAACACCTAACAAATGGGCAGGTGGATACCCACCTGGTGTGGGCTATCATCTTAACAACACCCATGGTTATAAATCCTAGTACCATTCCACATTGTGCCACCTCCCTCACCTTCTGTCTCACCATATTTCTCCTTTGCTCTCCATTATATCATTTTGCTATTTTACGCTTCTATTTACCATCTGCTAGTTGACTCTTAACAAAACTGTGGTGAGGAACCCTTGTGCTTAGTGACCTTTGGATAAAAGGCATTGGAAAAGGCAGTTAATATTTGTTGTTGTTCTACTACCTGATTGAACAAATGACAACCCTGTTGTTCCAGCCACTTAAGGTGGCTTACAGATGATGACCCACACCAGGTGGGTGTCCACCTGCCCATCTTCCAGGTGGGCCACCACCCACCAGACACACAGCCCTCATTCACGGCAGGGTCTTGGAGCATGCAGAGCCCGCTGTGCAGGCAAACATGGGCTAATGTGCATCCATGTGTCTACATCCTGTCAATTAAGTTGCATGCAGCGCTTCTGCACAAGCAAGTCTCCCAGCACCAGAAAGTTGCAGTGAAAAAAGCCTAGAGCACTCTGAGGAGTGACTGCTTCCTGCCCCTCTCTCTGCTTAAAAGCCCAACGTGCACCAAGTTGAAACGTGCATTGTCTCAGCTCATCCTGGTTTGCAGCACGCACCCGACACTTGCTCTTCCTGAGCTGTTACATTCTAAGGAGCAACTTCCACAGGCTTTCCATCACCATGGTCATGGCTCAGAATGATGGCCAGTCAACTATGTAAGTTAATGCACGGGGGAGGAGGGAGGCACCATGATGGAATGGTGGGCTGGTGGTGGGGAGGAGGAGAGGTACCATAGCAGGCTTGGGGTGGGGGCAGGGAGCCAAAATGGTGAGCATGGAAGGAAGGGGTGAGGGCACCAATGGCGGTACTTGATTCTGTATGTTCTTCACTCCTCTACAGTGATCACAGAAGGAGAACAGCATGGCAACCTGTTGCAGGTACTCATTTCTGCTTCCTCTAATGTGGGCAGAGGCCTGTTACATTGGGTGGGGGGCTGAAACACAGGGTACAAGAGATGCATGTTTGACTGGGGGTTTTATGTGAACTGGGAGGGATTTCCAACCCCATGGCTGGCGAGACCTCAATAAATCTGTGTGCTCCTACCTTCCAGTGAGCTGTGAACTGCGCTGTGAGCCATGGATGTGAGAAACTGGACTGAGAGCATGCTTGCTTTCACTTTGAATGTTTACTTTCACTTTTCACTATAGGTGCTCAAAGTATGTGATTTGTTCAATAAACTCAGCATTCATTGCTCTAGGGATGCGGGGAGCAGAAGGTACAAATACGCCCTGGTCAACACGAATGAGCATTCTGTGCACAGCAAAAAATTACTGCCAGCCACCAAGTGCTGCCAGGTGTAAACCCACCCAGATATTTATTTTTCAAATTGTATATCCCGCATCCTCCTGCTTATGTTACCCCCATGGGTGGGCAGGCATAGCAGGAGCTGGATGGCCTTCTGGAGTCCTAGTAGCCTGGAAGAAACAGGTGGTGCGACTTCTTTCCGTGGTTCGGCATGGCTGTAATTCATGACAGGAGGTGGGATACTGGAGGGGGGTTGGCGAGGAAGAACACCTGCCTGTGTAGTAGGTTTGTCCTGCCAAACCTGTAAGTGGGGGCTACCTAAACACACAAGAAATGCACGTAGGGGGCTGCCAGTTTCTCGGGCTCTAAACACTAAATGTGTGAGTGGGGGCTCCATGGACTGAACCTGGACTCCAGAGGGCTATCCTCTCATTTGAAAACACCCTTATAGACAGCACCTCATTGACTTTCTGAGGAGAGGTCATCCTTGAAGTCAGCAATTGACTTGCTACACTATGTACCTGAGGAAGGGGCCGGTGTGGCCTGAAAGTTTGCATACTCACCACCAGTAGTTGGCCCAATAAATTATATCATTTGAACTTCTTCGTTGCCATCTTTTACATTTGGAGCTAATGTGGCAATGACACTCCTCTCTAGATTTCAATTGCAATGGAAGATGCAAGCTTTAGATTATATTAATTCAGCCTGGGATTGTTAAAAGTGCAGGGGAGTTGTGTGCCTTATTTCCTTAGACCCTTTGAAAATTCAAGTCTCAGAACTCAAGATTCTGGATGCTGCAGTCCCTGTCTGTTTGCAGACAAAATTTATCCTGGAAAAATCCAGCTAACACCCTCTATCTTAGGTGCAGTTTTCTGCTTCTTAGCTGAGCTGTGGAAATACTTGGCTAGAGGAGTCATGCTGTGGCATCTTCCATTTAATTCACCTGCCTTTGGGCATCTTGGCTCTTAATCTTGATTTCTTGAGTCATGGATTTATTCATTTAATTACACAAAGGATGCTTCAGATGGTAGCATCAAGCCCCCAACAGGTGGAACTGACATTCCACGCTCTGAACTGATACAGCTCTGCTTCTTCTCTGTGACTTGTCAGCTAACACCTGCGGTTTGTTGGTGCTGGGGGCTGCCCTAGGCAGTCAGAGAAGTCATCCCAGCCTCATGTTACTTGGGGGTCCTGAAACTGCTGCTGAGGGACCTCAGGAATCCTCTACACCTGTCACCATTGTCTCTGTTGCTGCAGGGCCTCCTGCACCTGTCACTCCACCCCCACCCACTGATACTGAGGGGAGCTGGGAGCCTCCTGCTGTTGCTGAGACTTGCAGCAAGTTGGGGTTTTCAGGGCCCCTCAGCAGAGGTGGTGGTGGTGTGTAGGAGTTTCCAGGGCCCTACTGTAGCAGAGACAGTATTGGTGGATGTGGGGCTCTTGGCTAAAACTGGCCCTGGCTCCACGGTATGCCAGCTTGATTCGTCTGCTAGCTGTGGGATCTGACTGTGCTCCAAGCCCTCTCTGGAACACAGCAAGTGATGTGAAGGCATGAGTCTCAAACCAGGGAGAATGGAAGATATTCTGGGGAGGCATGAGAAGGCGCACAGCTGACAAACACCTAGCTCCACTCTGAGCTAGGGGAAATTTCAAAAACAATGAGGCAGCAAGAGGGTGGGAGGAAGCAACAGGAGGGCAGGGAGGGGAGAGGCAAGGTTGTGTGCGGTAGGCGGCAGGGCTACTACAGACAAAGGGAAAGGTAGACTTGGCTTATAAAGATTGTGTATCACTAAAGAAGAGCCATGCTAAGCCATCTCTCTGCAGCTGAACAGACATGCTTGTTCCTCAGCGTGTCTATGTCAGGGGAAAGCGGGCATTCTGAACCAAAATTGGAACTCACCTGAAAACATGCGTTCGGTTTTTTGTTTGTTTGTTTGTTTTTATGCCCTCCCATGTGTCTCCTAGATTGTAAGCCCCCTGGGGCAGGGATCCATCTCTAATGATTGCTCAATGCCAGGAGCATTGCTGTCACTATAGAAATACTTAATGTTAATTCAGGTTAACCCCATCCCTCACATCATGGCTAGCTACTGCTAGTGTTTACTTTGGAGTTAGCTTGTCTATACAAAGATTTTAATTTGGGCTATGGGCTAGCTAACTTGTGTTTTAAAACCCTCCAGTGCTTTCCCTCACTGATGTAGAAAAGCCCACAGGCTCTGAGTAAACACACTTCATTGGCAGGTCTGGGCCCATGCCAGAGTCTACCCAACCTGGGTGAGACACGCCCGACTATGAAGGAACCTGGCGGAGGAGAGAGCTGGCCGGAGTAGGGGTGCAGGTGATGCTATTCAGTAAGGTTTAAATGTCCTAGTGTGATGGAGAGGCTTCCTTAGGTCACGGGCAGGCTTGGGCCTGCTTCAGGAGGATTTTGCTGCCAGTTTCGCACAGAACCAGAAAGCTGCTCTTCCAGAACAATGGAGCCTGCTCTTAGTAATGGAGATTTGCTGTGCGCCCAAAGCACGCAGAAATGCACTAGGAACTTGGCAGAAAGAACAGGGTGCCAGGCAAGCAGCTGCTTAATAACAAGTCTGCTTCAGCCAAGATAAAGCTTAATTAACCTCTGAAGTGCTGAATAGTGGACACCCTATATGACCTGATCCTACAACTTTCTCTCATGTATGTGATCTCACTAAGATCACTGGTCTCGTTCAAATGCTCGGCTATTACAGTATTTAGAGAAAGTAGGGTTTACTGTGTTGGTGCCAAATATAGGCAACAGAGACAAAGTAGTAAAGTGATATAGTTTATTGGACCAACTACAGTTGGGGGGGGGGGGGTATGCAAGCTTTTGGACTTCTCAGGGTCCTTTGTACAGTATTTATTTTGATTCACAAGTGTTAACCCACTGCCACCTGTAATCTGTGGTGTTCCCAGATTGTAGAAAGTTTATTTGGGTTAGGCTTGCCTCCTATATAAACAGAGGACCACTTCAGCAAATACATGCACACGCCAGCTTTAAAGAAAAAAAGTTTTAAAAAAGAATGTAAGTTCAAATTAAAATGAAAAAATAAAAATGGTTCAGAGTTAACAGTTGGTCATGAAAACAAAGGGTTAAAACAATACAGGCTAAAATTATTATTTTATTTATGTAGCACAAGCAGTGTACCTGGTGCTATACAGTCAATCATTTTGACAGGTCCCTGCCCCAAGGGGCTTGCAATCTAAGAGAGACAAAGGAGAGGTGAACATAGGGAGAGACAAGGATGCGTTCAGGGAGTTGAGAAGTTGCAGGTGCCTGTGCTTAACTTAGGGTGAAAACAGACATGATGCTAACCACCCTTTAACCACCCTTGGTGGTTATTTATGCATGTTGCAGGGCTGTACTGGTGCCCTATGCAGCCCTGAAACATGCATAAATGACCACCAAGGGTGGTTAAAGGGTGGTTAGCATCATGTCTGTTTTCACCCTTAGTTACAGGGAAGAGAAGGATGAGGGAGGGAAGAGGAGGCAATTTCCTCATCGTGATGAGCTAGGGAAAGCCTGACAGAAGAGGCAGAATTTTGGGTGGGAGCAGAATGACGGTATCCAGGGAGGGGGTTCTGGGCATGAGGGCAACAAGGGAGAAGGGGTGGGTACATTTTGAGCAGCAAGGGAGTTGCGAGCAGGTGAGGGTGGGGGCAGAGGAGGAGCAAAACTCCCAAGTGGGAATGTGGTGAGACAGAAGCGCAGAGAGATAGGAGGGTGCAAGGCCATGGAGAGCCTTGAAGGTGAAGACAAGGAGCGTGTATCACCATCATCGTCATAAACTTTATTGCTTAGCCTAATTGGCCATTGTAAGGACATATACACCATACACAAAACACATAGACAACAAACAGAATAAAATAGTTAAAATAACAGTCAGATACTGTAACAATAATCCAAATAAAAATTTGGAGCTCCGGTCCCCCAGTGAGCCCCAATAGCTATCTGCCTTCTTTGTACAATACATGATTACACACTATATATTAGTTTTCATTTTCAACTTTATGATAAAGACTTGCCGCAAATATTGAGCCACCTTCCCCGTTATTACAGTAGAGTGGTCACCCAACAGAAGACTCACATAAAACAAAGGAGATCTTCCCCGGGAAAGGAGCAATCAAGGGGGATATATATCTTTTCCTCACCTCAATAAAGAAAGGGCATTCCAGCAAGATATGTTTCAGTGAGTCAATTTGTACTAAATTACATTGACATAGATGTTCCGCCAGAGTACCACCTCTGTATCTACCTTCAACTAAGGCTGAGGGGAAGGAATTCAACCTGGCCAATAGAAACAGCCTCCTGTTCTTATACATTGGGCTATTATCTAAATAGGGCATTGGAGAATGGGTTTTATTCACAAACAGAGTACCAGCCCAGTGCCCTACTTCCCGTGATTGCAGAATTTGTTTCTTGCCAAATGTTATCAGCCTTTCTGCCACTAACTTTTTTGCCCCTTTTTGCCCAAGGGGGCAAGAGGAATTTGTATCAATATGTTAGGTGGATGACTTTGGCAGCGGAGTGTCGAACAGAAGCAAAGGGAGGGGGGCGAGATCAGAGCAAGGGAGACCAGTAAGGAGGAAGTTGCAGTAGTTCAGGTGAGAGCTGACTAGAGCATGGAATAGGGTTTTGGTATTGAAGCAGTAAGGCAAGGCTGGAGTTTTGCAATATTATGCAGAGTGAAGCGACAGGGCTTGGCAACAGCCCAGATCTGAGATGTAAAGGAGAGGGAAGAGTTAAAGAAGAATCCCAGGCTATGTGCCTGAGGGACAGGCTGGATGGTGACATCCTCAATAGAAATTGAGAGGGAAGAGGGCAGGGAATGTTTTTGGGGAAAGAGGAGTTCAGTCTTGGCCATGTTAAGCTTTAGTTGGCAGTGAGACATCCAAGCAGAGATGTCGGAGATCCAGTCTGTGATACAAAACTGGATGGAAAGGGAGCGCACGGGGGTGGAGAGAGAGAGAGAGAGAGAGAGAGAGAGAGAGAGAGAGAGAGAGAGAGAGAGAGTTGAATGTCGTTAGCGTACAGGTGATACTGGAAGCTGTAAGATTCAGTGAGTTTGCCCAGAGAAAGAATGTAAAGGGAGAAGAGGACCCAGGACAAAGCCTTGGGGAACACCCATGGGGGTGGAGGGAGCAATGCAGAAAAGGTACCAGCAAGAGAGAGACTGAAGGAGCAGTTTGAGACATACAAAGAGAGCCAGTTGAGAACCAAGTCCCGAAAACCAAGGGAGCAAATAAAATCCAGGAGGAAGCCATGGTCAACAACCGTGTCAAAGGTGGCAGAGATTGAACAGGACAAGAATGTAGAGGCCCTGAGACTTGGCTAAGAGAAGGTCATTGGTGATTTTAGCAAGGGCAGTCTCAGTTGAATGAAGAGGGCAGAAGCTGGATTGAAGGGAATCCAGGGAGGAACTGGAAGAAAGGAAGACAGCTCGCTCCAGGAGTTTAGAAGCAAAGAGCTGGAGTGAGATGGGGCAAAGTTGGAGGGGTCAAGACAGAGTGGTCTTCTCAGGGACAGGGGAGGCAGTGGCATGTTTGAAGGCTGATGGAAAGGACCAGTAGAGAGAAAGAGATTGATGATGTGCAGCAGAGGGAGCACAGCACTGGGGACAATCACTGTTAGATAAAAGGGAATGGGATGAAGGGGGCAGGTGGAGAGGTTGGATGAAAAGATGAGGGAGGTGACCTCATTGGGGAAAGCTAGAGAGGAAGGAGGGAGGAGAGCAGGGAAGGAAATAGAGGAGCAAAAGGACTGAGAATCAATGTCAAAATTGACTTGAATCATTCCTTACTCAAAAACTCACCCTCCAGTCCACTTCTTAACAAATTTCTCTCTCAGCCCCTTTCTCTCCATGACAGGGTTTCTCATTTCAGATGACAAAGAAAAATCAAACTTAATTCTTTTTCCCTTGGCTTGTATAGACCCAGCCATCTTTGATCATCCTAATGTTAAATGTTTGTTTGCCCAAAGCTCTACTTGCTGATCAAAAACCTCCTCCTAACTTCCTATGGAATGTCTAGAACAGACTTGCCAGGAAGCTTTTGTAATATCAACACCTTTTGATCTCCTGGTCTGTGTTAACCCATTGTCCCACTGGCTGGATTGTAGATTCACCTTAATTTATTTTGTCTAGCTTCAAAATGTTGCTGTGATTCATATTCTTATTTTATTTATTTTCAAACTTATTACCCCGCCCCTCCTGCCAAAGACAGCCTGGGGTGGCTTACAAAAATAAAACATATATACAATTTCTATAGCACCCTGCCAACAAAACAAAATAAAACAGTAAAAAACAAATGGGGACATCACCTCCCCCATAATTAAAATCTAAACATATAAATAAACACCACCCCTCCCCCTCGCCAAAGGCGTGGAGGAACAGCCACATCTTGCATTGACGCTAAAAATAGGGAAGATACAGGGCCACCCAGGCCTCCGCTGGGAGGGAGTTCCACAGCCATGGAGTGGCCACCGAGAACACCCTCTCCATAGTAGCTCCCCTCAGTACTCGGGGGACCTCGAGACGGGCGCTCCCGGATGACCACAGGGGCCGGTCAAGGGCACAGGGAGTGAGACGGTCCCGCAGATAGGTAAGGCCAAGCTGTATAGGGCTTTATAGGTAAGAACCAGCACCTTGAATCGGGCCCGGAAGACTATAGGCAGCCAGTGCAGAGAACGGAGCACCGGTGTAATGTGCTCCTGGTGGCCCATCCCCGTAAGGAGACGGGCCGCCGCATTCTGCACCAGCTGCAGTCTCCGAGCCGTCAACATGGGCAGCCCCATGTAGAGCACATATGGGGTTACATTCATAACTATAATAGGATTCTGATTTGTAATATCATTTTTTGATGTATCCTGAAGATTAAAATGACATCAAACATGAATGATTACATATATGAATTTTGGAATTATAGTAATTTGCTTTTTACATAAACCTATTATTTTTGTAAAATATCTTCTTGTCACACAGTCTCCACTGCCTTTGCTGCTCGTCCAGGGCCCAAGCTAGAGCAGAAGCAAAGGCAGGTTTCACTAGCAAGTCCCATAAACCAGTGGTGAGTCAAACCCTCCCCCCCCCCCTTCCATTTAACTTGTGTATGAACCAGCTGGCATGGAGCCTGCAACTGAGTATTTTCTGGTGCTGTCCATGCAGAATTACATTGTAATTTTATCACTGGGGCTTCCAGTTTTCAGGAGCTTGTCATCCCCCTGACATCAGCAAAAACAGGTTAAGCAGGAAACAAAGTCTCAGAAGGATTCACGATAAGGGAAATAATCTCCGCTAAGGCAGGGATCATTACATCAAGGCTCACACAAACTCAAAGGTTGGGCTGCACCCACGTCAGTGCCTTGAAGGGGTGACTTGTTGAAACACAAGCAACCACCAAACATTTTCAGTACAGCAACACAGTCCCTCTGTGCTCCTTAGTGTAACACAGAGTAAAAGTCCATCAGCACTCTGCTTAGAATCACAGAGCTTAATGATGGATAAAAGCCTAGAAAACTAGCTAGACCTCCCATCCTGTCAGTGCTCGGAGCAGAGTACCAATATCCAGTAGCAATTTATTCGTACTCAATGGATTCATTGACACTGTAATGGCTAGTCCTTTAGCTTTGTGATCTGAGGAAATCACAGGAAAGCTGCTATTAGTATTTCAAAACAGCAGGTGCACAACAGCAGATGCAAAATACCTTCTCCACTGCATGCCTCATATCTGCATGCAGCTTCTGCAGTCAAGGAATGCAGGTGTGTGGGAAATGTGCATACAACCAGTTAATCATTTGTGGCACATGCACTGTGATTTGGGGTGCATTTTGAGATAGCAGTGCATTCAAGATCAGTTCTTTTTTACCCAGGCCTCATTCTGAAATGTGGGATGGTGAGGAAGGGGGAGAAATGGTAGGGGGAGAGTATGTATCTAACTTCTCTGGAAATCAGGAGTCTAATATTTGCCTACAGTGAGTTAGCAACTAAATTATCTTATTGGCCGTAGCTTAATATCTATGGTGCATCAGCATTATAAGATCAGACCTCTGTTTGGCACAATTAACACATCCACTTCTGCTCAGGACTGAAAGATTATGAGTATGGTGAAAAGTCAGGAATGAGCTGCATTGGCAGAGATATGGGGCGTCAAAGAGGTAGTAAGAATTGAATAGTCAAATTAGGGTAGTTGCTAGAATGAGGCATTTGCCCGCAGAGACAGATTCCAGCTAGAAATGCCAGCCCCCCACTGTCACAACTGTAGAATCTCACTCATTTCCCCAGTTTTTAAATGTCATTAGAGAGGAATATGTCTGCTTTTAGGATTAAAGATTCTAGTTCCAGTTTCCTATGAACTGCAGTTAAAACAATTCAATGGCAGTTAATTTCTCTTCTCCCCTCCACTCCATCACCAGACAATCTGACCCTGTTTCCGAGTTATGCAGGTAGAGGAACAAAAAAAAAATCTTCACTCCTATGAGAAATCTGTAGATGCCAAACGGAACCTATATGACCTATCCTGGTGCTCTTAAGGAGGACGAAAGAAGGAAATACTGGATTTACACTCTTTGACCACAATCTACAAACCACTTACTTCAGGGTAGCCCTATTGAAGTCCTGCAGGCTTCAGCGGAGCTACTCTGAAGTAAGTGATTTGTGGACTTCAGTCTTTGAGAGCAAATCTCATCTCCCTCCCTCTGGCTGCCTTATCGCTTGAAAGACAAAAGCTGTCTCTTGGCTAAATTCACATGTTTGGAATTGGTCTGGCTCAATTTTCCTGAGATTTTTTGAGAAATATGTAGGTGGTGCAAGGTGGTTCTGCCCCAGTGGGGACAAAACTGAAACTGGAACGAAACAATTCACTCAAAAACAGCTTGTCACCAAAGTGTTTCCATTCAAGCTGTACAATTATGGGCTGTAATGTACTTGTGATGGGATTCAGAAGAGCTGGGTTGAAATTTGAAGAACAAATCTATTGGGGATTCAAAGGCTGAAATATGGAACTTACCATTTTGAGGCACATAATCAACCAGAAATAGGGGTAAGTCAAAAATCCATTGAGAATTGAAATTTCAATGGATATTGAGAATCTGAAGACTGAAATATCAAATTTGCATATTTGACCTGCCTTAATATTTAGTAACATTCAGAGTAAAGGTGCAATCTTGTCTCTGTTTAAATGAATAGTTAAATGCCCATTCAATAGAGTCCAGATTACACCAGAGGTAGGTTAGTTCTGCTCATCTCACAAGTTTTCTAAAACCCAAGCACAGCCGGTCAACTTGGTGATTGGCAACCCGCCTGTGCTCTTTCCTCATTACACCTCATCCCCGACAAGAAGAATCTAAACACAGGCCCTGATTCTGCAAGGTGCCAAGTTCATCCTGAGAGATCGTTGTGGAATCTACAACATGAGGTCGCCCAGGGTGGCCACCTGCTTTTGGTAGCACAGCTCTGGTCATTATTTGTTTTGCAGTACGATCTAGAGGCCTCGGGGTCCCCTGTTGGGGTACAAACCTACAACATGATCCTTAAGCTGTTGTGCTGGCAGTTTAAGGATCATGCTAATACTAACACAGTCCTTGCTCCAAAGTCTAAATAGGCAAAGGATGGAAGGAGAAGTCAAGGCACAGGGGATGGCTTGCTTCAGGTTGCACGGCCACTCAACAGGAGAACCGGAAGTAGAACCAAATCTCCACACCACCCTAGAGCACATTCGCACATACATTAAAATGCTGCTCTTCCTAAATGCAGTCAATTTCAAAATGTGCTTAAAGAAACCCATGTGCTATTCACACTATCCTTTTTCTGCACATTTAAGCCATTTTACACAAGGCGCCTTTTTACATTCACACATGTCAGCTTGTTGTAAGTCCACTAGCCCAGCCCCTCAGGTGTGTGTGTGGGGGGGGGGAGGGGGAGGAGAGGAATGGCAGCAGAGCAGGAGCCGAGCCGAGAGCCGGGGAAGCGGGTCAGTGTCATGGCAGTTACACAGCGCCCCGGCTCCCTGAGAGTGGAGAGGAGCTGAGCCGGGGAGCAGGGTGCTGTGCAACTGACATGACACCGACATTCTGACAAGAGGATTTATGCGGGTCATTTCAAATGCGCGCTTGTAAAGGTAGCTTTTGGCTGCCCTTCAATGCACTGGAAAAACAAACGGAAGAACTGCTAAATAAGCGCATGGAGTCTTTCCCACCTCGGTCTAATATGCGGAGGAAAGAAAAAAGCGCTGATTTAATGTATGTGTGAATGTGCTCCTAGAACATGGGTGGGGAGCTTGCAGCCCATGTGCCAAATGTGGCCCATGGCTGTCTTTTACTTGGCCTCTTTCTAATTCCTGGCTCTTGGCCATGGACCCAGTCTCTATTCTCAAACCCTTAATGAGTGTGCGCAGGGGAAGGGAGCCAAGATGTAGACGTGCACTCAAGGACAGGAGATGGATCCAAGGCAGTGATCCATGATCTGGACCTTCCTTTCCTTCCTTGCACCATGCGATTGCGCACACCACCCTCTCTCCCAGCTCCTGTCCAGCCCATGGAACTTGCACTAATTTTCAAAGTGGCCTATGAGAAGCAAATTTTTCCCCAGCCTGCTCCAAACCAAACAAATGTTTGCTGTTTTATGCCATCAGGCTTATCTTCTCTCTGCTCTGTCTTAAGTCCAGGGACCTGCGTTCACTGCATTTTCCACATTGCCATCAATGGGGAAAATGCAGTGAACATGGGCCCTTGCTTAACTCCCAAGCATCCCACCTCCCATTATCATTACTTACCACTCCAGTAGCTGTGGTAAAGATCCCAATACCCCAAGCTGTGACAGTAAAACAGAACTTGAGATCAGTAACTACATGGTAACAGGGAGACTGCTCCTGTCTTTCCTTCTTCTTTTCATCACTCAAATTTGCTTCTATGAAGCTTTTTTCTTCCTCACACTGGACAAGCATGTGTATCACCTGCGGTCACAGTCTGTAGCTCCCAGAGTACACATAATTGGCTCAAATTGATATCAACCACCAGATGGGCAGGCTTTCCACCAGTACCTTATTTTTACAGAGGAGAAATTATTAGGCTGAAAGACCTTGACCTGCCCAAGGCCACTCAATGAGATCAGGATTTGAACTCAGGATGCCTAGCTGCAGGCCCCAGAGGAGTTGCTAGGCTGGAATGGGCCCCCTGCCCTCCCAAGAGGTAGGGGACACAGCTGTGTCAGGGTGTGTGGGCCCCCAGGTTTGTGGGCCTCAGTGCTGCCACACTGCCTATACCTACTGTTGCTATGTCCTTGCACCACACTGGAGAAACAGTCTAAGGGCGTTTATAAACGAGATGAAAATGGCGGCTGATCCCTTTTACAGCTGCCATTATTTTCGTCCGTTTAAATGTCTGACGCGCTCGACAGCAGCGTCTTTCCCGCATCCGGCCGGCCTGGTGATCCTTCCCCCTTAGACGTGGATCGCCGGTGTGCCGGCTTTAACCCGCACTTCTGGGTCACGCAGGCAGGGAGCGCACGCGCAGAGACGCTCCGCAAGGACGAGCATGCGCAGTTACTCTCTGGGACGCGTCTGATGCTCTTTTAAACATCAGACATGTCACAGAGAGTAATGTGGGGTTTAGACCCAGGGTGGAGCCCTCTCCCGCTTGGGAGAGGGCTCGTTTATAAGCGCCCTAGGAGTCTACTAGTCTGCCTGAGGCAGCTGAAGCCGCATCTTGCTCTGTTTTACAGAATCAATTTTAGTGTGTGTTGCCCTCTGATGCGGAGGATGTTCTGGGGGCTGTTTGAGCCACTTATTGTGAACTGGACCTATGCCCGTCCTGGCTGGTGAAGACCAGCTGGAAGATGTTTGGGCCATTGCTGGCCGGGATAGTGAATGCCTACCTTAGGGAGGGCAGAGTCCCAGACTGCCTCAAGGAGGTGGTGGTGTGGCCTCTGCTCAAAAAACCATCATTGGACGTTGACGTCCTGGCCAGTTATCAGGCGGTCTCTAACTTTCTCTTTTTAGGGAAGGTTTTTGAGCGGGTTGTGGCTCGTTAGCTTCGGGAG
Organism: Sphenodon punctatus; assembly: GCA_003113815.1. Taxonomy (NCBI): domain Eukaryota; kingdom Metazoa; phylum Chordata; class Lepidosauria; order Sphenodontia; family Sphenodontidae; genus Sphenodon; species Sphenodon punctatus. Next base: position 1,445,438 of record QEPC01006805.1, on the reverse strand, counting down.
CATCTGGATCAAATCAGTTTCCTAGATCCTTGCAGTCTGGCTTTCGTCCAGGTTATGGCACCGAGACTGCGCTTGTGGCCTTGGTTGATGACCTCTCCCGAGAGTTGGACCACGGTCGTTCGACCCTGTTGTTCCTATTAGATCTCTCGGCTGCATTCAATACCATTGATCATGAATTGTTGGTGACTCAGTTGGGGGACTGAGCCGGTGTGGGCGGGACTATCCTTGAATGGTGCCGCTCCTTCCTGGCTGGGAGAATGTAATGTGTGGTGCTAGGTAATTGTTCATCTTCTCCCCGGGGCCTCACGTGTGGAGTCCTGCAAGGTTCCATCTTATCCCCTCTCTTTTTCAATGTGTATATGCAGCTTTTGTGGGAGGTCGTCTGAGGGTTTGGTGTTAGGTGTCATCAATATGCTGATGACACCCAACTGTAGCTCTCTTTTTCATCAGATCCAGACCCGGCAGTCTCAGTGCTCATCCAGTGTTTGTCAGCTGTGGGGGACTGGATGAGGACGAGCCACCTGAAGTTGAATCCCGACAAGATGGAGGTGATGGTTGTGGGAAATGCCAGGGGAGTGATGGACCCCATCATTGATGGGGTCCGTCCTCCCCTGGTATCTCAGGTCTGTAGTCTGGGGGTGCTCCTAGACTTGCGGCTCTGTCTGGATGTCCAGGTGGCAGCTGTGGTGAAGGGTGCATTTCGACAATTACATCTGGTGCGACAGCTTAAGCCATATGTCTTGGACACAGACCTTGCCACGATCATCCATGTTTTTATGACCTACAGTCTAGACTACTATAACACGCTCCATGTGGGGATAACCCTGGTTACGGTCTGGAGACTGTAGCTGATGCAGAATGTGGCAGCTCATTTCCTTAGGGGGACGAGTCATCACAAGCACGTTACTCTGGTGCTCCGTTCTCTGCACTGGCTGCCAATAGTCTTCTGCGCCCAATACAAGGTGTTGGTTCTGACCTTTAAAGCCCTGAACAGTCTGGGCCCCACTTATCTGCGGGACCGCCTCACCCCCCAGGTCCTGGATCGGTCAGGGGCGCCCTCCTTGGTGTCCCCTGGATATCCCAGTGTCAACTATGAGGAGGGTGTTCTCAGTGGCCGCAACACGTGTGTGGAACTCCCTCCCGTTTGAAGGTCTACCTGGCCTTAGACCTCCCCTCTTTCCATAGACCGTGTACGACCTGGCTGTTCCGCTGGGCCTTTGATGAGGGTGATGGTTGGGGTTTTTTCTGCCTGGGTTATTTTAATGTTTTATATTTGGGGATTTTATGTGGTTTTATTATGTTGTTAGCTGCCCCGAGATGCGTAAGCAGGAGGGGGCAGCATAAAAATGTGAATGAATGAATGAATAAATAAATAAATAAATACTAACAATACAAAGATTCAGGTGTGGGATTCTTGATGGTTTTGTGTCAGATATGTAGTAACCAGCTTCGCTGCTCACTGATCCATGCCAGAAGGAATTCTAGCTGGAAGGGGCTAAGTTCCCAGCAGCCGTTTGCTTTCCCTGCTCCCGAGCTACTGCTGAGCACTCGGACCATGCAGGGAACTGTTGGTATGGCAGAAAGCTGAGATTACCAAAGAGCAGCCCCCATCCAACAGAATATCAGAATTGGCAATCATGGCATGAAAACAAGCAAGCACCTCAGGGACAAAACTTTTATATGTAAACAACATGCAAACTGAAGGCCTGGAAATGATCTTGCTTATGCTGGTGTAAATCAGGTGTAATCACACTGAATTCAAAGGATTTACATCACTGAAAAAGTGAAATTAGAATCAGGATCCAGATAAGTGTAGACTGACTACACAGGGTTTCCCTATGGGGGGTCCACAATAAACTTGAAATAACAACATGAGTGTGAGAAGCACTTGTGTAAAATATGAGCCCACAGAGCCTCAAACAGGGGGAGCAATGGCCTATGGAAAGCCCACAGCAATTCAGGAGAGGGCACCAACCTATGGGGCCTATGAATAAATTAAAAACAACATACATGTAACATGGGCTCTCGGGATCCACAAAGCAGGGAGCTCCAGTCCCTGAAGGAGATGTTATGTATAACTAATACCCGCCCCCACACCCATTTCACACAGAGCCCTAACTTCCCTGCATGAAGGAAAATCCAGCCCAATGAAATTTCAATCTATGTTGGAAAATGAACTTAAGCTCACTCCAGCATAACCTTAGCATTTAACCAGAACGATTTCCTACAAAACTCTTTTGGAAACTCTTCTGGGAATAAATAATAAAGTTGGAATCCTAGAAGGAAAGGAACCGTTCTCAACATGAGTTCCTGCGGACAGAGCAACTTATAGGGAGGGAACAACCAAGAACTTTGTCCTGGGCAGAGGGGAATTCAGACTAGCTAATGGCTGTTCTCCTGACAGCTCACAATGGCTTTTTGACCAGCTCCCCAATTTAAGAACTTGTCCCAGGCTCAAAGAATTCTGTGGCATGCACAGCGAGTGGAGTATGCAGCTTCATTACTTTAGTGAGTCTGGTCAGAGAGAGGGATGGACAAACGCAGTCAAAAGGGGGGAATAGTGTGACCCATGGGAAAGCCCTGGGAACCAGGAAATACAGAGGTGACAAACAGGCACGGTGCCAGCCCCTGACTACCGAAGTCCACACCTGCAAAGCACACATCACATGCACACTCATACTTTGGTACAGGTCCTAAGGGCGCTCGCAAGGTAGTGAGACTGCGTCTCACTACCTTGAAAGACAGCAGATTGCTGATGTGGATGTGAGGGCGAAGAATTCCAGGGCCGGTGTGATGCGGGAAAGACACGGCTGCAAACCGCGTGGAGCATTTAAACAAACAGGAAGAAAGGCGGCTGTTTAGACGTTCAGCATTTACACAAACAGGAAGAAAGGCGGCTGTTTAGAGGATCAGCATTTACACAAACAGGAAGGAAGGTGGCTGTTTAGAGGATCAGCTGCAAAGCTGGAGTGGCAGATCAGAAAGTGAGATATTAATCAGTCAAAAAATCCATGAAATTTACATCCAGAAACAAAACTTGCCCCTAGTTTCTCAGAATGACCTACTGGTATACTGACACACACACACACACCCCTCTTGCCAGCACCCACCTGTTAGATTCTCAAGAGCTGGTTCAGAGAAGCTCTACCATTAACTGGATGCTTAGGAAGAAGAAGAGAGAGGCAAAATTGTCCAAGGCAGCAGGAAGACAACTTTCCAGTGCACGCTGATCAACACGGTGGAAAAGGAGTTCTCTGTGTAGGAGAGTCTGATGCAGCTTCTGGGAGTCCTCCCTCCTGCCTGGGAGCTGTGTGTGTCGAATATTTTCTCTGGCATGCTGGTTGCTCTGTGTCACTCCTCTGCTGCTGCCTCAACGGAGAGGCATTGGTTGAACTGCAGCTGCCTCCCCCGCTAGTAGGGAAGGCTTTGTTTGCCTCTGTCTGACCCAAGCCACCTAGTGGAAGAGCCTGGCCCTTGCATTGTTTCAAGAGATCCCACAGCTGTGCTCTCAATGTCAAGACAGTGGAGGAATGAGAAACAACAATCCGGAATTAAAAGCTACAGATTATGCCACACCCACCCACCCATCCCTGTGCTTGCAAACCCCACTATTCCTATGATTTCCATATCCCTACTCTATATGCCCATGGGTAGAGTGGCTAGCTACGCAGATTTTAGAAGACATTTATGAGAACTATAGGTTGCAGCCCTGCAACCTGTATTTCTCACGTGCTCTCTAATAATTGCATAACTGGCCACCCTAACGCCCATACCCTCCATGGGCCCCACCCCCAGGCATTTACACACCCATGCACCCACATTTACACACATTTCTGAACTTGTTCTCAGAAGCGTATTTAAAATGGGTGCAGTTACTCTGGAGTCGCTGCATGCTGGGTTAACTATATTTCCAAGCCAATGTCAGGTGCCTCACAGATTTCGGAGTCTCTTTGTTTTTCAAAGGGGTTCTTTTGTGGGGGGGGTTTAGAATTAAAGTCATTTTATTAGCAACCTCATCACCAGTAGCATAGTCAGCTTTAGGGGCAGATGATCAATATGGCCGTCCTAGGCACCCACAATGTTCAAGGATGCCAATTCACCCCATTTGTGTAGAATTAGGTGGTGGCACCAACTTAGGTGGAGGGGCACCTGTTTTTATTCCTGGGCACCAAAACTCATATGGCCAGCCCTCACTGGGGACAAGAACACAGAGTTAGGGAAGGCCATCTGGTCAGGGAGAAACTGGTGGGAAGTCTTACTGCAACGGCACCAAGAGCTGGGAAAGGGCCTTCTTCTGATAATTTTTGATGGTCTTTAGAGTGTTGAAATGAATACACATTTCCATATTCAAGATTATTCACATTTTTGGAAAGGCTTCTGAATAAATAGCCAAATTATTATTGGCCGCAGAAACAATATTTGCATATCTGTTTATCTGGGTATTTTGCTTTGTTTTTTTCAGTCACTTTGGTCACTTCAATTTGGTTATTTAATTTCAGCACTATTCAGCGCTATTGCAAACCAGACTGCTGTGCCAGAATACCACAGTGACCAAAACAGCAAAACAAGGGACCAAAACAACCAAATCAAAATATCCCAAATGGATATACATTTCCACAAACTAAGCACTAACCAAGCAGTAATTAATATTGTTATGGTCAGACCATTACCTGCTGAAGGCCCAGATCCCTGCCCTCCTTTGCCCCCATCGGGGTGGTGAGCTGGTTAGGATGATCCACCCTTGGAGACTAATGGATCCATTAGGATTCCAGACCCCTTATGGGGATTTACCCGCTGACCTTGATAGCCTCCCTGTCGATGTCCTGGTTAATTTATGGTATGACATTCTGACCCAGGCTACTGACACAGTGGCACCCAGGCATCTGTTCCCTCTGTGGCGGCAGTACAGGTCTCGCTGGTATACAGAGGACCTGAGGCTGCTAAAGTGAGAGGACAGGCGGTTAGAACGCAGGTGGCATGCCAAAGCTGACCGGCTGTGGTATAGTCTGTTTTTGAACGACTATGCTGTGGAAGCAGTGAAGAAAGCTTTCTTTGCTGCCGCCATAGCGTCTGCAGTGCTGTCCAGTGGAGCTTTTCCGGGTGGTGAATAACTTATTAAATTCTGACTGTCTCCACCTGCAGTTACTCATTGGCTGCCCACTGGGATGAGTTTGCTACCTACTTTACAGACAAAGGCCCTTTTTAGATAGGCGGCAGTGCGGCACCCACTCATGAACACCCAGAAATCTGGGTATCCGTACGTGGGTCAGTCTCGTGTAAAATCTGCAGTGGGTCAGTTGGGGGGTGGGTGGGTGTGCATGCGTGCTCCCGCAAATATGCATTCACACCCACCTCCACCCATTACCCATGCACAGAGCAACCAACAAAAAGCGTGGTTGCTCCATGCATGTAGATGGGTGTGCGCCTGTCTACACCCTCTCCCACCTACCACACATGGATTCGTGGGAACACTGACACCCCACCCACGCTGTAGCCCATGTGAAAAGGGCTAAAGGGCTAGTTCCCCAAGCCCTTTAGGTGGGGGGGGGGGTAGGGTTTGGAAGGGAGGGTGAATTTTATGATTTGTTTTTAAATTTGTGGATTTGGTTTTAGATGTTTTATTGTTAATTTTTTTGTGGTGTTCACCGCCCCGAGCTGCCTTTGGGCAGGAGGGGCAAGATATAAGTTTTAAATAAATAAATAAAATAAAAAAACTAATCCAGATTTGGGACGTGAGTAATCCACATCCTGGATCAACAATCAACATACTGGATCAATAGAGTTTTCCCTAAGATAATGCAGAAGCTAATTCAGACTCAAATTCTGTGGTACGTAGAGTGTAGTTTCCCAATCATGCTGCATCCCAATGGCTTGTTAACACTCCTCCTGACAACTGAAGCAAGCATGTTCCTTCCAGGTTCACAAGACAGCCCTCTTCGGAGGAAATCTCAGTCTTTAAATCCTTCTGTCTTTCCCTGCCTTATAGGTGAGACATAGGGTTTACTTGTGAGAGAGATAGCACAAGAGAGGATGGGAAAGGCGAAACGTAGATAAGGACTCAGGTGTGGTGTGGGTAGGAGAGAGAGGCACAGCACAGACTCGTCTTCACTGCATTTTCTCCATTGCCACTAATGGGGAAAACACAGTGAACACAGGTCTCTGTGCATAGGTAAGGTAGGGTGCAGTAAACATGGATCTCTGCCTCTGAGCAAGGCAATTCTATATACTTTAAGGGTGACTCTGACTGAAGGCTGGCTTAGTGTGTAAGAGAGTTGTCCACTTCAGTGGCAGAGCAGTGATTGGAACCCAAACAAGCTGGTACTCAACCTCATGCTTAAAACCACTAATGCCCATTCTTAACACCCCTTTTTGTAATAGACACAAGGGGTGCCTTTAGACAGAACGAAATGTACATGTTAGGGGGCGTAAACACATGTATCTGTTCTGTCTAAGCATTGTGATGAATTTCCACCACACATTCACCCTCTTTTTGCTCCTCATAAACACCCAAGTGCAGCCCGGATCTTCTCCAACCATCACATGGGTGTTTTTTGGACTTTGGTGTCCCCTGTTGCGTCTAAGCCGAAGCGGTGTGTGTTGATGCAAAAAATGCCCATAACTTCCTATTTCTGGTCATAGAGACTAGTATTTTGTAGAGGGGAGAGATGCACTGTAACTCTCTATCCTGTTGAATTCATTGGTTTTCCCGTGATTCTTTGCGTTTTAAGTTCCCACCGTCTCCCTGCTTAGGAGTAAAGGCTTTTATTATGATTAATTAATTAATTATTATTATTATAAGCATTTATATAGCACCAGCGATGTACCTGGCACTTTACAGAAAACAAGATAGACACAGATGTATGTTTCTGATGGGCAGTATAAAAAAACTCCCTCCTTTCTCTCCCCACTTAGGAGCAAAGGCTTTTCCTTTGCTGATGTATGTTTCTGATGGACAAAGTAAGAAAACGCGCTCCTTTCTCTCCCTCTGTCCACTTAGGAGCAAAGGGGACTTTGTATGTGAGGAGGCGGTGGAGAGGGGGAGCAAGCAAAGGGATTTCCTTGATCCATGTGAATGACACATAGGCCCTTTTTACATGGGCAGCGATGGGTGGGGGGATGGGTGTGTGACCTTTCTCATGGACACACACCCAGCTGCACTCATGGAGCCTCCTCCGGTTTGCTGGATGGCTCCATGGGTGGGTGATGGGTGGAGATGGGTGTGTGTCGGGAGCACACACGTTTCCCCCCCCCCACGCTGTTTGCACAGAACACCCATCCCCCCACCTGCCACCATGGCGTGTACACGGCCGCCCCCCGTCACACATCCAGCGACGGGGCGGAGGGGGGACGCAGCTGTGTAAAAATGGCCATAGAAAGAACACATTGACAGGGGCTAGGGAAATTATGGGGTGTGTGCACATCCAATGCAGTTAAGCGTGCACACAAAATGGGGGGTACAAAGTGTTAAAGAACTTGACATTTTTGTGCCAGAGAAAAGGAAAAAAAGAGACACTTCGGATGAAATGCGGTCAGTCAGGAATTTTCTTCCCTGTTAACACCTACTTTCTGTGATGTCGTTAACGTAACATGATTTTCACAAGTACGTCAGAAATGCACGCTGGGATATCATACAGGAAACTGACTGGAAGGTGCACATGCATCCTTCCATCGAACACCCAAATTTGATCTGTCTAAAGGTGTCCATGATGGGAGAAACTCCAGATGCAGGAGAATTTCATGGAGGGGTAGCTGTGGTAGGAGGGGAAGGGACCATGTAGTGCAGTCATTTTGCTTAATAGAGAGAGCAATAAATGAAAACTAAAAATGTGGTTGCTCCGAAGAACTGCTGTTTATTGCTCCTACGCTGCCATCACACCCTTTTAGAAGCCTATGCTTCAACTGCACAGCTGTGATCCAATGTGGGGGAAGGAATCGCATTTCAAAGAACAGCATTCATAGAAAAATAGGAAACATGGGGCTTTTTTCATTTTGCAATTCACATGGGTCTTTTCAGACCTAAATCACCTGTAAGCTTATGCTTCCTACAAACAAGATATTTTGCTATCCTTCCTCTGCTGAGTAAAAGAGTCTGGATTTCAAGGCTGTGAAAACTGAAATATGACAATAGTAAAAGAAAATTCCTCCCCCACAGGCATTTCCGGTACCGTAACACAAAACCACTCTGCTTCTGACTTTTCAATGCAATCACTTTGAGCAGCAAGTTACAGCCAGCAGTTTGCTCATAATAGCTGTGTTTTGCATCTATCATGGTTTTGAGTAATTGTGGGGTGTCAAAGATTTCGCAAGACACTTACTGTAAAAGCCCCAGGCACTTTGCAGACATTCCAGCTCTCCAGAAATAAAGAAATCCAGAGCTCGATGGCACTGCTCTTAGTAGGCCTGGGTTTGTTGGTTTGAACTTCATTTATTAAAGTGAAGCTCTTAAGGGGAACCTGCCACAATGACTTTGTGACTTAGCAATGCTCTGGGGTAAGATTATCCATGGAAATAGCATTAACGTAGGCACAGGTCCCATTAAAGTGAATTGTGCCAATTTAGGTGCCACTCCCACAAAGGATTGTGCTGTATGGAAACATTAATCCAATAACCAACAGTTAGAATCTGATACCATATCTTCCAACATAGCCAAGAGTCAGAGGGACAAGTGCCCCCCCTTCATGTGATAAGCCCCCCTCCTCCGGTGTACTTACTCACACCAGTCTCAACATCCCAAGTGGATAAAGAGGGACAAAAGCACTCCTGTTTATTGTTCCACTTAGTTTCTTGTCATTCCATCATCTTCCCATTGGCTTCACCATTGCTTTTCATGGGTGTCTCTCCCTCCCTCCTGTCTCTCTTGCTTGAAAGAGGGACTTTGACCCCCTGAAAGAGGAACAGTGGGATTCAGCACCCAAAGAGGGATCATCCCTCCTAAATAAAGGCTGTTAGCAGGTATGCGACAGTGGTATATGTGGATGCTATGGAGTTGATACTTCAGGGCACAATCCTCAAACCACCATCTGCCCCAGAGGTGATGGTTTGAGGATTGCAGCCTTAGCCCAGAACCCCATGTGTGTGTCCATACAACAAAAGCATAACTATGATGGTCACCCTTGTAATTGCCTCAGAAGAGGAGGCAAAGACTGAATGGGCTATGGAGAATGAAACCCCTCTGCCCCTTAGCATTGATGCCCCAATAGGGCAATGTATATAGATGCCTGCGTCTCTGTTAGGTGGTTTCTAATCTATAAATTATCTAAAACAAAAAACCGAATGGTTTAAAAAAATGTTAAAGGAACAACCATTTCCAAAACAAAAAACTTTCCTCTTAAAAAACATTTCACAAAATACATTTTACCCTAACTTAAACTCCAAAAAACATGAACATGAATTACAATTCAAATTAAAAAAACATTTAACATACATTACAACAAAAATTAAACACCAAAAAGCATGGAAATTATTTACAGATTTTCCATTTATATTCCATAATTTGCCATCAACATTAAGGGAAGATATGTACTTACTTTATTACCACACCTACTTACTCTTACTAATATTTACCAATAAGTACATGATCACATTATTTCTTTAAAGGTTGTTTATTTATTAGCATGAATCACTTAAGGCAGTTTGAAAAAATGTTCGTAACTCTGTCCTTTTGTGCAGAATTGCATTGTATACAACCGATTGTATACAGCGGTCTACACTAACTTTGTCAACATTTCATTGTATAGTGTCTACAATTTCTATACCTGTAAAGGCTCCCTTTCAAGCGAGCTGCTTGACCAAATGGAGCTAGCAGTCATCCCCGACCCAGATGGGTCCCTATGGCGCAGAATGCTTTGTATTAGCCTTGGGACCCAAGCCCACTGATAGAGAGAGCCTCTTGTGTCTGTGCCACCCCCGGCCACCAGTGTCTCGCAGGTGGGAGCCCATAATAGGCAAAAAGCCAGGGCCAGGGGGTGCCTTGTCCAAAGAGAGCTTCGGGGCTGAACAGTTTCACAGCCCAGACCACAGCAAGAGAGACAACTACTGAATTTAGGACTGACTTTTGTTCCCACTCAACAGAATAGGTCCTTTGACATTAGATTAGATTTATTTCAATGTTTTAGACTTATACACCTCAAGAAGTTGTGTTTTTTTGGCGGGGGCGGGGGGGGGCGTATAATAAAGATAACAGTGTGTCATATACTCCATTTCGATCTAAATTAACATTTACTCCTGTGAGCAATATTGACCCGGCTATCACCACCTTTGAAAGGTTGGTCTTAGAGGATCTAAATAAATTATTGTCTAAGAAAACTCGGATTCATTATAATTTAACAAAAAGAGATTGTGAATTGATTATGAATGTGGCTAATGATGAGACTGTGATTCTCAAACCAGCTGATAAAGGAGGAGCCATTGGTCTTATGAATATTGAGGATTATCGTGCTGAGGTTATACGATTATTACAAGGCAGGCCGTTTTTACACAGACATCACTCACCCACAAACACCCATCGGATGGGTAGAAGAGCGTCCTTGTAAATGTCAATGGGTGGGTGTGCACGCTCCCGCAACCCATCCACCAACAGCCACGGAGCATCCAGAAAGGAGCCGACATGCTCCGTGGGTGGAGATGGGTCTTCAACACCCACCCATCTGTTTAAACGGCAAAACTAGCACACCCATGGGCTTACCGGAGCATGGCTGCTGGTGACAGCGGGGAGAACATGGAGCACTGAGCAGCTGGAGGTGATTGGACCAGTGCAACTTCCGGGTCCAGCCCATAAAGGTAGTGTGAGCCCACAAGGCACCTTGTGTGCACGGCCTTAGGCGCTGGAGAGGTGCCTGGTCGCTGTTTTGCTTTGCGGTTTGATGGTGTTATTCTCCCGGACGGGGCTGGCCTTCATTACTAACTGGAGGTAAACATTTGGTCATAGTACCTGAGGCTCCCCATTCAAGACACGATCAAGATTAAGACTAATAGTCAGCTGGGGCATTTGGGGATCCTGCAGAGGCCAATTGTCTTGAACTGTGATTTACTCTGCCTGGCGAGCTGGGTATAAGTGGTATATATTTGTCCGGGTTTCTATTTTGTTATAATGTCCAGAAAAAGGAGTCGGCAAGGAGCCTCTGTTGCGGACTTATCACACTCTAAACAACTAAAACTGGACAGGTTTTTAGCGCCACAGGGTGAGGAGCTTGTGGTAGGAGATGGTTTAATTAGAACAAGATCAGCAAGCTTCCCTTCGGCCCAAGGAGAGCTATCTCACTTGGGGAAGGGAGGAAACCAATATAGTAACCAATCCTTTCACTCAGAAAATTCTTTGGATCCAACTTTTGAGTAGGGAAGAACTTTCCAGTAGTGGTATTCCCCAGCTGTTTGACCCCGCAGATCCAGTGTCGTTGGAGTTTTATTTTATTTATTTATTTATTTTCTTACATTTATGCCTACAGCATTTTGGGGCGATGTACAATTAAAAATTAGTTAAAACATTTCCTTTCTTTAAAACTTCAACAATTAAAACATCCAGGGATAGGAAAAAATTAAAAAAGAACAGGGAGAGTAAAAACCCTATCCCACCCTCCCCAAAGGCCTGGGCGAACAGCCAGGTTTTACACGCCCGCCGAAGTGTTAGGAGGCTAACCAAGAAGTTAATGGGGAACCAATGCTTCTTGATAGGGGATCTTATTAAGAAATTGATTGGGCAATTGGATATGATTACAAAGTTGTTGCAAGCTCAGAAACAGCACTTAGAGAAAGTTGAGGGATTTATCGTGGAATATAGGGCAGGTGCCCTAAATAGAAGGTTGTCGAAATGTGATGAAGTTCCTAGGACTATCTCAGCTGCCAAGGAAACCCCCTTTAAGCCAGCTGAGGGTGAGAGCATTATTTCGCCGGTTAGAGCTCGAGGAGTCACCCACAGGACCTTTGTTAGGGCTCTAGATCCTCGTGGCCAGACTAGTATATCTTTGCGGTCCTGGGGTGAGAATAATGATTCCCCAGTTAGACCATGGGGATCTGCCTCTAGGACCTTTTTTCAGAGCCAGCAAGGGCATAAGAGTGGCGCCTTATATAGAAGACAAATTATGTTAAATAAAAGAGCCATCTCTTTAAAAATGTCACGATTACCTAATGGCTTTTTTCCCCAGTGGAAATACATTGCCATTTGTCAGCTATTGCTGGCTACCCAATCCCCATGGAATAAATTAGTTTCTATCAAAGTCTTCCTGCTTCAGCCTACCAACAGCGGTTGGTAGTTTATTTTCGATCTCCTAGCTGGTAGCACGATTATTGACTCAGTCAGATGTCTTTTTCTCCTGGTGTGTTCAGATGGGAGAGATACTGGATAGCTCTAGTGGGCATCCTTCGTATCAGGATGGGGCATATAAGGGGGGAAGGTATGGGCAGTTGCAGTTGCCCCTCGATAGTCTATCAAAAAGAGCCTATGGTTGGACACAGCAGCCCTAGAAGGTGTGGAAGATTGGGAAGTGATGTCCCCTGTGGCCCATCAATCAGTACCCCAAATAGAAACTTCTTTGGCAGTTACCTCATGACAATATTCGATCCAAGGACTTGAATCTTTTTCAGTTTGTTCTTGGAATTCGTCTGCGTGGCAGGCGTGTAGGGGGAATGTGGAATTTATGTCTTATGTGAGGAACTTCCAGGTTCTATTTATCCAGGAAACATGGGTCAAGGATACGCTGGAGATGGAAGGTTTTAAGTCATTTTCCCTGCATGCTAGTTCAGTTAATGCAGGAGGTTGGCTTAGTGGTGGTCTAGGGTGCTTTTTGGCGGAGAATTTGGGTGCTACGTTGATTCTAGAAATTAAATGTCCACCTTTTGCCCTTGGTTTGGTCCTGAGGGTTGAGGCTCAATTGATTATCCTGCTTACGATTTACATCCTGCCGTGTAATGCTGGCACATTTAACATTGGTATTTGGGTATGCTTGGAAGGTGTGATCACCAATTTACTGGCTAAGCATCCCAGGGCCCGTTTCTTAATGCTAGGAGATTTTAATGCCAGATTGGGACCAGATGATGAGGCACTCCGAATGCATTGAGATTTCTCCTCTTATCCTATATCAGATAAGTTGAACATGAGGTCCTCTAAGGATGGGAAGATAAACTCCTCGGGTATTAGGTTTGCAAAGTTGATAGTTGGGCTTAATCTGTGTATAATCAATGGTTCGGGTTTTAGTGATAAGGAAGGGGAGTTTACTTTCATTGGGCCGCAGGGATCCAGTGTGGTGGATTTCGTGGTGGTTTCTTCTAACGTTTTGGAGCACATAGGTGTTTTTTTTTGTGGGCCCTTGCCTTGTAAGCGATCATATGCCACTATCGCTGTTCCTTAAGTTCCCCCAGTGGATTCTATCACCCTTACTGTCTACTGCACCCATTGTCCCCACCCCTGACTGTCACCGTCCAGCTAAATGGAACCAGTGGTTGGCTCAATCGCTGGAGTGTTTGATGAAGAGTGAGACTTGTATTGGCTGGGCTGATGATGTATTGGGGGGAGGGGGGTAGAGAGTCGGACCATCTTGAATGCCTACGACTCTTTGAGCCTTTGTTTTCAACATCATATTGAGGACATGGCTCGATCTAGTTTTAGAGCCTGGAGGGGTATGTATCATCGTCAGGTTTCGTTTGACTCTGAGTGTAGATTGGCCCGTAGGAAAGTGAAGGCGGTATACTAGGAGTACCATCAGGGGTCCAATGCCCAGCTTCCAGATCTTTATTTTTCCCTGAAAAGACAGTACAGAGATATGATTAAAATGAAGAAGTGTCTTTATGGGGAGGAAAGATGGATGGCCCTTGTGGCAGCAAGCACATCTAACAACTCCAGGGCATTTTGGCACTTGATCAACGGCTCTTTGAAGAGGGAGAGGAGTGAATGGGCTCTTCCTGTCCCTTTGCAGTCCTGGGAGGAGTTTTTTAGCCCAGGTCTTTCTGAGGGTCCGGAGGTGGAGCATTTGTTCCCTCCTGATTCAATAAATGAACATCTACCTGTATGGCTGCCCATGAGTAAGGAGGAGTTAGTGGCAATTATAGGGACTTTTAGAAATCATAAGGCCCCTGGGCCAGACGTGACCCAAATCGAATTCATAAAGACCTACATGGATTGGTGGGTTCCAGTACTGGCAGACCTATTCACAGCAATAAACAACTCAGGCAATGTGCCAGCTGGATGGGGGAAAGCTGTTGTCATACCAATCTACAAGAAGGGTTCTCGTGCTAGCCCAGAGAGTTATAGGCTTATTAGTCTTCTAAGCGTAGTCAATAAAATATACACAAAATTTCTGTTGAACAGATTGACTCTGTGGATGGAACAAAATAATATTCTATGCCCAGAGCAGGCGGGGTTTCAAAAGGGGCGAACTACTCTGGAGCAGTGTTTAATTTTGTTCCACTTGACAGAGAAGTATAGGTCGCTATTTGGAAAACTGTATGTAGCTTTTTTAGATCTTAAGGCGGTGTTTAATTCCGTCACCAGGAGCCTTTTATGGGAGAAGTTGAATAAGTCAACAATAGATAAAAGACTACTGCTCTTGATCTACAATCTTTATGAGGATTCCACTTTGGTGGTTAAAATAGACAAGGAAGGACATACCACCAAGGAAATAGCAGTGAGGCTGGGAGTTAGGCAGGGTTGCGTCCTGGCACCATCGCTGTTTAACTATTTTATCAATGACGTAATACCTATGCTTGCCCATCATAGATTTTTCCCCCAAAAAATTACCTTCAAGAGCAATTGGTGCCCTCCTGTTCACGGATGACCTGGCAGTCTTTTCACAAACGTGTATTGGTTTGAACAGGTAGCTAGAGGCTTTTACAAATTACTGTCTCCAAAATAAACTTACCATTAATTATAGTAAATCCAAAGTGGTGGTTTTTGCTAATAGCCAGAGGATCTATAAATGGCCTACTGATGATCATTATTTACAGCAACTCGATTACTTTAAGTAACTGGGTATTCATTTTCAGGCACAGGGCAAGTGAACTGATCATTATCAGCTCACATCTCTGGCAGTTAAGGGAGCCGCACAAGCTATTTTAAGATTTTTTTTAGGCCGGGGAGGAGGAAGATTGACCTCGCAGTGGGGTTTTTCAATGCTAAGGTAAAGGCTTCCTTCCTATATGGAGCAGAAATTTGGGCCCCTCTTACCGGTAAAGATCTAAATGTGATACAGGCTCGTTTTCTTATAGCCCTAAGTCCCCAATGGTACTCCTTTGGCTGCTCTTAGAGTAGAGTGCAGTCAACGGAGTTGGGCTTCACTGGCTTGGGAGCTTGCCTTAAAATGTTGGCTTCGGATGCGTAAGACCTTTAATTCTGGCCTAGTTCCGTTTTTGCTTGCTGATGGCTATAAGAACTCGTGGTTTAAGGCAATTGCTAAGCATTTACTTTACTTGGGGTTCTCAGCCAACTATTTTAGCACCAAAAGTTTAACGGTGGCTAAAGGTGAGATCAGGTTGAGACTTCAAGACACTGAAAGGCAAGAGGAGCTTGCCAACATTGGAAGATCGGGTCACATGTCTGGTTACAAACTGTGGCTCCCAGTGTTGGGGAAAATGGCAAGTTACCTGGGTTCTTCTTGCACATTTAGGGAAAAGCAATTATTTCTTTTCTCTCATTTTAATGCTCTCCCCTTTAAGGTGTTTATTTATTTATTTATTTATTTAGTAGATTTCTATACCGCCCCATCCTGCACAGCAGCTCGGGGCGGTTAACAACAATAAAAAAAACCATTTAAAACATTTAAAATACAATTATAAAACATATCAATAAAACAGGGTGGTATAAAAATAAATATACAGGTGGGGGATTAAAAATCACCCCCCCCCTCCCTCCCAAAGGCCTGGGCAAACAGCCAGGTCTTACAGTTCCGCCGAAATGTCAAAAGGCTTGGGGCCAGGCGAGCTTCCTCCGGAAGGGAGTTCCACAGCCGCGGCCCTACCACCGAGAATGCCCGCTCCATCGTGGCCCCCCGCTTAACACGGGGGACCTCCAGGAGGGCACCCCCGGCAGACCGCAGGAGTCGTTCCGGGGCGCGAAGGGCGAGGCGGTCCCTAAGGTAAGAGGGGCCAAGGCCGTATAGGGCTTTATAGATCATTACTAGGACCTTGAACTTGGCCCGGCACACTATCGGCAGCCAGTGCAGCGCTCGGAGCACCGGTGTAATGTGCTCCCGGCGACCCGTCCCCGTAAGAAGACGGGCCGCCGCATTCTGCACCAGCTGCAGCCTCCGGGCCAAGAACAAGGGAAGCCCCACGTAGAGCGCGTTACAGTAGTCGAGCCGCGAGGTGACGAAGGCATGGATGAGGGAGGCCAGGTCCGGGCCAGAGACATACGGACGCAGCCTACGTACCAGATAAAGCTGGCGGAAGGCAGCCTTAGCGACTGCCTCCACCTGCCGCTCCAGCCGCAGGTCTGCGTCCAATATGACCCCCAGACTCCGGACCTGCTGAGCTACAGGGGGGCAAACCCCCCCAATCAGGGGGGCCACCACCCCCTTCGCCCTCCCCACCACCATCACCTCCGTCTTATCTGGGTTGAGCTTCAGTCTGCTCCGCCGCATCCAATCCGCCACGGCCTCCAAACATTGGGATAGCACCGAGACAGCAGGGTCTGGGTCGGTAGAAAACGAGAGGTACAGCTGAGTATCATCAGCATACTGGTGACATCGCACCCCGAACCCTCTCACGACCTCCCCCAAGGGCTGCATATAGATGTTAAATAATAATGGAGACAAGATCGATCCCTGCGGAACGCCACACGGTAAGGCGCGGGGGCTCGATGTTTCTTCCCCCAACACCACCCGTTGGCTCCTCCCCGAGAGGAATGAACGGAACCATTCAAGAACAGTCCCGTCCAGACCCCCCCGGTCACGCAGTCGTCTCAACAGCAGCCCATGGTCCACGGTGTCAAAAGCGGCCGAGAGATCGAGCAGGATGAGAAATGTCGAACATCCCGCATCCATCTCCCGGCGGAGGTCGTCCACCAAGGCCACCAACGCCGTCTCGGTGCCATAGCCGGGGCGGAACCCAGATTGAAACGGGTCAAGGAGCCCGATATTATCTAGATGACCCTGGAGCTGGAGCGCCACTGCCCGCTCAATAACCTTCCCTAAAAAGGGAAGGTTAGAGACAGGTCGGTAGCTGGCGAGCGCGTCTACGTCCAACGATGGTTTTTTCAGCAGGGGGCGCACCACAGCCTCTTTTAAGCAAGGCGACAACCTCCCCTGCCGAAGGGACGCATTCACCACCCTCGCCAGCACCGTCCCCAATGTCTCCCCGGAAGCTTTTACCAACCAGGACGGGCATGGATCTAGTTGACAACACGTGGCCCTCACAGACCCCAGGACCTCCACCACATCGGCTGACGTCACTTCCTGAAACTCGCCCCATAAAGATGGACCAGACGGACCCTCCGCCCCCCCGCTCTCTTCCCCTACTGCTATCAACCCAGCGTCGAAATCGGCCTGAATCCGAGCGATCTTGTCTGCGAAGTAGTTGACAAACTCCTCACAGCGGGCCCGGGACAAGTCCCCATCCAGGCGGAGGGAGGCCGGACTCACCAGCCCCCGCACCACCCGAAACAGCTCCGCTGGACGTGACTTCGCAGACGCTATGAGGACGGCGAGGAATTCCTTCCTCGCCGTCCTCACAGCCTCCACATAGGACCGCAAGTGGGCCCTGTGGAGAAGACGATCGGAGACAGACCGAGTCCGACGCCAGCGTCGCTCTAGCCTCCTGCCCATACGCTTCATACACCGCAGGCCCTCAGTAAACCAAGGAGTCCTGCGGTGACGAGACCCAGGCAGAAGGCGCCTCGGAGCCACCCTGTCAATGGCCTCCTCCAGCAGGAGGTTGAAGGAAGGTTGGAAGGTAGAGACTATGGAGATTGCCTCTGCCCTTTTAATTTGCTTGCCACTGAGTCTACACAGCATATTTTATTTAATTGCCATCTTTACGACCACCTATGGGCAGAAATCAGCTCCCCAATTTTGGAAATGTTTGCAGGGCAGTCTGATTGGTGTCTGTTGGGAATTGTTTTAAATGATATGTCCCCCGAGATCTCACGAAAGGTAATGAAGTTTCTGATGCTGGCATTTAACTTGAGGACCTTGTTCTTACAGTCAAAGGCTCCTGTTAACCTATGATTATCAGACCCCGGTTTAGTAGATGTTACTCCATTTGCTAGGACTTGTGTAATGCAAGGAGAGGGTTCCTTTGTGCTCCTGTTGGATAGTATATGTTTAAAATGTTTATATTTTACATTTTTTTTATATTAACTTATTCATTACTTTATTATTATCTTTGTTTACTGTTGGTTTGTCTGATTTGTTGTTTGACAATGGCCTATGGCCACGTGCAATAAACTTGAATTTGAATTTGATAATGAATGCTGGGGAAATGACGGATTACCTCAAGGATGAAGTGATTGTGAAAGGGAAGACTATTATTGGGGAGATAGATACAGGGGCGGTAGTGTCTCTGATTAGTGCTGACCTTGTCTCCCCATCAGATATACTCCCAGGAAAGACCTACTCCATTAAACCAGTGGGGTATTTGTCCTTTGAGGTGCCCGTGACCCACCTGCCCATAGAATGGAGGGATTGGGGGGCATGTTTGGACACTGGGGTGATGAAAGAGGCTCCCGCCCCTATATTGATTGGGAAAGATATTATGGGGCCTTACAGGGTGTCAGCCATAACCCGAAGCCAGAGCCGGAAGGCGGAAGCTGAAAGGGAAAGGGTCTCTCAGGGATGGGGGGGCCAGTTGGTTGTGGAACCCGGGGATAGGGAAGAGGGAAGGTGCCCAGGACCGGAAGGTGGGCCTGAGAGCAAGGCTCTCCCTAGCCACCCAGCCCTGCCGCAGGGATCCCCAAAGGAGCAGCCTAGCCAGCCAGAAGAGGGGGCTAAGGGCATAGCGGGGGAAAGGGGCCCCGAGGCCCGGGCCAGAGAGCAGCCCTGGGGTGCAGACAGGAACTTCCCCTGGAGGGGCTGAGGATGAGCCCCTGGAAGGAGTTGGGACACCCCTGGGGGAGGAGTCACCAAATCACAGCATGGCGAGCTCTGAGGAGTTTAAGCAGGAGGTCTTGGCAGACCCTAGCTTGGAGAAGCTCAGGCGATCAGCTTGGGTGCAGGAGGGGGAATTTACTCCCGACCAGAGGGAACAGATAGTGTGGGATAAGGGCCTTCTATACAGACTGTGGCTACCTGCGAGTCATTCTGTGTCCTGGGAGCCCTATCGCCAGCTGGTGGTGCCACACAAGTACAGGCAGTAACTGCTGAGCCTGGCGCATGATTTGCCCTGTGCAGGCCACCTAGGCATGAGCAAGATGCGTAGGCGCCTGCTAGCAAATTTTTGCTGGCCTAAGCTTGCACAGAACGTAACAGAGTACTGCAGACCCTGTGAGATATGCCAAAGGATAGGCAAGAGTGGGGGTAAGAGGAAAGCACCCCTGCAGCCTCTCCCTATCATAGGGC
The DNA here is from genome assembly GCA_003113815.1 of Sphenodon punctatus. NCBI lineage: Eukaryota > Metazoa > Chordata > Lepidosauria > Sphenodontia > Sphenodontidae > Sphenodon > Sphenodon punctatus. Next base: position 1,425,960 of record QEPC01006805.1, on the reverse strand, counting down.
AGCCCTTTGAGAGGGTGGGGATAGATATCTGGGACCCCTGAAGCAGAAGACAAGACGGGGAAAACACTCCATCCTGACGCTGGTAGATTTTGCAACCAGATACCCTGAGGCTGTTGCCCTAGGCTCTACAGAGGCTACCGCAGTTGCGGATGCCCTGATAAAGGTTTTCTTTAACCTGGGTTTTCCCTCCGAGATACTGACTGACAGGGGAGGGAATTTCCTAGCAGAGGTAATGGAATGCCTATGGAAGTGCTGTGGGGTCAAACACCTCGAAACTACAGCCTATCACCCCCAGACTAACGGATTGGTAGAGAGATTCAATGGGACCCTGAAGGGAATGCTAAGGGCTTATGTGGACTCTCACCCTAATGACTGGGATGTGAAACTTCCCCATTTGCTCTTCGCCTACCGGGAAGTAAATGGTAAATTTATTTTTTTGACGTGACCGCAGGCCATTGTCAAGAGTTCTAAAATATATAAATAGACAAACTACAATATTATCTGAATACAAAGGAAATTTGTACCCAGTCATATCCCTTAATCCTGCTACACAATACCATATCAAGATCAACCAGTGTGTCCTTCATTTGGAGCCAAAGCCTTCCGCCTCTCTTTTTCAATTGCATACCCTAACCCAACTGAGGCCACAGCCTGGGTGGTCTTGGAATTTCTGTCTGAAAGTAAAATTATTATTTTTCTCTCTAGAGGAAGGTATTCTGGAATATTTACCTTGCTAAACAGTATATTACGCATTCTTGCATACTGAGGACAATAAAATAAGTAACGTGTTAAGTCCTCAATTCCCCCCTTGCAACAGGGACGTACTCTTTTATCATAAGGTATTTTCTTGTGTCTCCCCTCCAAAACAGCTGTTTTCATAATCTGTAAGAGTTAAAAAAGCTCTCATGTTGTAGAGGTAAATCTTTTTCAATATAACTACAGCCCTCCCTTTTTGGGATTACTAAGTGGTTGGGTGGGCAGCTGTTGGAACGCCACAGTGGCTGGGTGGGCAGCCATTGGAATGCCGTGGTAGGTGGGAGAGGGGCGTGCACGCTCCCATGCTCCACCCGCGCATGGACAACAGGCGCCAATGGCGGATGCTCCGTGCTCGTGGGTGGAGATGGGTGTGTGTCCGCGGGAATGCACACTCGTATACCGCCCAACCGCTGCGTTGCCCCCCATCCCCCCCCCATGCACAGTGCCCTATTTGAAAAGGGCCATACTTTAAATATTGGCAAATAATTAAACACGCATGTATGGTAAATTAAATATTTCAATTCAACTACTTTTGGCTATTGTAAAAACTTTTGAGAGATTTATCCAGTACATAAAATTAACATAGTGTACTTTTTGAGTTTTGTTTACTAAGTACAAGTCAAATAAACATACTAAATCAAATCACAATCAAATTAGGACACTGGAAAATTTTCCGATTCAAACTTTTCTGGAAAACCCACATCACTAGGTCTGGCAGATTTATAACTGCTGGAGGAAGGTCCAAGGATGAGGGGTGGGGCAGTCCCAGTTAGCAACAGTCCACTGAGCAATTATAGCAACCTGAGAATACCAGGAGTACATCTTGAAAGCACTGCATGCATACAGCACCAAGGAGGTGAGATAATAGTGAGTGGCTGGAAAATCCTTTGGCCAAAGTCTATTATCTCGGCAGACATAATCAGATTTCTCAAAAAGTAAATGTGCAGTTGGGAATATGGTGGACGTTTTTTTATTAACTCACTGGCATGCTTGAAAATGTACTCTGGACCCTTTATTGAATAAACCTGTCGCTACAGATAAAACATTTGATTATAATAAGCAAGATATTCTTCTGGTAGACAAAAAATAAGCCTACAACAATAGCAGCCACCATGAAATTCCACTACAGACATACGTTAACCCCACTTCAGCATCACTTTAAAAATTTCTATTTTTATGCATGTTGTAGGGCTGCATAGGGCACCAATACAGCCCTGCAATATGAATAAGAAATGTTAAAGCTGTGTTAAAGTGGAGTTAGTGTTGTCTGTTTTCACCCAAAATGTACAGAAAACAGAAGGGAACTGTGGTAACAGTGAGGAGAAAGAGGAGCAGTGCTGTCAAAATCTCACTCACCTGCTCACCTCAGGCAAGTACACTTTTTCAGCTGGCAAGCAGATTTTTACAGCCCTAGGCCCCTTCCCCCATTTCAAGTCCCATCTGGGAAAAAGAATTCTTTGTTTTTACAGCCCTGTCCATAAACCAGGCTCTATAAAGAGATACAGAGCTAGAGTGACACCTGTTGGCCAAAAGGTTTATGTAATTTGCAGGTTGTGTGTGTTGTTGCCTGCCTGCCAAACACCTGAGCCTTTGGTATGCAAGGGCGAGCTTTAAATTTAAATTATTAATAATAATGATTTTTTTTCAGATTGTTGCTTGGAACAGCAGCAAAACAATGACACACAAAATAAGTAATGCTAAGATTAAAAGCTTGTGGTAACATTAAAAACAATTTACACACCAAAAAAGAACTCACAATTAGTATGGGGTGTGGAGCTCTGCACCACTGAAACCAACTAATTATCCTCAGGACTCCATGAATTCTGCACTGCTGCGATCACAGTTATTTTTGCAGAATTTGGCACTTGGACAAATTCTCACAAAAACTTCCTCTGGCCCTGAGGAATTACAATAGCCTACTAGCCTAAAGGATGCTGGGACTGTGAGCTGCCAGCAGGTATTCTGGGACCATGAGATCTCAGGCGGCCACAACTACAAAACTGGAGAAGTCCACCACCACCTGCTGCTGTTGAAATAAACACAAAACACCCCAGAGAGGTACTTGCTGAAAGATCTGTGTGGGATTTTGTGGTTATTTTAAAGATATGGGATGTCCAAAACTGATGGAATGACATGCTAGAAACTTATTTACATTCAAAAATTTGCATAGCGTAGCCTTTTGGATTTGCATAATTTGCTATAGTCACAGAAAGTGGATTTTCTTCTTTCAGATTTTGGGTTTTATGACTGTAGAATTTGGTGGAAACTTGCAGAACACATGGGGCCCTGATTATACTGCTAAAAAAACCCAACCACCCCTTACTAGATGCCAACGAACTGCAAGGGAGTAAAAGATGTAAAACAAATCCAGATGTTTAAAGTCGCAGTCCTCAAGTCCCTTATTATAGAATAATCCCATTGAAATAAATTGGTTTATGGACTGTGGCCTTTCTATTTTTTCTTTAGCGAGTTATTTTCTTTTGTTTGTTAACTCTTCCATTAACCTCTTTTAGTTTTCTCTTTGGCTCCAAACCATAGAGGTTGCACTGGCACAGCACTCTGAAGATTGCAGCCTTCTTCTTTTACCTCTTAGACAGAAGGTGTTTTTAGACAAGCACCTCACCACCCATTATGCATGTTGCAGGGCTGCACTTGCACCCTATTCAGCCCTGCAACATGCATGATGGGTGGGTGATGGAATGGGTGGGGAGGTGCTTGTCTAAAACCACCCAGAAAAACACATGAGCATCTTTCAGAGGCAGTGTAAAACTTTTCTTTTGGTAAAGCATTTGGTGGGTGGGGATAGGAATTAGGTGGGAGGTTGTTCAGGGCTTGTTTTTGGTTTTTTTCGGGGGGGGGGGAAGAGTTATTTTAATGTATTTTTAATTGTATTTTGTAAACTGCCCTGAGCCCTCGGAGAAGAGCGGACTATGTCAATAAATCAATACAAGTCAAATAAACTTGCTATTATGTTTATTAACACAACCACTCCTTAACAAAGGCTGCAGTCTTGAAACTACTGAAGCCAACAGCAAAACTCCTGTTGATCTTAACTGGTAAGGACTGCATCTAATGAATTTGTGGGTCTGGCACTACCAAGGACAGGATGGCTGTTGCCCATAGGTCACCACCTTTCCTTATGCTGGAGCTGAACTTTCAGAAACCCAAGCGTGTAACTGTATATTGTCCAGAACTTTATGAGGGGCCACATGGGTGGGAACAAAGAATCTGCCTCTAGTGTTATAAGGGGAGCTTTCTACCACTGCATACCAGTGGCCACATTACATGGAATTTAAATCTAGGCCAAACTCAGTACAATGCACTGCAAATCCAATAGTTCCACTGAGATAAAAATGTATCCCTTTATCTCAAATTGATCAGCATTCCCAATTGCCTTCATTTTTAGAAATGGGGCCATAAAGTTATGGGCTGCACAACTAATGATGCAGCGAGATCAGCTTTGTGACAGAAAGGGAAATTTTGGACCAGCACTTGAGTGCCCCACTGGCTCCCTTATAGAAAGAATACAGAGGAGGCAATCTTTGCACCCTGAATCAGGTTTTGTAATTCAGTGCACCAACAAGGATTACAAGACATGCAGGATTCTGGGCTAGCACTGAGGGTAACATCCTTTTAATTCAATAATTGAAAGCTTGGATTTTTGAAATTCCAGTTCTAAGCATTAGGCACCAAGAGGGGAACATCTGCTTCTCTATACTCCACCCTTTGGGATCATCAAATAGGCTACTGGTTCACAAAACGTACTGTGTCCCATCCACTTGGCTATAGTAGTTGAGCTGAGAGCACCCCACCCCCTTGCATGGGAGGATGGGCAAGCGATGCGTGAGCAGTCGTTACAGACGCCCACCCACCTCCACTCATGGAGACACCTGTTTTCTCCAATGCCTCCATGCATGGGTGATGGATGGAGCATGGGAGCGTGCATGCACCCCTACACATCCGCCGTGGCAGTCGCACAGACGACCCCCCCCCATGCATGAGGGTGAGGGGGGGCATCCATGTAAAAAGGGCCTTCCTCTCCCCCTTGTCACACCATTATTTTGGAGATTCTCCTTGGCAGTGCGCAGTGACAGCGTGGAGCTAGGTGTTTGCCAACTAGGATCCTTCTTGTACTCTCCCCTCCCTGGAGTCTCCCCCCTCATCTCTGAGGTTGAGAAGCTAGGGCATAGGGCACCTGCTGCCCCCTTGCTGGGGCAGGTCACACATGCACACGGGGAAGCAGCCAGGGACAAAGACCAGCCTCTTGCTCCTGCCCAAGACACTATACATCAGGGCCATAAAGTCTGATCCATACGAGAACCGTAGAGACTCGGGCTCCATGGAGACTCCCCATAGGGAGGCAGGCTGAAGTCTCCTTACTGACTAACTTTATCATGGTGATGGCCCCACGGAGCTTCCCCATAGACTCGGCTCACAGGAGGCGCCACTAAAACGCTTGAGGGAATCACGTAATTTCCGCCACTCCTCTCCCGCCCGCACACTAAGCCATCACGTGACCATCCTTCACCCGGAAGTGTCGATGGGCCTAAGGGGAGTAAAACCAAGGGGCGGAGTTTCCAGATCACGTGACGGGGGGTAGGTCAGGTGAGATTGCAGTTTGGCTCAGCCTTCTAAGATGGCGTCGCTGCTGCAGTCTGAGCGGGTCTCGTACCTAGTGCGCGGTGAGAAGGAGATCCGCGCGCCTCTCTCACAGCTCTACTTCTGCAGATACTGCAGCGAGCTTCGCTCCCTAGAATGCGTCTCGCACGAGGTACCAGTTTGGGATGGGTTGGGAAAAGACCCGGCCACCCCCCCAGGCGCCTATTGGCCGTTTTGCCTGCCACTTGGAGTCCTTTTTCTTCCTGTTGGCTTACTGTCTACGGGAAGGCAGGGTCTGGGTAGCTTCCAGTCGCTTAGTTATTGGTTTACAGAGGTGGAAGGGGGCGGTTGGTTTTAGACTGACTGCTTGATTGGTATGCACCGCTGTCTGTCAGTGTGTTTCCTCGCCTGATTGGTTCATGTGGGTGGGACGCCCACTAGGTCTGGGATGGGAGGGGGCTATCGTTGTCCCCCTCTTCTCCTATGGAATGAGATTGGGGCAGCCCCTCCCCGCCAGGCCCGGTCTTGCCTAGCGGAGTCTGAGCGGCCTGGTTGTCCCTGTGCGTGCAGGACCGCAGAATTGGGCCCATAATCAACTCCTCGCCCCTCCTGCCGCCAGGGCTGCCTGTTTCTCCCATGGTTCAGGCTGGGCGTGTAGGGGGTGTCCATAGAAGCGCGCATACACACCCAGCCCCCTCCCAGCTGCGAATGGAGGGGTGGGGGGCTCCGCTTTTTCCGCGGTGATTTATAGACCCTTCTGCTCACAAAAGGTTACACCCACCTACACACTCCCTCTCATCCAGATGTTCCCCCTCTGATTTAAATCAGGGGCGGAGAAACTTTGTCCTCACACAGGCAATTTGGAAAATTAGTACAAGCTCCAAGCACCAGATAGGACTGTGTGTGGTGAGGCAGGGGGTTAGAGGAAACATTTAAGGTATGGGGGAAATGAAGAGGAGAGTTCAGATCATGGATCTGTGCCATAGACCCATCCCCTATCCTTGGGTACATGCCTTCATCTCCACTCCCTTCTGCTGAGCTTGCTCTTTGATTATAGAGACTGGATCCATGGACCAGAGCCAGGAATTGGAAAAAGGCCAAGTAAAACGCAGGGTGTTTTTAGACGAACGCTTCCCCACCTGTCCGTTACCCACCCATCATACATGTTGCAGGGCTGCATTGGTGCCCTATACATCACCAATGTATGGGTGGGGAGGCATTTGTCTAAAAACACCCATCGCTATAGACTGGATCTTGTCCACAGGCCAGAGGCTCCCCACTTGTGACTGAGATTTTCATTTACTCTTTACATGGCTGGGGTGGAGGGGCTCTGCTGTTTGGTCCCTCTGTCCTATTTGTTATGGACATATGTGGTGGGGGTCTGGCCAGTTGGTTTAAACCAGGATTGGGGAACCCTCTAGCTCTTGGATCAAATGCAGGCAGCCCACAGCCGTTTATTTTGGCTCCTTTCCAATTTTGGGATCTGACCTGTTGACTCAGTTCCAGCCCTTAAGCACTACAAATGCATGAGCTATGGGGAAGGGAGTGGAGATGAGCTCATGTCCTCATGGATGGGTATGGAGCTACGATCTGCCCCCCCCGCCCCCCTTGGGGATTGTTCGTCATCCCCGAGTGGTGTGGGGACTGGTCAGTTCAGCCTCCCTCCACCTAGGAGTAGAGTCATCCATGACATGCTGTAACATGTTTGTGTACTATTTTGTGGATAAAATCGCTTGCGTTCACCACGATTTTTATGCTGCTCTTATAAAGCCCCATCTTGTCCGGTTTTGTAGGATCATTTCAGTCGGTGGTGCCCGCTGATGCGGTGGGGATTCTTGGGGCAGTTAGGACCGCCTCTTGTGAATTAGACCCGTCCTGACTTATTAAATCTTGCAGGGAGACAGTGCGGCCATTGCTGACTGGGGTGGTCGATGCCTCCCTTCAGGAGGGCAGAGTGCCAGATTGTCTCAAGGAGGCGGTGGTGTGGCCTCTGCTCAAGAAACCATCACTTGACGTTGGCTCCCTTGCCAGCTATCGGCCGGTCTCTAACCTTCCCTTTTTAGGGAAGGCTATTGAACGGGTAGTGGCCCAGCAGCGCAGGGGCATCTTGCCGCATCGGTTTTCTCAATCCCTCTCAGTCGGGATTTTGTCCAGGACATGGCACAGAGACTGCGCTTGTGGCTTTGGTGGATGAGCTGCGCTGGGAGTTGGACCAGGGTCATTCGACCCGGTTAGTACTGTTAGATCTTGCGGCTGCGTTTGATACCATTGACCATGGGATGTTGGTGACGTGCCTGCGGGATTGTGCGGTGGTGGGCGGGACTGTTCTTGAATGGTTCCGCTCGTTCCTGACCGGAAGAACTCAGCGAGTGGTACTCGGACAATGTTTTTCATCATACCGAGACCTCTCGTGTGGTGTCCCGCACAGTTCTGTTTTGTCCCCTCTCCTGTTCAACATGTATATGCAGCCACTCGGTGAGGTGATTAGGAGGTTCGGCGTGTGGTGTCATCAATATGCTGATGACACCCAGCTGTACCTCTTTTTCAACAGACCCAGGCCCTGCAGCGTCAGTTCTTACCCAGTGTCTGGTGGCTGTGGGGGATTGGATGAGGGCCAACCGACAGGCTGAATTCTGACAAGACGGAGTTGATGCTGGTGGGTAAGGTGGTGGAAGTGGCATCCCCCATCATTGACAGAGTTTGCCTTCCGCTGGTCCCTTGGGTTTGGAGTCTGGGAGTGCTACTCGATTCCCAGCTCTGCCTGGATGTCCAGCTGGGGACGGTGGCAAGGAGCTCATTTCACCAGTTACATCTGGTGCGGCAGCTTCGGCCGTACATCTCAGACTCCGACCTGGCCACCATCATCCATGCTTTCATTATGTCTGGACTAGACTGTTGTAACGCACTCTACGTGGGGCAACCCATGGTGACGGTTTGAAAGCTGCAGCTGGTGCAGAATGCGGCCGCCTTCTTATGGGGAACGGGCTGCCGCGAGCACATGACACAAGTGCTCCGTTCTCTGCACTGGCTGCCTGTAGTCTTTCGGGCCCGATTCAAGATGTTGGTGCTTACCTATAAAGCCGTATACGGCCATGGGCCTACATACCTGCGGGACCACTTCACCCCCCAGGCCAGGGGCACCTTTTTTGAAGTCTCCCGGGTGGCAACTATGAAGAGGACATTCTCGGTGTCCGCACCTAGGCTGTGGAACTCCTTCCTGGCAGAGGCTCAACTGGCCCCGTACCTCCCTTCCTTTCGATGAAAATGCAAGACCTGGCTAGTCCGCCAGGCCTTTGGTGAGGGTGATGGGAGTAGAGTTGAGGGTTGGGGTGGCTAGGTTTTTGTTTATTTTGTGACTTGCTCATTTTGTATTAGCATGGTTTTAACATATTTATATTGTATTTATATTCTATTTTAAATTGTTTGTCATCCTGAGCTGCCTTTGTTAGGAGGGGCGGGATATAAGTTTTTATATAAATAAATAAATAAACCAGCCTGCAGCTTTAATTTTAAAGTGGCCTATGGAAGGAAAAATGTTCCCCACCCCTGGTTTAGACTGTTGTTAGTTTACTGGCAAGACAAAGCTATATAAAGGGTAAAAGAAAGAGACACTTCAGCTTGCTGCCTGGGCTAAAGAGTGACCTATAATGGCACTTCATTGAAGTTTTGGAAAGATCGCACATGACATTGGGATATGATTCCTGGTGTCCCTTTGTCATTATTTCCATTCCTGATCTAGTGAAAGATTGCTGCAAAATTCAATGCTGCCTCTGATGATTCTCAGACATTTCCCATATCCATGCAGAATGGGAACAAAACCGACGTTCCATCAATTGCCCATGGGCTGTGGGCCAGAAACTCCTGTCCTTGAGTCTTTGATTTATCACTGGCTTACTATCTAGGTATGGATGAGGCCTGTGGAGCTAGTTACTCCACTTTTAAAATTGGCCTTAGTGTGATGTTTTGCCATTTACTTATTTAAACTTGTTGTTAGGATTCATTAGTTAAGGTTTTTCATACAGTTGAGATACCAAGTCCCCAAAACATCTTTTCTCAAGATTATTAATATACTTTCTGTTGCAAATGGACCCGAGTGTGGGATGAATCTAGATTAGAAAGGATAGATTTGGTGTCGAGTCCATTTTTATTTAATTTGTTATTTCCTCTTATGCTTAAAATCAAACTGATAGGAATTTGCTCTTCAGCAGTGAGACGTTTTATTCAGTATCAGGATTTGTTGTTTCTGCTAATGAGTCTAGATTGTTATCAGTTGAGGTAATGGATAGTTGGATTACTATTTGTCCTGGGACTTGAAATTCTGCGCTCAATGCCACCTTTGTATGAAATCCTACATCAAAGATGTGCTAAATAGCTTACAGCACTTTAGTGATATATTGGTCTCAAAGCTGTTGGTAAGTGTGTTTTCAATTTCTTGTTAAACATATACTGTTATGGATTCTCAAAGCGAGAAATTTTTCCAGTGAAAACTGAAATCCTGAAGTTACAGTATAGGAGGGAAAAATACTATTCTCCCTCTGACGAGCTGGCAGTGATCCGCTGGGTAGCTCTGCGGATGACCGTCAGGAGGCAGAAGAAAGAAGAAACCTTCTGCGCATGCGTGGAGCTGCCCGCCATTTTGGTCAGTCTTTTCTTCTGCCTTCGGCCGTCGGAGGTGTTTT